>BRKX01000001.1:36929316-37346816 GCA_026008535.1 Perilla frutescens
CCTTTATATAGAAGAGGGATGGACGAAAATTTAAAGTAAAATCCTAAAAGAAATCGAAAATAAAAAGATATCCTAATCTAAGTAGGATTCCTACCTTAATTAGAACTCTATTTAAGGCAAATCCAAAAAGACCAAAAATAAAATAATAAAAATCTATCTAATGGATAAATAAAACCCAACACTTTTGGGCCTTCATAATTGAACTCTAATATTTCGAATTGGGCTGAATTAATTTGAACTCCATGGCTGCCCAAATATCCGAAATAATTCATGCATGAGTTCGACGTGCACGAGCCATGCAACACGTCAAAATCCTTCTTCCCTCTTTAAGTACTCGTCTCCAACTTCATGCCTTCATCTTCATCTTGAATGGACAACATGGTAATCCATTTAGGGCTGCAGTGCATGATCTCTTGTTCGTCTAACTTGCGTCGCACATAGGCTTGGAAATAGCCTTGCAATTAATTTCTTTGCTCTTAGTCTTGTGATCGGTCCAATCATTTGCAGCTCCGGATTATCTTCTTCAATCCTAGGCATGGCTTCATCATTCCCCCCCTCCTGAAAAGAATTCGACCTCGAATTCAAGGTGTCTTCTTGGTCAAATGAATCTGCAGGAAAAGGAGATAAGTCAGCTACATTAAATGTGGAAGAGCACTTATACTCACCGGGTAAATCAATGCGGTACGCATTGTCGTTCACGCGGCTGATCACGGTGAATGGGCCATCTCCTCGTGGATTAAGCTTAGACTTTCTCAAGTTTGGGAACCGACCGAGACTCAGATGAATCCAAACACGATCACCGGGCTTGAAAATGATTTGCTTCCGATGTTGGTTCCTTGCGGCGGCGGTATTCACGCCCTTTTGCTCAATTCGAGCTCTTACCTTTTCATGCATCTCTTTGATGAAATCAGCTCGCTTCAGACCTTTTACACTTGATAAATGCTCAACAGGTAAAGGTATAAGATCCGAAGGAGTTAAAGGGTTAAATCCATACACAACTTCAAATGGAGACATATTGGTAGATGAATGCACAACACGATTATATGCAAATTCAGCATGTGGCAAACAATCTTCCCAATTTTTCAAGTTGTTTTTAATTAAAGCACGCAATAATGTACCTAACGTCCGATTTACTACTTCAGTTTGTCCGTCAGTTTGAGGATGACATGCAGTAGAAAACAAAAGTTTGGTACCTATTTTTCCCCAAAGAACACGCCAGAAATGGCCTAGAAATTTTGAATCTCTGTCACTAACAATAGTCCTAGGTAAACCATGTAAACGCACAACTTCACGAAAGAATAAGTTAGCAACATTCACAGCATCATCAGTTTTCTTACATGCAATAAAATGAGCCATTTTAGAAAACCGATCAACTACTACAAAAACAGAATCCTTACCCGTCTTAGACCTAGGTAACTGATATGATCCTGAAAACCCTTGAAGAATCAAATTCTGAGCTATCATTCAAAGGTCCGAAGATTGTTAGAGTGAGGGCCATCAAAGATTGGAAATCAAGATTTGAGGAACAATACATGAAGATCAAATATTCAGCCCGAGATTGGTCAACATGCTATCAATTAATGATGAAGAAGGAAGCATGAAGACGTGAGAAGAAGAACAACGCCATTTGGACGTGTGCATTAAAAGTTATATGCGTTTGCATGGGAAATCGGGAGATGCTGTTTTTCATGCAAAGGTGGCAACAATAATACATATGGGCCACGAATTATTTATGATATATTGCAGCCCATATTGTGTTATTAAAGGTCCAAAAGTGGCGAAAATAAGAGGCCCAAAGTTAGTTAGGATTTAACCTTATCTAGTTAGATTTAGATAGATTTTTGTTATCTTATTTTTGGTATCTTTTGATTTTATCCTAGATTGATTAGGATTAGTATTTTTCAATGTTTATCTAGTTGTTTAGGGCTATAATTTCGTCCATAATGTCTCCTATAAATAGGAGCACCCTGTGACATTCATAATTCAGACAATTGCAAGAAATAAAGAGTTATTCTCAATCTGTCTCACGATCCTTCGGTTGATCAAACTTTTATCTACAATTCTATTGTTTTAGCACTTCAATAGTCTTATTTAAGTTCTTCGGTTGATCATGATGGTAGTATTTAAGGTCTCCTTCTTCCCGACTCGGTTCAAGGCTGTCTCCAACTCCTTATGATATTCTTCAATAGAACGGGTGTCTTGTTTGATCCGGTTGAGCTTCTTTTCGAGCTCTCTCTCATAATGGACTGGAATGAAGCGTCCTCGCATCAATCCCTTCATTTCTTCCTATGTGTCAATTGGCGGATTGCGATTTCTGCGCCGTCTTTCTTGCTGCATCTCCCACCAAGTGGCTGCGTAGCCTCTGAACTCCAAACAGGCTAACTGCACCTTTTTGACTTCTGTGAAGTCGTAGTAGTCAAAAATCTTCTCTACCTTACGTTCCCAATCAAGATAGATATCGGGATCGTGAAGGCCTTCAAACTCCGGGATGCTCGTCTTGATGTTATTGAGCATGCAATCTTCACCATAGCCATCACGGCTGCGGTCTCGACCATGGCGGCGTCCTCTGTCGAGTTCTTCAGTATTTTCATCAAAGTACTCCTCCACGGGCTCGTTCTGACACTGGTTTTGTCGAGCAGGTCCTCAAATAGCCTGAGTAATGGTCGGCGTAACTCTAGTGCGTTCAATGGCATGCACTAAATCATCAAGTTTGTCAGACAGGGCCTGATGTTGTCTCTGGAAGTGTTTTGAGAGTGCCTCAAAATGATACTTAGGATCCCATTGTGTGGGTGGATCCGAAGTAGTCCATGGGGGCTTTGCACGGATCTCCGGATGGGTCCAAAGGTGGAGTGTCGACTGGGGGAGTCGAAGATGACTCGGGACGGGTACCTTTCTTCATGATACCTACAAAACGAACAAACGTAAAAGAAAACAAGGTAGGACCTCACAATCTCACGTCACTCGTTTGTTTTCACTCTTGATTTTACCACTCGTGTATCACTCAATATGTGGGTGCACAGTGTGTGAAAAATCGTGTGAATGGAGTAGGGAACTCGGCGGTCTTGTGTAGAGGAAAGAAAGGGAATGCTATGTTCGGAACACGGAGGAATTTGGAGTGTGTATGAATGAGGTACGGGTTGAGTATGTGTGGTGTATGGGCTGTCGAAATTGTATGGTGGTGTAGGGGTGGTGGCCGAAAGTAGTAGAGGAAGAAAAGGAAAGAAAATGGATCAATTAATGAAATCCCAAATTGATTTGGAAATCCAAAAATAAATATAGGTAGGATAAGGAAAGAATTAGAATGGATAAGGAAATAAGAAAGAGATAAGGTAAGTAGGGAATTTGGATATGTATCAATCTATATGACACAATCTAAATACCTTAATTAGCCTAGACTCTAGAAGGAAAGAATCAAAAAATAAAATAAGATATCTAAGGTAGTTACCAAAATCAAAACAAACTTAAGAAGGAAATTTCCTAAAAGAAAGAGAATCTATAAGGAAATAACCAACTATGGATTTATACCTAAAAGATAGGTACCAAAATAAAATAGAACACAAAAGGAAACAATGAATATACCTCTTTTTTTTTTTGAATTTTCAGATTTTTTTTTCATCCGATTTTTTTTTTTGATCGTTTCTTTTCTCTTTTTTTTTTGTACGATCTGATCTTTTTTTTTTTAAACAATGAACAATACGGAAATTAAATTACAACTCGATAAAACTCAAACAAAATAAACGGGACAAATAAACGAGTATGGAACCACGAACGATATAGACAGACATGGCTCTTGATACCAATTTATGATGTGACTCGGGATTCAATGACCAACGAGACACAAAAGACGCGGAAGCTAGGAAAGAAACTACGTCGATTACGAAAGGATTCTATACTCGAATAACTAGACGACTACGACTCAATTAAAATACCTAGACAATGACAGACAAAATAACACAAAATCCAAATAAAGAAGGGCTGTTTTGGAACGGTTATAGGGACGATGGTGATGATGATGAACGATGGTATGGAATAGGTTTAGAAGGGCTAGAGTAGATAGGATACGATATGATAGAAACGGACTTACGGATTGAACGAGACGAACACGAACTTGAACACGATAGTGGCTGGACTTGAGACGAACGTGAATGGCTTGTGATTGAAGTCGAACGGCGGTGATGATGGTGTAAAGTCGATGTGAATTACAACGCGAAAGTTGCCTTGAATCTCGAACGTACACAAGGCCAAATTCTTTAAGTTGCTCTTCGATAGCGAGTCTCCGACGATCCCTCGAACGTGGACGGTGAATTCCCTCTGTCAAACTTAGAGTTGCTAAATCTAAGAGTATGAATTTAAGGTTCTAAACTCACAAAGAATAAATGGGGTTGAGACTATATTGAAGCAAAGCTTTAATTATCAAATATGGTCTAAAGTAACAATGAAATATGGATCCCCTATTTATAATAGGTGGACCGAAAATCTAAGGCCTAATGGACGAAAATAAGGAGTCCAATTTGAACTAGAATTGGACTTCAACAACTTCCTAAACTAGAATCCTATTTAAGGTAGATTTTGTAGATCTTGCCTTATCTAAAAATCTAGTCAAAACTCTATCTAAAATAACCGAAAATAATAACTAAAAATCTGCCAAAATTCATCCAATACTATAGGATAAATTAAATAAATAAAATACTATAATCTAATAAATCAATCCCCTTAATTAAATCATCAAGGGCCGATTATTTTGGGCTTTTCCACCATGCATGCTTAACTTGGGCTGAATAGCACGTATACACATCAAGCCCAACAAAAGCACACTTGCACGCCTCCTTCACGTATTGCACTCCACATCTTGATCTCCATCTTTCATCTTCAACAATGTCATCATCTTCAAGCTTCCTTGTACTCCGTCTTCAGCTTCGAACCTCTTGCGAATTATAGCTTGCAAATATTCTTGCAACTTCTTAGCTCGTAGTCTTGTGACGGGTCCTTTGAATTGCAGCTCTTCATTGCCTTCATCACTGCTATGGATGTCCTCATCAGCGAATCCCCGTTTATAACGGCTTATAAGAGAAGAATGGAAGCTGTATCAATTCAATAAGCCCTTTCATAGGCCAAACGGAAACAAATAACCAGATACCAACAATTAATAGACCTATTCATAGGTCGACAAAAGAAACATACACCAATATGCTGAACAAATGAAGCCCTTCCATAGGCCAAAATGAATGATCAAATAGACAACGAAAGATGGGCTTCCTCCCCTTAGAATAATTATGTAGCTAAGCATATGATACATGTTAACTAGAAAGTCAACAAATGTTCAGAATCAGAGAAGCAGAATCATATCAACAAAATACCAAGATCAGAGTTCTTAGCATTTAGCAAAAGAATACCATAAGTGCGAAAGCTCAATTCTTCACAGAATACTAACAAAAAGGGACAACGGAAAATATGTAAATCATAATAGCCCATATAGAATAATCGCTATATTTTCGGGAATTAATCTATTATAAACGGAACTATTATTAATACTATTCTATTCTAAAATAGATTGCGTGACTCTAGAGACCTTGAAAAATTTTGACGAAGAAGGAAATAAATTCCAAAACGTTATTCTTGCTTTACTGGGATCAACTGATTTGACAGAGGTCTCTTTCCAAAACTTGTCATTTATCCAAATTTTACCAGATCTACACCACAATACTTTTTAACCGCTCGGAAATTATGAAAATATTCAGGGATGATACTATATATGTCAAGACTAAAGAATGAGAATTTTAGAATTTTTCGATAATACATGCTCCCGGTATAAAAATAACTGTGTACTTTAAATAATCGAAATTATTCAAAACTCGCAACGAGATCCCAAAACTTGGCAGGATTATAGGAAATAATATTTGGAGCAACTTTCGAGAAGACACATTTTCGATTTGACTACCCAAAATGGGTGAAACGAGAGTTTCAGTAACAATATTCACATATTTTAGCTAAAAATGTATCGGTCTTGATCAAGCTCGATACTCGTTGGATTTTCGCTCAAAAGTATAATTTTTGATAGTGCAGAAAATAAGGAATTTAATGGTGTAATCAAATCAAAGATCGGACGGCTAGAACATAAATTCGAACTGGGCAGATTTATAATATAATATTCGGATTCGGATTTCAATCAACGAGAAATCAAAAATCTATTCCGGTTAACTACAAGATCCAAATGATCAAAGACTATTTATAAAAAGAAGATTTCTAATATGACTATCCAGGAAGAGTAGATCTAAGATTTACATAAAATGAAAATGGGGAAAAATACCGAAAACACACAACATCAAAAATCAGAATCGGTAGAATTAAAGATAATCGAAATATAAGCATATTTAGAACTTGAAATTTCTAAATTCATCGGTCCGAATGACCAGAATCGGAGAAAGTACCTTCTCCGAGAAATTGGCGGCGGTCACGATGATTTTCCATCGTGATCGTCTTTCATGTCATCGTTTCAATCATGTATTCGTGATCTACACGTTGACACCTTTAAAATGACTATTTTAGAATTGAAATAGGAAACTAGAGTCGTACATTCTCTGGAAGCTGCTCGGCGTTTCGATTTTGAAAATGAATGAAAAATGAAACCTCAAGCTCCTATTTATAGAGAAAAAATAAATAGGATAATAACGAATAAAAGAAAGAAGATAATGATAGAAAAAGAATAGGATAATTACGAATAAGATAATCTTTTGAAAAAGAAATTGGATAATGACGGATGTGCCTTTTTCTATTAAATTTATTATTTTCCAACTTAAAGTTGTGCCATTTGAACTCGAAATTTGAAATTTCAAAGGTTGACATGATTCTTGAAACATTTTCTATCAACCCGAGAAAAATATCATAACATATTTTTAAGGCAATTTTTGACCAAATTAGATTTAACAGATTTCCCTAGCTGCGATTTTCCTTTATTTGAGTCATTTAAGGACTCAGCTTATTTTCTAACTTACCAGAGGGTAACATAAGTTGAATAAAATCTTCTAAAATATTTCGTGGTATTACATTCTACCCCCCTTAAATAAATTTCGTCCCGAAAATTTCATATCTTGAGAAGAAGTATCTAAGTACATCCTCAGGATTCAAAACCTCAATTTTTGTACTTGTAGCCTAGAACTGATATGGGTCTCCTATTCTTTAGGTTGATTCTCAACCTTTATCCCTCTTTCCGCTTTCTTCTTCGTCAAATACTTCTTTGAAGAGTCTATACTCGCTCTTCTTTTCCACGCAAATTTATCTTTCTGAAAGCCTAAACGTTCGCCATCTTTCTCTATCCTTTATGAGAGCTATCACGATGCACCGACTTCATATAATCTCCCCATGATTCGAATGAGCACTCCCTTGGACGGTTGGATTACAAATTCTATCAGGTTCGAACTGTGTTTTATCTCTTCTTGAAGCGTGCTTGAATTGTATTTCCGATGCAAATTAGTCTTATTTTCTTTGTTATACTCTTCTCTTTTCTTTAAAGTGGTAATCCGACTGTCTGGCTCCCGCTAGTGATCACCTTTGCTTGCATGAATAATAAGAATCGCATGTCTAGACTTTAACTGTAAGCTCGAAATTTGCTTGTTGACATCCATTGATCATCTTAAATGTTACGAACTGAGAAATTACTTTAGAAATGTACTTTCGACTTTGGAGAACACTAAATGATATTGTTTCGGTTCCATTCGTCATTATGGAATACTATCATTCGCTCTCCTGACAATATACTTAAATGAATACTTCTATAAGCTCTCTCTTCTATTTGAAGACTCACACATAAGTTCTATGAGTGAGATTAAAATAAATCAAACACCTCTGAGTGAGAACTTTATCTGATCAACAAAAGATGGAAGAGAGGTAACACTAGGTTATTTATACCAAAAATATTACCTTTTTAGAGGATTTATAACTCGAAGGGTTCTCACATTTTACATAGATATATGAGAATAACAAAAGAAAATCAACGCTTAAGAGCTAAGAACCGTGCTGAAATATTTTCATAAAGGCGTCAGCATAGCCTAACAAGTAAATGTCATTGCTGATTCTTGATGATCAAAGAAGTATCATCCAAAAGATTTCAAATTATCCAAGAAAATCAACGAATCCCAAATAGTATAAATGGAGAATTTCAAATGATATGAAGCTGTTGAAGGGAAATTGATTCAATTAATAAGAGAATAAATCGATTTCAAAAGAGAATGAATAAATCGATTTCAAAAGAGAATGAATAAATCGATTTCAAAAGAGAATGAATAAATCGATTCTATCAACACGAGAATGAATGAATAGACTCATCAAAACTTTCTATCATAATGAAACTCTCAATCTATCGAACACTAGGTCTATCTTCTTTGGGTTCTCCTTCCTTCTTTCTTGAGCTTCACCCATCTTGTTCTTATTTACGAGATTGCTACGATAAAGCACGAGTCGGCTAGACTTTGTAGTGGCTGGAAAAGCGACGTCTCGGGAATCATTTTCTACCCATCGGAAGGATACGAGAGAACGACTTGATCTATGATACCTCCTAGACTCAAAATAGTTTGACTTAACTTCTCCTGGAAGCTGAGTAGAACACCGGCAAACATATCTTTAAATTAATTTGGTAGCAATCATGACGACCATCTTTACCCTCATTCTAAAAATTGATCTTTACAAGCTACAAATCTTGGGAATGAAACACGCCAGGGCCTCGATTAGCCATCCACTGAGGTGAAGAGCTTTCTCTTGGAGGAACGAATCTTTATTCCCCGTAATCGCAACAGGATCGTTAAACATGACTCCTAAGTTGAAAGCTTGCGTAGGGATTTCTTGAACGTGTAATAGATCTACAATCTGATAACTGGCCTATAAATCGATTACTCGTTTCTTTGCTTCTAGTTCAAAGTTAAAGCTATATAACCTCATCTCCACATGGAGGTATAAAAGACGATGATCGGTCTACCTTAATATTTCGCTCAAGTGACAATTCTGATGTTGAACCTTGTTTGTAGTAGCCATCATCGTCTAACATATCTACCCACAAAAATTCACAGTCTCCACATAGATCATTGACTTATGTTTTTGTTTTCAAAATATTTTATTCCTCAATGTGTCCATCTTCCTAGTAACAACGCAAATTCTTGGTCAACTTTAACACAACTCAATCTGAAAGACTTCTTTCTAACCGGATGTTGACCCCCATAGAGTAGGTTATTTCCTGATGTGACCCGGGACCTATGGGACACGATCAACACAAACATACGCGGAAGCTAGAATCGAAACAACGTCGGATAAGTAAGGGTTCAACAAAACTCAAAGGACTCGATTAAATTACCTAGACTATGACACGACACCAAATAAAACACAACTAAATAGGTCGAAAAGGGCTGTTTTGGTTCGAAATCGAAAAGGTATGGCTATGGACGTGTAGTATGATGTTATGTGGTGAAGAAGGGCTGTAGTAGATAGGTTAGGACACGAAAATAAAGAACTTACAATATAGATGCTTATCTTGGCGAGTTGAACACGTATGAACGAACTGGACTCGATCAGCTTGTATACTTGAACAACTTGACTTGAACTTGATGGATGATAGTGTAATGGACGAAATTGGATGGATGGATGATGTTGAAGATGATTGGCAGTGGTGTTGGAAGAATTTGAGTCGAAAACACAGCTGCAAACCCCGTGAAGATCACCTCACGAAACGTACAACAATCGGTTGTCTTCTCGATAGCAATCTAACCCCATTCCCACAAGTGAAATAGAATGAGATCTTAAATAAAACTTGGAAGTTGCTAGGCTTTCAAGAGTTCAATTTTCGGCTGAAAATTAAGAAAAGAGGATCTTGGGTGAGACAATATTGAAAGGTAAATTCTTCTTAATCAAATATGGTCTAAATATGAAAGTAACAATGATCCCCTTTATATAGAAGAGGGATGGACGAAAATTTAAAGTAAAATCCTAAAAGAAATCGAAAATAAAAAGATATCCTAATCTAAGTAGGATTCCTACCTTAATTAGAACTCTATTTAAGGCAAATCCAAAAAGACCAAAAATAAAATAATAAAAATCTATCTAATGGATAAATAAAACCCAACACTTTTGGGCCTTCATAATTGAACTCTAATATTTCGAATTGGGCTGAATTAATTTGAACTCCATGGCTGCCCAAATATCCGAAATAATTCATGCATGAGTTCGACGTGCACGAGCCATGCAACACGTCAAAATCCTTCTTCCCTCTTTAAGTACTCGTCTCCAACTTCATGCCTTCATCTTCATCTTGAATGGACAACATGGTAATCCATTTAGGGCTGCAGTGCATGATCTCTTGTTCGTCTAACTTGCGTCGCACATAGGCTTGGAAATAGCCTTGCAATTAATTTCTTTGCTCTTAGTCTTGTGATCGGTCCAATCATTTGCAGCTCCGGATTATCTTCTTCAATCCTAGGCATGGCTTCATCATTCCCCCCCTCCTGAAAAGAATTCGACCTCGAATTCAAGGTGTCTTCTTGGTCAAATGAATCTGCAGGAAAAGGAGATAAGTCAGCTACATTAAATGTGGAAGAGCACTTATACTCACCGGGTAAATCAATGCGGTACGCATTGTCGTTCACGCGGCTGATCACGGTGAATGGGCCATCTCCTCGTGGATTAAGCTTAGACTTTCTCAAGTTTGGGAACCGACCGAGACTCAGATGAATCCAAACACGATCACCGGGCTTGAAAATGATTTGCTTCCGATGTTGGTTCCTTGCGGCGGCGGTATTCACGCCCTTTTGCTCAATTCGAGCTCTTACCTTTTCATGCATCTCTTTGATGAAATCAGCTCGCTTCAGACCTTTTACACTTGATAAATGCTCAACAGGTAAAGGTATAAGATCCGAAGGAGTTAAAGGGTTAAATCCATACACAACTTCAAATGGAGACATATTGGTAGATGAATGCACAACACGATTATATGCAAATTCAGCATGTGGCAAACAATCTTCCCAATTTTTCAAGTTGTTTTTAATTAAAGCACGCAATAATGTACCTAACGTCCGATTTACTACTTCAGTTTGTCCGTCAGTTTGAGGATGACATGCAGTAGAAAACAAAAGTTTGGTACCTATTTTTCCCCAAAGAACACGCCAGAAATGGCCTAGAAATTTTGAATCTCTGTCACTAACAATAGTCCTAGGTAAACCATGTAAACGCACAACTTCACGAAAGAATAAGTTAGCAACATTCACAGCATCATCAGTTTTCTTACATGCAATAAAATGAGCCATTTTAGAAAACCGATCAACTACTACAAAAACAGAATCCTTACCCGTCTTAGACCTAGGTAACTGATATGATCCTGAAAACAATTCTGAGCTATCATTCAAAGGTCCGAAGATTGTTAGAGTGAGGGCCATCAAAGATTGGAAATCAAGATTTGAGGAACAATACATGAAGATCAAATATTCAGCCCGAGATTGGTCAACATGCTATCAATTAATGATGAAGAAGGAAGCATGAAGACGTGAGAAGAAGAACAACGCCATTTGGACGTGTGCATTAAAAGTTATATGCGTTTGCATGGGAAATCGGGAGATGCTGTTTTTCATGCAAAGGTGGCAACAATAATACATATGGGCCACGAATTATTTATGATATATTGCAGCCCATATTGTGTTATTAAAGGTCCAAAAGTGGCGAAAATAAGAGGCCCAAAGTTAGTTAGGATTTATCCTTATCTAGTTAGATTTAGATAGATTTTTGTTATCTTATTTTTGGTATCTTTTGATTTTATCCTAGATTGATTAGGATTAGTATTTTTCAATGTTTATCTAGTTGTTTAGGGCTATAATTTCGTCCATAATGTCTCCTATAAATAGGAGCACCCTGTGACATTCATAATTCAGACAATTGCAAGAAATAAAGAGTTATTCTCAATCTGTCTCACGATCCTTCGGTTGATCAAACTTTTATCTACAATTCTATTGTTTTAGCACTTCAATAGTCTTATTTAAGTTCTTCAGGGTATAATTAAGTACTTGGGAGAATTGCTATCCGGAGAAGCTAGACGAGTGCGTTCGGGTTGATTCAACACGGGTTCACCGATCTGTCCTATCCTTCTACCAAACCACCGCCGTCCTCACCAACACTCCACCGCCGTCCGCCGTCGTTCACAATCAGATTCCAGCCTCCCTTCGACGTATCAAGTGTGTTCATCGAGTCATAGTTCGTGTCACCATATTCTAGTAAGTTTCTTTATTCGTTCGAGTCTTATTCGTTTCTAGTCGAGTATTTCATTTATTTTCCTTTATTCGTATTGATCCCTTACGCATCCGACGTAGTTCCGATTCTAGCTTCCGCGTATTTTGTCTTGGTCGTGGGGGTCACATCATAAATTGGTATCAAGAGCCACGTCGGTTTCTATCGTTCGTGGTTCAATACGTTGTTTCTGTTCATTTTCTCATTTTGAGTCTTTCGAGTTGTAATATTTCCATCATTCATTAAAAAAAAAAAGTTACTGTTCATCGTACTGTTCGTCACTGTTCATCATATTGTTCACGTGAATAGTGCCGAGAAAAAAAAAATCGAAAATTGATCTCTTTGGTTGTTTCCTATTGTGATTATTTTATTTTTCAGTTCGTTCCTTCTAGTTCTGTTTTATCCTTGGTATTTTCCTTTTGAGTCCTAGTCCAATTAGAAATAACTAGATTGTGTCAAACTTTCCAAATTCCTAATTATTTCCTTTCACACCTTGGGGATTCATCAAACCTTAATCCACATCACCCCGCCCAGTCATCCTGCCACCTCACTCCCACACGCCACATCATTGTGCCACCTCATCTGCCACGTCACCAACTGTGCCACATCATCGTGCCACATCACCCCATTCAGTCATTTACATATACGATTTTACACACACCGTGCACCACTTATATTTGAGAGACATACACGAGAGGTAAAAGCAAGAGAGAAAACAAACGAGAGAAAAGTGAGTACTGCGAGGTCCTTGTTTTCTTTTACGTTTGTTCATTGTTCGCAGGTCACTATGATTCCAGTCCGCAACAGAATGTTCATTCCTGAGTTTGAAGGTCTACACGATCCCGATGCTTACCTTGATTGGGAACAAAAGGTAGACAAAGTTTTTGAGTGTTACGACTTTCCAGAGTCACAGAAAGTGCAGCTAGTTTCATTAGAGTTTAGAGGCTACGCAGCAGCATGGTGGGAATTCCAGCAAAACCGATGTCACCGAGATCACCTTCCACCTATCGACACATGGCGTGAGTTGAAAGATTTGATGCGGAAACGCTTCATCCCAGACCACTACCAATGGGAGCTAGAAGAAAAGCTATACAAGCTTAAGCAAAGAGATCGAAGTGTAGATGCCTACTACAACAAAATGATTGAAGCCATGAGACGAGCTGACGTAGAAGAGTATCTAGAGGATACAATGGACAGATTCCTAGTTGGTCTACAAAGGTCCATCCGAGAAGAGGTCGCATTATATCAATTTAACGAATTGGAGGATATGGTACACTATGCTAAACAAGTTGAGAGGTGTTTGAGCCGTACTACACCGCAGTCCAGCCGTAGGCCGGAGCCTACATCCCGTGCGCCTGTTTGGACGCCACCTACATGGCCCATACTACCAACTCACCCGACCATTGTTACACCAAGTCCAACATGTGACGTACCATGCCTTGTATGTCAAACCCTTGAAGAAGAGATGGAGATCAATGCTGCTGTAGAGGAGATCAGAATCATTAAAGAGCTGTTCGAAGCTGAGGAGTTCGAAACAGTTGAAGAGCTGTTGAAAATGCAGCCATGTTTTCAAGAGGAGATTGACATTAATGGAGTAATGACTGTGGAGCACAAAGAACTCAAAGAAGAAGTGATGGAGGAGCTACCGAGTTCTAATGTTTTTGATCAACCCTGTACTTTTGATGTCTTTATTTTACAGGTTGTTGAGAATGTTCCATATGATTTAGTTGTGCACACAAAGGAGTTTGATGATCCATTCATGGTAGTCCTTGACCCCGAAGATTTGAATTCGAGGACGAATTCTTTTCAAGAGGAGGGTATTGATATGATCCTGAAAACCCTTGAAGAATCAAATTTTGAGCTATCATTCAAAGGTCCGAAGATTGTTAGAGTGAGGGCCATCAAAGATTGGAAATCAAGATTTGAGGAACAATACATGAAGATCAAATATTCAGCCCGAGATTGGTCAACATGCTATCAATTAATGATGAAGAAGGAAGCATGAAGACGTGAGAAGAAGAACAACGCCATTTGGACGTGTGCATTAAAAGTTATATGCGTTTGCATGGGAAATCGGGAGATGCTGTTTTTCATGCAAAGGTGGCAACAATAATAGATATGGGCCACGAATTATTTATGATATATTGCAGCCCATATTGTGTTATTAAAGGTCCAAAAGTGGCGAAAATAAGAGGCCCAAAGTTAGTTAGGATTTATCCTTATCTAGTTAGATTTAGATAGATTTTTGTTATCTTATTTTTGGTATCTTTTGATTTTATCCTAGATTGATTAGGATTAGTATTTTTTCAATGTTTATCTAGTTGTTTAGGGCTATAATTTCGTCCATAATGTCTCCTATAAATAGGAGCACCCTGTGACATTCATAATTCAGACAATTGCAAGAAATAAAGAGTTATTCTCAATCTGTCTCACGATCCTTCGGTTGATCAAACTTTTATCTACAATTCTATTGTTTTAGCACTTCAATAGTCTTATTTAAGTTCTTCAGGGTATAATTAAGTACTTGGGAGAATTGCTATCCGGAGAAGCTAGACGAGTGCGTTCGGGTTGATTCAACACAGGTTCACCGATCTGTCCTATCCTTCTACCAAACCACCGCCGTCCTCACCAACACTCCACCGCCGTCCGCCGTCGTTCACAATCAGATTCCAGCCTCCCTTCGACGTATTAAGTGTGTTCATCGAGTCATAGTTCATGTCACCATATTCTAGTAAGTTTCTTTATTCATTCGAGTCTTATTCGTTTCTAGTCGAGTATTTCATTTATTTTCCTTTATTCGTATTGATCCCTTACGCATCCGACGTTGTTCCGTTCCTTGCTTCCGTGTCTTTTCATCCGTGTCGTGTCCCATAGGTCCCGGGTCACACCAGTAACCCCAAAATAAAGTCCATAGACACATCAATCCAAGGGGATGAAGGTGTGGGTAGTGGCGTGTACAGTCCAAATGGGTGTGAAGTCGACTTAGCTCTACGACATGTAATACAACGACTACACACATTCTCAACATCCTTTCTCATATGCGGCCAATAAAAGTGTTCATGCAGCATGTTTAATGTCTTAGCAACACCAAAATGTCCCATTAAACCTCCCGCATGCGATTCCAAAACCAATAGTTCACACATAGATGAAACAGGAATGCATAATTGAGACTCTTTGAACAAGTAACCTTCACTAACATAAAATCCATCAATGGCACGTGACTTGACCGAACATGCATCATATATGGGTGAGAAAAACGGATCAGATTTATACAAGCTCTTAATCGATTCAAAACCCAACAATTTAGCATGCATTAAGGTTAGAAACGTGTACCGTCGAGATAAGGCGTCGGCTACTATGTTCTCTTCACCTTTCTTGTATTTGATGACGTACGGGAAGGACTCGATGAACTCGACCCACCTCGCATGTCTTTTGTTCAGATTATTTTGGCCCTTTAAATGCTTTAAGCTCTCGTGATCGGTGTGAATCACAAACTCCTTTGGCCACAAATAATGCTGCCACGTCTCCAAAGCTCTTTTTAGTGCGTACAGCTCCTTGTCGTATGTAGAATACTTGAGGGCTGCATTATTGAGCTTTTCACTAAAATAGACGACGGGCTTCCTCTCCTGCATAAGAACGGCACCAATACCCTTGCCCGAGGCATCACATTCAATTTCAAAAGTTTTAGAAAAATCGGGCAAACATAAAATAGGTGCATGACACAGGAGGTATTTTAGGCGTGTAAACGCCTCCTCTTGCAACTTACCCCACTCGAATGGTCGATCCTTCTTACTTAACTCAGTAAGAGGGGCGGCTATTGTGGAGAAATCGCGCACAAAGCGACGATAAAATCCAGCTAAGCCGTGGAATGATCGAACTTCTGACGCCGATTTAGGAGTTGGCCATTCTTCGATCGCAGTGATCTTAGAACGGTCTACTTCTATACCGCGTTCACTAATAACGAAGCCTAAGAAAATGACTTCATTCATGCAAAAAGAACACTTAGCCAAATTTCCATACAACTTAGCATCACGTAAGAGCATAAAAACACGGCGTAGGTGCTCAAGGTGTGCGTGTATGCTGCGGCTATAAATCAATATGTCATCAAAATAAACAACCACAAACTTTCCAATCACATCACGCAAGACATGGTTCATTAATCTCATGAATGTACTAGGCGTATTAGTAAGTCCAAAGGGCATAACTAACCATTCATATAAACCATGTTTAGTTTTAAAGGCTGTTTTCCATTCATCTCCCTCTTTCATTCTAACTTGAAAATATCCAGATCTTAAGTCAATTTTAGAGAAAACTTTCGAACCAGATAACTCATCCAACATGTCATCTAACCTAGGGATAGGAAAACGATACTTTACCGTAATCTTGTTGATGGCGCGACAATCCATGCACATTCTCCACTCGTTGTTCTTCTTTGGCACTAGAATGACCGGAACGGCGCACGGACTCAGCGATTCACGGATTTGCTTCTTCTCCAACAGCTCCTTTACTTGACGATCGATCTCTTTCGTCTCTTCGGGGCTGGTACGGTAAGCTGGACGGTTGGGAAGAACGGCACCGGGCTGGAAATCGATCTGGTGCTCGATCCCTCGAACTGGAGGTAAACCACTTGGAATCTCCTCCGGGAACACGTCCGCAAACTCGTCCATCAGGGGCTGCACAACACTAGGCAAACAAGACTCGTTAGTAGCACTGCTCCTACAAGTCAAAAGAACTAAAGGCAAACCTGCTTTAATTGCTTTTTCCACGCCTTTTACAGAAATAAAAAGGCTGCGATTCTTGGTTATGTTGGACGAATTTCCAGCTGCATTGGGGCCTTTAGGGGGCTGCCTTGAAGTGTTGTTAAAAGGAGATGGAAGAACGGCGGCCGTTGAGGTGGAATCAGCCGAAACTTCGCCGGTGGTGGCGGCGGATCTACAGGCTGCTGCGGCTGCCCTTTCACGTTCTTCTTTGAGCTTCTCTTGCATACTTTGTTGATCTTCGGCTATAGCTTTAGGGGACAAAGGCTTTAAAATGGTGACTCGACCGTTTCGCGTAACAGTGTAAGTGTTCGCGACGCCGTTGTGAACTGCTTGGTGGTCGAATTGCCAAGGTCTCCCTAAGAGTATATGGGCTGCATCCATAGGAATAACATCGCAGATAACAGTGTCAGAATATCTACCAATTGAAAAATCGACACTTACCTGGCCACCTACGCGAATCTCGCCTCGATCAGTAAGCCATTGCAGCTTATATGGCTTGGGATGCTTCATCACAGTCAGCGCTAGTTTATCTACAGCATACTGACTAATGGCACATTGATCACGCTCCCACTATCAACTATCATTGAGCATGTCTTGTCTTTGATCACGACTCGGGTATAGAAAATATTTTCTCGCTGATTTTGTTGGTCCTCGTCGCGAGTGATGCTCAAACTGCGAATAGAGACAAGGCTAACTCGAGGAGTCTCGGGCTCCTCTTCTTCAGGCTCAACTATGGACGTCTCCTCAGCCTTAGGGACGCCTACGGGCTGCTCTTGTTCATCCTCACTGGCTGACTCGATCTCATTTTGATCTGTGATGATCAAAACGCGTCTGTTTGGGCACTGATTCTGAAAATGGCCCCAACCTTGACATTTGTGGCATTGGATGTCTCGAGCACGGTTAGGGGCTGAATTTGGAGGTTGTGAGGGCTGATTTGGCCGTTGAAACGGTGGCCTCACGGGTGCGGGTGCAGTAGAAGCGGGTCTACTGTTGTTTGGCGGTGCAGAGCGATCAAAACGGCGATCGGGCTGTCCGGGCTGACCTCGGGGTCGTGTGGGATCAGATGGAGGAGTAGAAGACGTACCTTTATTCCATGAAGGTCTAGGGGTGGTGGCACTATGATGGCTGCGCCGCCGTCCTTCTCGCAACTGTCTTTCTACTATAGTGGCGTAGTGCACCATTTCTTCAATGCTGTGAAAGTCCTTTAATTCAACTTCACAGGCTATATCCGGATTCATCCCTTCAATGTACCGGATGATGGTGGCATTTAGTGACTCCTCTTTGCCCACTCGATTGAGCATGGTTTCAAGCTCTTTATGATACTCTTCAATCGATCGAGTACCTTGCTTGATCCGGTTCAGCTTCTTTTCTAATTCTCGTTCATAATGAACTGGAATGAATCGCCCTCGCATGATATCCTTCATCTCGCGCCATGTATCGATAGGCGGATATCGATCACGACGCCTTCTCTGCTGCTGATTTTCCCACCAAGTAGCGGCGTATCCTTTGAATTCTAAGGAAGCGAGCTGCACCTTCTTCAGTTCTGGAAACGCATAACATTCGAAGATCTTGTCGACCTTCCTTTCCCAATCGAGATATACATCAGGATCGTGCAATCCCATGAACTCTGGAATGGTGGTTTTGATGTTGTTCACCATTGAGTTGTCTTCCTCGAATCTGGGTCTATCGACGCGGAATGCACGTCTATATGGGGCTCGGGGACGATCTCGGCGGTTTCCCCTTTGTGGAGGTTCGAAATTATCTTCGAACTCCTCATGATAGTCGGACTCGGGTCCGAAATCATCATCCTCTGGCTCAGGTGGCGGCTGGGGGCGTCGGTTGGCAGCTCTGGGCGGTGCTGCGGCTCCTTGAGGCTCAACTTGCCTCTCTACTGCGCCTGGGGGTTCATTGGGCCTCTCAGGAGGTCCTTGAACTGTCTGAGCTTCAGTTGACTGGGTTTTGAGGCTCCCAATCTGCTCAGCTAACTTGGCTAGTTGTTCACCAAGTCTATTTTCCATCTCACGATTTTGACGGTTGACGTAGGAGGTCAGTGCGTCAAAATGGTACTTGGCATCCCATGTTGGTGTATTGGAAAAAGATGCATCTTCTCCTGGTGTGAGGGGCGACTTCGGGTCATCCTCACTGATCTTGGGCAACTCATTCCTATTGCCCTTCTTCATGGACCCTGCAAAACGAACAAACGTGAAGAATAAAGAGATCCTCACCAACTCACAAATCACTCGATTTTGACACTCTTGTTTTACCACTCGTGTATCACTCAATATGGGTGGTGCACGTGTGTAATAGTGTAAAAAGAAAGTGCCGAAAACTGGAGATGAAAGCTGCTCCTTTGCAAGTCTTCTTCTTGATCACGAAATAGTTGCACCGTGTGTGTAGGATGGATGCTCTCGATAAACTGAACGGATGGTGTATGTCGTGGGCTTTGGGTGCACGGGTGTAGGGTGTATGGTGTATGGTGTATGGTGTATGGTGTAGGTGTATGGTGTATGGTGTAGGTGCGTGGTGTATGCACCGGATTGGGTGTATATACGGGTGTATCAAAGGGTGTAGATGGAGCAAGGTCGGAAAATTTCATTCCCTTTAGGTGGGAGGACGAAAATTAGGGTGTGGGGGTGGTTTATGAGGTGTAGGAATGGTATATGGAAGGTAGGAAGAGATTAGGATGGAAACAAGCTAGTATGGAAAGAATAGGATCTAGATAAGGTTAAAAGATTTAGTTGTGATCTACTTAATGTGGACACAATCTAAATAACTTAATCTAGATGGTGGAAGTCTATCCTAACTAGGAAAGAACAAAAATTCGAAAATAACAAACTGTTTTTTTTTTTTCGGATTTTTTTTTTTTTTTGAATAATCAGATTACAATTCTAAAGATTCATAAACAAAGAAAAAAAAATAGACGTATTGAACCACGAACGATAAGAACCGACGTGGCTCTTGATACCAATTTATGATGTGACCCGGGACCTATGGGACACGATCAACACAAACATACGCGGAAGCTAGAATCGAAACAACGTCGGATAAGTAAGGGTTCAACAAAACTCAAAGGACTCGATTAAATTACCGAGTATGCCAAAGATAGGTTATGCCTTCCAGAAAATTAGACATAATAACCTCTGTAACTAGAGCGAATCCCCGTTTATAATTGCTTGTAAGAGAAGAATGGAAGCTATAACAATTTCAATAAGCCCTTTCATAGGCCAAACGGAAACAAATAACCAGATACCAACAATTAATAGACCTCTATTCATAGGTCGACAAAAGAAACAGACACCAATATGCTGAACAAATGAAGCCCTTCCATAGGCCAAAATGAATGATCAAATAGACATAGCGAAAGACGGGCTTCCTCCCTTTGGAATAATTATGTAGCTAAGCATATGATACATGTTAACTAGAAAGTCAACAAATGTTCAAAATCAGAGAAGCAGAATCATATCAACAAAATACCAAGATCAGAGTTCTTAGCATTTAGCAAAAGAATATCATAAGTGCGAAAGCTCAATTCTTAACAGAATACTAACAAAAAGGGACAACGGAAAATATGTAAATCATAATAGCCCATATCTCAACCTCGTCACCTCCACGCTCCAGCCTACTGACCTGAAAATGTTTGAAAAGATTTGGGAGATTTGGGCTGAAGTTGTTGCCCAAATCTTTTCAAACATTTTCAGGTCAGTAGGCTGGAGCGTGGAGGTGACGAGGTTGAGATATGGGCTATTATGATTTACATATTTTCAGGTTATGATATGGGCTATTAATGTCAATCTCCTCTTGAAAACATGGCTGCATAATGTTTGAAAAGATTTGTCGCCCTCCGCCGTTCACGCCGCCGTCCGCCGTCGTTCCAGCCACCACTGAAGCCATCCAAGGGTGTTCCATCGAGTCATAGTCGAGTCTTCGTATTCTAGTAAGTCCTTTATTCATTCGAGTCTTGTTTGTTTCTAGTCGAATTTTTTGTATTTTCTTCAGAAGCGTATTGATCCCTTACTTGCCGACGTTGTTCCATTCCTTTGCTTCCGCATCCTTTCATCCGTGTCGTGTCCCATAGGTCCTGGGTCACATCATAAATTGAGATTGCATGAAGACAGTCGGTATGGGCATACTGACTGGGTTGACGTTGAAATTAACGTGTGGATTCATCCAATAATAGTCCAACACGTTATTGAAGAGCCCAAGTCCAATAAGAGGCGAATTTTGAAGGCCCAAAATCAGTTTGGGATTTATCCTTATCTAGTTAGATTTAGATAGATTTTTGTTATCTTATTTTTGGTATCTTTTGATTTTATCCTAGATTGATTATGATTAGTTTTGGACTAATTTTTATCACTTAATTAGGTCTAATTTTCGTGCCCTATATTACCTATAAATAGGGGATCTATTTGTTACATTTAAAGTAGACAATTGCATGAATACAAGAATTATTTCTCTTTTATCTCCAAGATCCTAAGTTGATCGAAAATATCCAAACAATTCTATTGAATTAGCAATCCAATAGTCTTAATCAAGTTCTTCAGGGTACGTTCAAGTACTTGGGAGAATTGCTATCCGGAGAAGCTAGACGAGTGCGTTCGGGTTGATTCAACACGGGTTCGTCGTATAGCCGATTCATTCTATCCGTCACCTCCGTCAAATCCACCATCACGTCGCCCTCCGCCGTTCACGCCGCCGTCCGCCGTCGTTCCAGCCACCACTGAAGCCATCCAAGGGTGTTCCATTGAGTCATAGTCGAGTCTTCGTATTCCAGTAAGTCCTTTATTCATTCGAGTCTTGTTTGTTTCTAGTCGAATTTTTCGTATTTTCTTTAGAAGCGTATTGATCCCTTACTTGCCGACGTTGTTCCGTTCCTTTGCTTCCGCATCCTTTCGTCCGTGTCGTGTCCCATAGGTCCTGGGTCACATCATAAATTGATAGCATGTTGACCAATCTCGGGCTGAATATTTGATCTTCATGTATTGTTCCTCAAATCTTGATTTCCAATCTTTGATGGCCCTCACTCTAACAATCTTCGGACCTTTGAATGATAGCTCCGAATTTAATTCTTCTCAAGGCTTTCCAGGATCATATCAGTATACCCAAAGAGTATAACCAATAAGTGTTTCATTTTAGTTTCACCGACAAGGAGTAGGGCATGACAAATAATGCATGCATACTGTAGCTACTCACATTGACACAGCGCTGGTATATGAGACTCCGACAACATACAGTAGCACGTAAATATTTAACACAGATAGTCACATATGCAATTTTAACAAAGTAGAGCTTAATAACTCGAAAGATACAATTTGCGAAGATATAGTAGTATAACCCACCTTTCTCGGGATTCTGAAAAGCTAACTTCTGAAGAATTAACCCTGATACTCTTTCTCTAGCTCAGCTGGTACTACAGAAGGTAAACTTCAACTCAGGATAATCGCTATATTTTCGGGAATTAGTCTATTATAAACGGAACTATTATTAATACTATTCTATTCTAAAATAGATTGCGCGACTCTAGAGACCTTGAAAATTTTCGACGAAGAAGGAAATAAATTCCAAAACGTTATTCTTGCTTTACTGGGATCAACTGATTTGACAGAGGTCTCTTTCCAAAACTTGTCATTTATTCAAATTTTACCAGATCTACACCACAACACTTTTTAACCGCTCGGAAATTATGAAAATATTCAGGAATGATATTATATATGCCAAGACTAAAGAATGAGAATTTTAGAATTTTTCGATAATACATGCTCCCGGTATAAAAATAACTGTCTACTTTAAATAATCAAAATTATTCAAAACTCGCAACGAGATCGCGAAACTTGGCAGGCTTATAGCAAATAATATTTGGAGCAACTTTCGAGAAGAAACATTTTCCATTTGACTACCCAAAATGGGTGAAACGGGAGTTTCAGTAACAATATTCACAGATTTTAGCTGAAAATGTATCGGTCTTGATCGAGCTCGATACTCGTACGATTTTCGCTCAAAAGTACAATTTTTGATAGTGCAGAAAATAAGAAATTTAATGGTGTAATCAGATCAAAGATCGAACGGCTAGAAAATAAATTCGAACTGGACAGATTTATAATATAATATTCAGTTCCGGATTTCAATCAACGAGAAATCAAAAATCTATTCCGGTTAACTACAAGATCCAAATGATCAAAGACTATTTATAAAAAGAAGATTTCTAATACGACTATCCAGGAAGAGTAGATCTGAGATTTACATAGAATGAAAATGGGGAAAAATACCGAAAACTCACAACATCAAAAATCAGAATCAGTAGAATTAAAGATAATCGAAATATAAGCATATTTAGAACTTGAAATTTCTAAATTTATCAGTCCGAATGACCAGAATCGGAGAAAGTACCTTCTCCGAGAAATTGGCGGCGATCACGATGATTTTCCATCGTGATCATCTTTCATGTCATCATTTCAATCATGTATTCGTGATCTACGCGTTGACACCTTTAAAATGACTATTTCAGAATTGAAATAGGAAACTAGAATCGTACATTCTCTGGAAGCTGCTCGGCGTTTCGATTTTGAAAATGAATGAAAAATGAAACCTCAAACTCCTATTTATAGAGGAAAAATAAATAGGATAATAACGAATAAAAGAAAGAAGATAATGATGGAAAAAGAATAGGATAATTACGAATAAGATAATCTTTTGAAAAAGAAATTGGATAATGACGGATGTGCCTTTTTCTATTAAATTTATTATTTTCCAACTTAAAGTTGTGCCGAGAGTTCATTTGAACTCGAAATTTGAAATTTCAAAGGTTGGCATGATTTTTATAATTAATTATTTGTTAATTTAGACTATAGTATTTATTTAAATAGGAGAACCATGTAACATTGATATTTTAGAGTTTATTTGAATTATTAAGCTTTGCTTTCAATATTGTCTCAACCCCTTTTAATCTTTGTGAGTTTTGATTAACAAATTCATATTCTTGGAGCTAGCAACTTTAAGTCTTAATCAAGGGTATTGCTTAATCCACTTGAGGGATTAACCAGTATTCGCTATCCGAAGATCAACTTAGAGATTTCATCCTTGGGTACGTTCGAGATTCAAGGAGGCCATCGGGTTGTGATTCACATCGACGTCATCAACCATCAACCATAATCGACGACAACCATCTTCATCATCATTCACCCCAAATCAGCCACAAAGTTCGAGTATTCCTCGTTCGTTCATTTTATCCGTAAGTTCGTTTATTCTCTAACATATCCTATCTACCCAAGCCTTTCTTCACCATCAAACACACGTTCCATACACCAAATTTCAGTCATAATCTCGTCCCTATACAGCCCTCTATTCCTTTGTTTTGTGTTACATAATTCGTGTCATTGTCCTAGGTATTTTAGTTGTCTAGATTGTCGTCTTTTCATTGTTTATTGAGTCGGATTGAAGCCCTTCATTGGCTGATGTGTTTCGTATCCTAAAGTCTTCCGCTACGTCTCTAGATTCGTCCTAGCTTAATTGCCTGGGTCATATCAATTTGAGTCATTTAAGGACCCAGCTTATTTTCTAACTTAACAGAGGGTAACATAAGTTGAATAAAATCTTCTAAAATATTTCGTGGTATTACACTTAAAATGTATCGGAGTCCTTGATCGCATAAATAGATGCCTTAAATTCATAGGCGGAAATTATAAAACTTAATTTAAGATTTAATGGATCATAGAATATTAATATAGAAATATTGATTTATTATTTCATACACTTAATTTCGATTTTAATCTAGATTAAGCAAAATAGATCAAATAGAATAAGGTATATATAAAAAATAAGATTCTGTAGTCAAGAGGGCTTGAACACTTGACCAAAAATATAAATAGAATAATAAGCACTTAACCACTAAGCTAAAAGAATTTATGTAATATTAATTAAACTGCTTTAATTAAATACTCTCATAAATGCTTGAGTAAAAAGAGGATTATAAAATGCATCAAAGTGGATTGAACCTTAAACCTCTAACATAAAATCTAAACTCTCACGATTAGACTAAACACTATTTTTGAAAATTATTTAGTGGTTTTAATTAAATAAATTTCATAATTATCTTGGAATAAAAATAAATAAAATGCATTCTAAAGGTTTTGAACCTTTGACCTATCATAATAAAATGCAAAACACAACCATTGGGCCAGAGGCCATTTTCGAAAATAATGATAGATTTTTATTTATATATAGTGCATAATCATATTGGAATAAAATCCATAAATAAAATATTCAAAAGAGATTTTGAACTCTTGACCTATAATTAATAAAACTGGATTTCAACCATTAGACTAGACATTACTATTTGAAATCTTTTTCACACTTTAATTTAATAAGGTAGAAACTTGAAATGAAATAAAATGAATCTTAAAAATGCACATAATATGGTTTGATCCTCAAACATTTTTACTAAAAATTTACAATACCTAACCATTAGGCCACATAAACTTACACGAAAATTAACAATTTAAATTTAATTAAATAAAGTCATAAATTGTGCATTAGACCTTATAACATAAAAATAAGAATTTATCCATTTAGGCTATAATTGAATTTTAAAATATATCCCAAGATTTATAATTAATATGTCATAAACATATGCCTTAATTAAAATTAAATTGCTACTAAAAAAGATTGTTCCATAGACTTTGCAATTTAATTGTAGAGACATATTCATTAGAATAAGATCAATTTTTGATAAACATTTCCAAACTTTTTTAATTATATTATCAATATTATAAATAACATTAAAAAATAGAATTAACTAAAAAACATAAAATAAAAAAACAAAAAAACAAAACTCACGCACGCACGCACACACATCAACACACGCACACACCCACACACACTAAACACACACACACACACACCCCAAAATCTATTTTCATTCATTCTTCATCAAGCCAATCAATTCACAAAGTGTTCAAGAACATTAAGAATACTAAAAATTAAGATTAAAATTATATTTAAAAATATGAAATCAAAACAGCCAGTAAATCCACTATAAAATACATAAAATTGAAAATAAGATGCAATAACATAGAAAGAAATGAGATTTTTCAAGGCTGGGTTTAACCCTTTCTTAGATCCAAAAATAGGAAGTCTAAATCTCTAAATCTCTTAAAAATAATTAGAAAATGAAAGAAGAGAGGAAGGGGAATCTACTAATGGTATTGCATGTTAAAAATTTCGCTGGAAAAATATTCCGACGATGGAGGAGGCGGCGGCGACCGGCAGCGATGGTGGCCGACGGTGGAGGTGGTGGTGGTGAGGGGAGGAGTAGAGAGAGAGGGGAGAGGGGGGCTGATCCCCTTTGAGTGAAGTGAAATGAGCTAAGGAGACTTAAGTGATAATGAGGGAATATTTATACTCCTTCATAACTTAATCTAAAATCCAATTAAATCAAAGATTAAATCATAACTTGGTTAATTGAAGTCTAACAAAGATGAAATCAAGTTCTATAGATTCGTATTGACGAGTACTATCGTCTAACATATTCGTTATCTCGATCGGATAATAATTGGGCCGTAAATAATTAAAGTCATAATTGGGCTAGAAAGCCCATCATTTGGGCCTTTCATTAAAAATGGATACAACTTAAGTATTTGAGCTCTAAAAAAATCATTGGGCCTCTATTATTGGATTTGGGGTGTTACAGTTGACCCCATCTAATTAGGGTTTATAATTATTTTTTAGTATTTAATTTTTTAATTTTCAATTAATAATTCATTATTATGATACCGATTGATTAATTCAAAATTAAATTTTATAACTTTTCTTGATTTATTTTTTTATTGATAAATGTTGGGAATGATTATTTATGTTAGAATTATCTTTTATTTTATAATAATTATAATTAAAATCATAAATTTTATGGTGAAACACGGAATAAAACATATAGAAGTATAATAGAAAATTTGAATCCTAAAGGCAACAGTGAGATGGTTCCTTGGAGAATGAACTGGCTAGGAGTTCTTCATTACTTACAGAATATTCAACTTCAGATTACTCACTCACATGTACGGACTATTTAGTTAATCCTAGCTGTTGGGATTTTATGCTTCATCCTTGCATTGTGATGTGACCCGGGACCTATGGGACACGACAAAGACAAAAACACGAGGAAGCTAGGAACGAAACTACGTCGGATGCGTAAGGGATCAATACGACTCAAACAAAGAATGAAAATACAACTCAACTATACGAACAATTAGACTCGAATACTTTCTGTATTAATACGAAACCTAGGAGGACTCTTAGAAATATGACTCAACTAAGATAAAACACACATAAATAAATAGATAGATATGCGATTTGGAACAGATTTGTTATACGTGTTAATTAAGGCGAATTGAACATGTATAACTTAGAACTGATTTAAGGGTGTGGAATATGGCTGGATTATGGATGATGATGATACGTGCGTAATGTAGGGATGAAGGTAGATGAACGATGGAGATGAATAAACAAGGTAGAAGAAGATTACTTACTCGAACCCCGTCTTACGGTGAAGACGAAACGCGATATCTCGTAAACTCCAAGTTGGATAGTGTTTAGTATGTATTTGTGTTGTTTTATTGCATAGTTTTGCATATTCTGTAAGTTATTTTCTAGTTTTTGTTCTCGTTTATTTCGTGTTTTCGTGTGAATTTCTTCACTGGTTGCTTTTATGGTGGATTATGCCAAGTTTTGAAAAACTTGAGCTTTTGTTCGGAAAATCTCGATTTTTAGGTACTAAGGTGGCGTTGAGCGAAGATGGGTCGGAAAAGATAAATCCGTGAGAAAGGTGAACCCCGCGGACGCGCAAGTCCCGCGACCGCGCACCCAACAAATTTTGGCGCCGTTGCCGGGGAAGGCTTTCAAGAATTGTCTTTTAGGTGCTATATTTGCTTTTGTGTTGTTTTGAATTCGTGAACTTTTTCGCTGAAGTGTTTGTGTTGTTTTTGTAAATTTGTTTTTTGTTTTTATGTCCGTTTGTTGGGCTTTGATATCTCTTTCCGCAAGGTACGTTTGATCCCCGTTTCATTTGTGTTTGTGTATGCTAGGAAGGCGAAGCCTCAACCGAAGGTTAGCCCCCGTGTTTGACAACATTCACCGACCAAGGAGATTCAATATATTCGAGTGGGAAAGAGAGATGGATCCTAATCACCCAATAAATCCCGACAATGCCAATGCCAATGCCAATGCGGCTAGGAACATGAGAGACTTTGCTCGTCCCGTGATAGGGGCGTCGACTTCTTGCATAGTTCTTGGCGAAGCCGCAAGGAACTACGAGTTGAAGAACATCCACTTTAGCCAACTTCCCTCATTCTACGGGATGCCGGCCGAAGATGCTTTGAACTTCATCCGGGAGTTCTATTCCGTTGTTCAGACCTTTCCTCTACAAGGTTTGAACGAAGATCAATTGAAGATGAGGTGTTTTCCCTACACCTTGAAGGATCGAGCCAAGACGTGGTTCATGTCTCTTCCGGCCAATTCATTAGCCAATTGGAATGCCGTCTACGAGAAGTTCATGGCCAAGTACTACTCAAATCAAAAGACCCAAGACTTGAGAGCTCAAATTGTTACTTTTACCCAATCTCCGGGTGAATCGTTTCATGAAGCTTGGGATCGATTTCGAGGTCTCCAACAACAATGTCCGCACCACCATCTCGCACCCGAGTTGCTCAACCAATTCTTCTACGACGGGCTTTCTCAAAATTTCCAATATATGGTGGACAATGCATCGGGAGGGGACATTGGAGGTCGGACCGCCGAAGAAGTCTCAAACATATATGAGACAATGGCCACGACTTCCCAACAAAAGAGTGCTAGGGGGAAGAGAGCTTCCGTCAATGAAGCCAACCCTAGTTATGATGTGACAAAGCAACTTGCCGAGTTGACAAGACAAGTAGAGATGCTTCGAACGTCCGAGAGACCACCCCAACAAGTGATGACCGTTGAGACTTGCGGGATTTGTGGAGAGTATGGCCATGGAGCCAATGTGTGCCAAAGATCAATTGAGACGGAGACAAGTGAAGAAGCTCATTTCCATGTTCTTCAAGAGCAAGTGCATGCTCTCCAAGGTTTTCAACCGCGCCAACAATATAACCCCTACTCTCAAACATACAATCCTAGATGGAGAAATCATCCGAATTTCTCTTGGAAACAACCTCAACAACCTCCTCTACCACCACAACAACCGCCTCCACCTCAACAAGCCGGAGGAGGCCAAGCTCCACCTTATCCGAGGCCGCAACAATACCCGGCCCAACTGAACCAACCGCCAAGGCCAACATTGCAAGACACGTTGCAAACCTTCATCCAAGCCACTCAACAAAGATTTGAATCCGTTGAGGCTTCTGTGAAGAGAATTGAGACTCAAGTGGGACAAATAGCCGGAACCGTTGGAGAATTGGCCAAGCAAGCCAAGCCGGGCAAGTTGCCAAGCCAACCGGAGCAAGCTCAAGCCATTACCGTTCTTCGAGGAGGAAAGGTGATCGATAATAAGGTTGGAGAACCGAGTCCAACCGAGGAGGATGAAAAAGAAGAGGAGGCTCTTCAACAACAACACAAAGAGCCCGAAAAGAAGAGTGAAGAAGTTAAGAAGCCCACTCTCCACAAGGCTTCCAATCCTTACAATCCTCCAATTCCATTTCCAAGCCGGTTGAGGAATGAGAAGCAAGACACTCAATTCCAAGAGTTTTACAAGCTCCTTTCAAAGGTGAATGTCAACCTTCCACTCCTTGATGTTATTCGAAATGTGCCGGCCTATGTCAAGTTCTTCAAAGAACTAGCTTCCAAGAAGAGGAAATTTGTGGAGGACGAGAAGATTGAAGTGTCCGAAGTGGCAAGTGCAATCCTACAACATCAACTCCCACCAAAGCTCCGTGATCCAGGTAGTTTCACTCTCAAAATTGCTTTGGGAAATGGCAAAGAAGCATGTGGTATGCTAGATCTAGGAGCCGGAATTAATTTGATGCCTTACTCTATTTATAAACAATTAGAGTTAGGAGAATTGAAACCAACTAGAATGTGTCTACAATTAGCGGATAGGTCCGTAAGATATCCGAGGGGAATAATAGAGGACATTCTAGTTAAGGTTGGAGGTTTGATAATACCGGTTGATTTTGTTGTTTTGGATGTGGGAGATGTTAAGGAAACGGGTAAAGAACACACGCTCCTCCTAGGTAGACCTTTTATGGCTACAACTAACACTTTTATTGATGTTAAAAATGGAACATTAAAGATGTCGGTGTTAGGAGAAACGGTGTCATTTTCCGTACATGAAAACAAGGCTATTCCCGTCTCCTCATTTGAGGAAAATTGTTCTTACATAGATGCTATTGATGTCTTGGCCGAGGAGGTTTTCTTACAGGAAATAGGTGCTCCGTGGAGAAGTGAAACCTCGTCCGAGGAGCTTGCTATGGACGAAGCCTACCTCAAGTGTGGGGGAGACGAGTGGAATGCCGACGAGATGGAGACCTTGCTCGGAGAAGGCATGAGTCTAATGCAAGTCATGGCCTCAACCGAAGAGGAAGTTAAGCCCACTCCCGAGCTCGAGCTCAAGGAGCTCCCGTCTCATCTCAAATACGTCTATCTCGACGATGAAGAGAAGAAGCCCGTGATCATCTTTTCCGGGCTAGAAAAAGATGAAGAGGACCTCTTAGTAGCCGTACTAAAGAGGAACAAGCAAGCCATTGGATGGAGTCTTTCCGACATCAAAGGCATTAGCCCCTCTACGTGTATGCATCGCATCATTCTAGAAGAAGGGGCTAAGCCGGTTCGTGAAGGGCAAAGGAGGCTCAACCCCGTGCTCATGGAAGTCGTAAAGAAGGAGATTCTTAAGCTCCTAGCGGAAGGGATCATTTATCCCATAGCCGATAGTGAATGGGTGAGCCCGGTCCATGTGGTGCCAAAGAAAGGAGGGATAACGGTCGTTGAGAACGACAAAGGAGAACATGTGGCTACTCGAACCACCACCGGGTGGAGAATGTGCATTGACTACCGAAAGCTCAATGCCGCCACAAGAAAAGACCATTTTCCCCTTCCTTTCATTGATCAAATACTTGATAAATTAGCCGGCCATAGTTTTTATTGCTTTCTTGACGGTTTATCGGGTTATTTTCAGGTGGCCATAGCGCCGGAGGACCAAGCCAAGACCGCATTCACATGCCCGTTTGGTACGTTTGCGTGTCGAAGAATGCCATTTGGACTATGCAATGCACCGGGCACTTTCCAAAGGTGTATGTTCTCCATTTTCTCCGAAATGATTGGAGACTTCATTGAGGTATTCATGGATGACTTTTCGGTTTTTGGATCCTCATTTTCCGATTGTTTAGAGAAATTGGAACTTGTCTTGAAACGGTGCATAGAAAGTAGCCTAACTCTTAGTTGGGAAAAGAGTCATTTCATGGTTACTAGTGGCATAGTGCTTGGTCATGTTGTGTCTAAAGAAGGAATGAGTGTAGACAAGGCTAAGGTAGATGTGATTGAAAAATTGCCTCCACCCGTTGATGTGAAAGGAATTAGAAGCTTTCTAGGCCATGCCGGTTTTTACCGTAGGTTTATTAAAGACTTCTCGAAAATTAGCCAACCTCTATGCCATTTACTTGCTCAAGATGTTCCTTTTGAGTTTGATGAAAAATGCTTGCATGCTTTTAATACTCTTAAGGAGAAATTGATCACCGCACCAATTGTTGTTCCCCCTGACTGGTCCTTACCATTTGAGATCATGTGTGATGCATCAAATTCCGCCGTTGGCGCCGTTTTGGGTCAACGTATTGATAAAATTCTTCGTGTAATTTACTATGCTAGCCTCACCTTGAATAGTGCTCAAGTAAATTATACCACAACCGAAAAAGAATTGCTTGCCGTTGTGTTTTCTTTGGATAAATTTAGATCCTACATCTTAGGTTCTAAAGTAATCGTGCATAGTGACCATGCGGCTTTAAGGCATTTGTTGACCAAACCACAAGCTAAACCTAGACTCATTAGGTGGATCTTGCTTGTGCAAGAATTTGATGTTGAGATTAAGGATAGGAAGGGGTGTGAAAACGTGGTAGCGGACCATTTATCCCGCCTCCCCGTTGATGAAAATTTCAATTTGTTGCATGAAAAAGGAGTTGATTGTGATACATTTCCATATGAGCATGTTCTTGAGCTTGATTCCTCCCCTTGGTATGCCGATATTGTCAATTATCTTGCTTGTGATAAATTGAGACCTAACCTCTCTTTTCAAGAGAAGAAAAGATTTTTGGCACTGTGTAGGTGTTACTTTTGGGACGATCCATACCTTTTCCATTTGGGAAAAGATGAGATCATTCGAAGATGCGTCCCAGAAGAGGAGCAAACCGATGTTCTAGCCTTTTGCCATTCATCTCATTGTGGTGGCCATTTTGGAGGACAAAAGACGGCTAGAAAGATCCTACAATCCGGTTTGTATTGGCCTTCAATTTTTAAAGATGCTCATGCTTACTCCATTTCATGTGATAAATGCCAGAGGCTTGGTAATATTGGGAGGAGAAATGAAATGCCCCTAAATGTCAATCTTGTTGTTGAAATTTTCGATGTTTGGGGGATTGATTTTATGGGACCATTCCCTAACTCATTTGGCTTCGAGTATATCCTCTTAGCGGTTGATTATGTGTCAAAGTGGGTTGAAGCAATCCCCACTAGGTCTTGTGACGCTAATGTGGTTGTCAAGTTCGTGCAGGAACATATTTTGAGTAGGTTTGGATTCCCTAGGGCGATTATAAGTGACGGTGGAACTCATTTCACCAACAAGCTTTTTGCAAAATTGCTCAAGAAAAATGGAGTGACTCACAAGGTGGCGACTCCATATCATCCTCAAACTTCCGGTCAAGTTGAGACGAGCAACAAACAAATTCAAAACATCTTGAAGAAGACCGTGAATGTGACGAGGAAGGATTGGTCACAAAAGCTACCGGATGCTCTTTGGGCATACCGGACGGCCTACAAAACAATTCTAGGAATGAGCCCATACCGCCTTGTATATGGCAAAGCATGTCATCTCCCCGTTGAAATCGAGCACCGAGCTTATTGGGCTATAAAGGCGGTGAATTGTGATCTTGAAAATGCGGGAAAGGAGCGAGCCTTGCAATTGTCCGAGCTCGACGAATTGAGAAACGAAGCATATGACAACGCCAAGATTTACAAAGATAAAGTGAAGAGACTACATGATAGACGAATTGTCAAGAAAGAACTCATGCCGGGCATGAAGGTTCTCCTTTTCAACACTAGATTGCGGCTTTTTCCCGGGAAACTCAAATCACGTTGGAGCGGCCCATTTTTCATTGAAGAAGTGTTCCCCTACGGAGTGGTCACATTGAAGAACCCGGTGACGAAAGTTACGTTCCAAGTGAATGGCCATCGAGTCAAGCCATACTATGAAAGGTTTTCGCATGAAGCCGTTGTGGAGGAATTGAAACTTGTCAATTCCGAGTGAATGCTCCGAAAACTTCGTCTAGCTCGAGACATTAAAATGAGCGCTGCATGGGAGGCAACCCATGATTTTCTTATTTTTAATTATGTTAATTAATCTATTTTGTGTTTGTGTGTTTAGCGTTTTTGAAGTTTATGAGCAGGTTGAGGAGAAATGAAGCGAGGGAAGCAATTGCGGAAAAAATTAGCCAAGGAAAGTCCCGCGACCGCGCACCCCGCGCGGCCGCGCGACCCTTCTCACAGCAGGACGCCCGCGACCGCGCTCTCCCCGCGGCCGCGCGACATACCTCTCGGCGGAGCAGCTCCGCGAGCGCGCGATCCCCGCGGGCGCGCGCTCTCTCCCCTTTAAAAGGGGGACCACCCGTTTGAACCCTAATTCCTCCCATCCCTTGCGCCGCTTTAGGGCTACTCCCTCCTCTCTATGGATCCCAATATCCCCCTCCTTTTCCACCATCAAACCCCAGCAAACTCCAGATCCCAACCCACCAAATAATCCCAAATTCCCAACCTCACGTCACACATTCACGTCACCACATTCGTCACCGCGACCGCGTCGAAGCCCCGCGCCCGCGCGCAATTTCCTTCAAGCTTCCCCTCCGTTCGCCGCTCCCAGCCACTCCTCTGCTCACCGCTGCCGTTCGCCCAGTTGCGCCGGAATTTTCTCCAACCCCGCAGCTCCCGCGGCCGCGCTATTCAGCCACCAAAGCCCCGCGACCGCGCTCGTCCCCGCGGCCGCGCGCTGCTGCCCGCAAGGCCCCGCGCTCGCGCTCCTCCCGCGGCCGCGCGCCCCTGTCCGCACCTCTCTCTCGCTGTTCTTACCGACTCCAGTCGTGCTCCCCCTTCCACCATGCCTCCTAGGACCAAGAATCCGTCCTCTTCTCACCAAGCGGAGGAACAAGAAGATCTCCAAGAGTTGTACCAGTGCCCATTCCCTGTTCGCACACACGCTGAAGGTAACCGTTTCCAAAACTTCGATGAATTTGAAATTACTAATCCGCGCTATCTGGATTGGAATTTGTTGAAGTTGCTGAAAATGGATAACAAAGTGGAGAAATATTTGAAAGTGCTCACATTGGATAAATTTGCTAAATTGAAGTATGTCGGCTTGAAGCCACTGTGCCTTGAGTTTTTAGTTACCTTCAAGCTTGATAATGTGAATTCCAAGATTACCTTCCGTATGCTTGGTGAGGAATTTGAAGTCACTTTAGCCAGACTGAAAGCATATTTCGGGTTTTCGACAACTGGGCCACGTGATAAGCCTATTGACTTTGACACTGCTGCCGCCTGGCACGAGCTCACAGGGTTCAACAATTGGGATTCGCAAGGAAAACCAACCGGCTTCATTAGGGACCCTGCACTTGCAATCATGCACAAGTTCCTTGCATACTCCATTTCAGGCAAGGAACAGGCCAACAAAGTCAACGCCACTGAGGTGTATCTTCTTTGGTGCGCCCTCCACAACACAAAGATCTGCCCGTCCTATTTCATTTGGAACGCAATTCAGCAGATGACGAGGCGCACAAAGATGCATCCCTCCTTTTGTGCATTTATCACGGCTTTGGCTGTGAAGCTTGGCTTGATTCCCGACCATGGGCCCCTCCCTGACGGCCAAAGCAAGATCCGAGAGCTCATGATCACTATGGAAGAGCTCAAGCGAGCTCAGATTGTCTTGGATAACAGAAGACTGGTTCCTCACACTCAGCGGCCCTGTGTCTCAAACTTTATGAATGCTCAGATTGCGGCCCTTCGACGTGATAGAGAAGCCGGTTCTTCTTCAGCCCCCCGGGGCGATGATGATGATGATGATGAGGCCGAGCAGGAAGGAGAAGCGAATGAGGAAGATCAGGACGGAGGAGAGAATGAAGAAGGAGAAAGAGAACACCAAGGAGGAGAGGATAACGAGCAAGAGGGCCGAGCCCAATTCCAGCCGCAGCCTTATCCCTCGATGATGCCCCCACATGGGCATCAGGCTGATTGGAGGTCCTTCCAGGACCATTTTGACACCTCTATGGGCCAGTTTCAGCAGAGCTTCCAGCAGTCTTATGCGGACTCTATGGGCCAATTTCGCCAGCATTTGGATGCATCCATGGGCCAGTTCCAGCAGACTTACAGTCAGACTATAGGGCAGTTTCAGCAGAGATTTGATGCCTCAATGGGCGAGTTTCGCCAAGAGCTGGGGTCCCTTCGCCAAGATGTGGGGGATTTGAGGCAGAGTGTCTTTGGCCGCCTTGACAGCCACGATGAGAGGATGACGGCTCTTGAGCAAAGCTGGAACAATTGGACGCTCTCCTATCCTTACCCGCCGCCTCCACAGCCGCCTTATGAGCCACCACCACAGTGAAGTTGTTTTTGTGTTCTTTCGTGTTCTCTCGTGTTAGTGTGCGTGTTTTATTGTTTCTCGTTTACTCCTTCGTTTGTCGTTCGTTGTATTTGTCGTACGTTTGTAGGAACCAGCGCCTGTTGCCGGTCCTCTTCACCTTGTGATGTTTTCCTCTTCCTTAGACTCCTATTGCATTGTGTTTCATACATTGCGGACAATGCATGTTTTAAGTGTGGGGGAGTCGTGCTTATTATGTTATGTTATGATGTGGATTGTGATTGTTCATGTGATGTTTTGGTTTTAATTTATTATGTTGATTGTGTTGAGTTTGTTATTAAGGTTGTTATTCTAGTTATATAGGTATGTGGTAATTCTCTCGCTTAGTTCTTGTTTTGTTTTGTCCGACCGTCAAAATTTGAACAATTTTAAATATGAATCTTCAAGGAATTATCTTCGAGTCGATCATAAGTTGTGAATTGTTCGTGGTTTCACTCGTAAACATTATTTATCTTTGAATGTGATCGCATAATTGATGATTGATGTTGAAAGATTTTGTTCTCGAAGGTTTGGGAAGCATACCTAGTCTTTTTCATGAAAATTACTCCCTTCAATCATGTATCATTTTTAAAAAAATATAATAAAAAAATAAAAAATAAAAAAAAATAAAAAATAAAAAAAAATAAAAATAATAATAATAATAATAATAATAATAAATGAGATATGAAAAGGGAAAAATAAGGATCTCTACTCCTCTAGTTGATTTATGCGACTATGAGTATGGGAAACCACACAAGGAAACTAGGGATTTCCTCCTTATGATTTTCACCTTGTGAACTTTGATCCATATCCCTATTATTTTGTTTAAATAAAGGGGATGGCACTCCGGATTCTACTCCTCTCGTGTGTTTGTCAACCTTTTTGCATATGCATGATGAGTATGGGAAACCACATTGGGAAGCTCGTTTTATCTCGATGATTTTACCTAATGACTCTTGTCCTATGTTGCTATCCCCCGTGTTTTTGGTAGTTCGTTCTTAATAAATTGGTTTTGATTTGTGGGGAAGTAGCTTAATGAAAAATTGAGCTAGCGTATTTTTCTTAGACTTAAGAGAACAAGCGATTCACTTGATTGGATGTGGTGTTCACATTCTTGGATAATGATCGTTTTTGTGGGAACCATGCAATTTGTCAAAAAAAAATAAAAAAATTCATGATCGCCTCGCGAGTATTTCCTTCTTGCTTCATATTTTTAATTTCTTATTTGCTTGAGGACAAGCAAAGAGCTGAGTGTGGGGGAGTTGTTTAGTATGTATTTGTGTTGTTTTATTGCATAGTTTTGCATATTCTGTAAGTTATTTTCTAGTTTTTGTTCTCGTTTATTTCGTGTTTTCGTGTGAATTTCTTCACTGGTTGCTTTTATGGTGGATTATGCCAAGTTTTGAAAAACTTGAGCTTTTGTTCGGAAAATCTTGATTTTTAGGTACTAAGGTGGCGTGGAGCGAAGATGGGTCGGAAAAGATAAATCCGTGAGAAAGGTGAACCCCGCGGACGCGCAAGCCCCGCGGCCGCGCAACTTCAAGTGCCCAAGACCCCGCGGCCGCGCGAGTCCTGCGACCGCGCGGGGGTGTTCTCGGCGCAGGCACCCCGCGGGCGCGGGAGCCCCGCGAGCGCGCGGCATTCTTGAACCCCGCGGGCGCGCGACGCCGCGCGGGCGCGCAGGCTGGCGTCTCCCTCTCGATCAGCGCCTTGTTGGCACTTGTTTTTTCCCTTCTCCCTCTTGGCATCTTGGACCCAATGAGTGCCCTTCATCATTCATTCCTTTTGCATGAGGATTCTAGAGCTTGGAGTCAATCTAATCTAAAAACTAGGATAATAGGTATTTATTTAACCTAACCCTAGCTTTGTGGACTTTTCCTCCACAAAATCCTCCTCCCAAATCTCTCACATTTAATGTCCATCACTATCACCTTACCACCACCTTTCCTCTCTCCTCTCATCAATCATCTCACCATTGCCTCTCTCTCTCCCTTACGATCTTCTCTCTCTCTCTCTTATGAAATTGGATTTTTGGATCAAAAAGGGGGACACCATCAATCATTGGAGGCACTTCTCTTTTTGGATACACATTGACTACCATTCAAGACTTCATCTTCTTCACCCACCCTCCTCCATTTTTTTCTCTACACTACCTTCACCATTTTCTTCACTCTTCCATACTCTACACACCATTTTTCACCATCATTTCACCACCATTTTCCACTAAAGAGAAGAGGAGAAAGAGGAGAGCAAGGAAACCAAGCCAAGAAGGAAAGAAAGGGAACGAGAAGACCAACGACGAGCTCACGTGGAAGCTAAGCTAGGAGGAGGTTTCTTGTGCACTTTCTTGTATTTCTTGGATGTTTTTGTGGGATTTGTTCCAAACTCTTGAAGGATATATAATATTGTAGAAGTTGTGTTCATTTACATTTGATTTATGAAATGGAGTTCTTCTATGATGTTTATGTTGTTTTGAGCATGTTTAGTGGCTAATCTCCCTATTAGGGGGAGAGGATCGATTTGGTTGTGATCTATGCTTGTTTATGTTGGTTGTTGTTGTTGGAATTGTTCTTATTTATGTTTAAGTGCTTGATCATCACTTGAGCATTGGTAGGATTTAGGGGATTTCTTGATTGTGAACCTAACTCCGGATTTAATTCCTTCGATACTAGGTGCATGGGCTCCTAAACCTAGTTTGTTTGTCTCATTTTGCATGGTATAGCTAAGAGAGGTTTAACGGATATCCGTGACTTTAATAGACGTTAAACTAATTGGATGGGTCTACCATACTTGTGAGATTTGCATTATCAACTCAAATAAAGCATAGTAATCAACCATTGAGAGAATCTACACCCTAATACCTTAATCAACTTAATTCCTCTAATCTTCATTTCCATTTTCTTGCATTTAAATCGTTATTGTTTGTTTTGTTGATTGTTCATTTAAATTCTAGTTTAAATCTCCAAAATCTCTTGATTAGAATGTTTAGATTGCATTTTAGTTGTTTTGTCGAAAGCATGTGTAGCCTATAGACAGTTCTTTCTCATAGAGTCTTCCTTGAGAGATCGACTCGGGGTAAGCTCGTCGCTCCTACAATTGACCCCGTCCAATTGCGGGTGTGGTCCTAAGTAGTGTCTAGCGAGCATAAACCGGAAATTATAAGTGTAAATTTGGACCCAACAGATAGCACTCCCCCCTAGACTTGATGGAATAGAAAAGAGTTTGAAATAGGACTTTAGATTTGCTAGGTCTAAAGAACTGGATAAATGGATCGATCAACTAAAGGATCAGTGAGACAATTGAGAAATTAACTCTTTATTTCATGCAACGTCTACCTAATAATGTCACAAGGTACTCCTATTTATAGGAGTGATATGGAACGAAATTCTAAGCTAGATAAGGCTAAAAATACTAGTCCTAATCAAACTAGGATTGTATCCTTAATCAAAATCTGTTTTTAAGGATAGAATCAAAAGATACCAAAAATAAGATAATAAAAATCTAAACTAGATAAAGATAAATCCCAAATTGACTTTGGGCCTTCAAAACTCACCACATATGGACTTAGGCCTCTTCTTTAACGTGTTGGACTATTATTGGATGAATCCACACGTTATCTTCATCATCAACCCAGTCAGTATGCCCATACCGACTATCTTCATGTAATCTGGTCAGTATGCCCATACCGACAACCTTCTAGACTATCATCATGCCTTAGTCTTCTTGGGCTTAGTCTTTAATTGATAATCTTTGAGACTGCATTTTAACTTCTTCTTCAATGCTTGGCTCACATTGCTTATTTAGTTGATTTAAATATGACTGATTTCGATTTTTGTCGTACATCTTTCAAGATTTAGGAATGTGCTGATGGCTTTCTTTAGGGTAAATTAAGAGTTTAAAAATAGTATTTTAATAAATTTTAAGTAGTTAATATATAATTGATTATAAGAATGGAAATTTTAATATTTAAATATTTATTTAATGATAATAAATAAAGGTGTTGATTCGAATTATTATTATATATTTAAAAAAAGTAGGAATTTTTTATTTTAATAGGAATTCCTTTTTTTATTAAAATAAAAAAAAATAAGAATTTATGATAAGAAAATAGGAATTCCTATAAGAAAAAGAAAAGAGAGGAATTGAAAAGATAATAAAAATAAAAATGATAATAATAACAAGATAAATGGCGCGTGGAGTTCAGACTCGAATTTTACATAATCAAGTCGAGCTCGAGTTCAAGCTCAAATTTTAAATAATCAAGCAAAACCTGAACCGAGCTAAAAGCCCAACTTTTCCTATCGAGGTGAGCTCGAGCCCAATAATAGCTAAACAAGCCAAGCTCAAACTCAATGGTACTGGGCATAAAACTAAATTATTATTTAATTACTTATATTTATCCTCATTTTCAACCAAGCATAAATGTTATTTTGGTCACTATTTTTCAACAAAAAAGGGGATAACATCCGAACAAAAACTTGTGCAATTCCGTCATACGAGTCAAATCTATAAGACATGGATGAAAATTTAAATTCAAACACATATTCAATGGTACATTTTTAATTTTATTCGTGTTTAATTGGATTTGAATTCAGGTTGACCCAAAAGTGTTAGTTAATCATACGAATGAGGTAAGCCAAAATTTTGAAACATGCAATTATTCTTTTAGTTGGAAGAAAGGGACATAGTGGATTTCGAACGCCAGACATCTACTTTTTACACATAGATCTCAATCGCTTGGATATACTTTTACAGTTGAAGATCTTGATTGGATTTGTTGCTATTCCTTGAAATCGTCTTTGTCATCAACAGGAATTGGCTGGTTCTTCCAGTACACTGCAAGAGCACTTCCACCTAGCTGTAATATCGAAAAAAGTAACCAATTATAAATTGATTGGAATCATGGTTGAAAGTAATCGAAAAGACCAGAAATACTCGAACAAAGCTTAAAGACTGCAAACCCACCGCCATGCAGACGACGCTCACAGCAGAGGGAACAACGACGAGGGGATTTGTGAAGTGCTTCTGGGCTAGTAGAACTCCAAGTGCAGAACTCTGTATGGCCAAGAAATGTGATAGGAGTTTATGGAGATTATTGAGAATGTCTCGTCAGCTGTTGATAGATAAAGATCGACATATACTGACAGTAAAACGATGTTGTTCATGCAGAAAGAAGAGAAATATGTAGGGATTCCCCTGATCCAATTATGAGATCATCAGATTACTCAAAGCATCAGCTTCATTTTTACACCAACATATCATGCAGAAGATACGTAAGGTTTCGAAAGTGATCACTATCGTGTGTGGATTCTTGCCAAGATAGCTATTGAATGTGATACCTGCATCCCACATTCTATAGAAATTGTCCTCGAAGTTGATTCACCAAATGATATTTTCGACAGCAAATAACCGAGGAAAAATGCTGCAGCATGCAGGAGGGCCACTGGAAATAATAATTGTGCTCCCTGAGTTTTCAGGACTTCGGAAACTTTCCCGGTCTGACAACAGAAACAGTAGTTTCAATATGAAAAAGAAGACCCAGAAAAAAGAAATAAATATACGAGTAGAAGAGGCAGGGTTTCACCGACGTTTGTCCGTTAAGTAATATGAAAGCCTATTATTGATTTGTAACTTATGAACTTACCGAGCTCGCGCAGAGAAGGGTAGTTAGGATAACTCCAATTAAAGGTGTGATAGTAACTATTTTCGAGGTGAACTTTGGAAAAAACTCGTTTGATAGAACTGCAAAACAGAGAACAAGTCGAGCAGGACAAGATCATAATCAACCTTCAGGGAGAGGAGATCTAGAATGGTCAAGATTGACCAGATTATTTTATCTCCCAGGATATTAGAACTTACCCCCAATAATTGTTGGTACTAGGACAACCTGAAAAGTGCTGAGAGCTAGGCCCTGCATGGTTAAATTTAAAAATTAAGAAAGCAGGGTAGGAAACTCCCATGTTTATCTCAACTGCATGATATGGTGCATAACAGATCGAGAGGATGCCTTTTAGATTAAGATTTTTCATCAGCTAACATCATAATATCACACACTGGTGGGATGAACCCCGTGAACCCAAGAACTAATTACTTTACCACGTACAATGTTATTCCAACAACTAGATTTTGTAATAGTAGAAGATGTGGAAGTACATAGGCTGTTTCATAAGATAGATTATACAGACATAAACACCAAAATAGAGAAACTTACAGCTGCATCAACTGGCACAAGTTGACCGGCCAAAAGCTTAGTCAGCAGCGGAGTCATCACAATAGCACCAATGGTTGAACAGCTGCAACATCAAAACAAAACTGAGTTCAATTTACCTATGTAGCGTCACCTTTTTCTTTATATGTTAGCATACATACAACAGGCAGTCTCCCAGCATAGTAGCCTCCTACCATGCAATAATCCAACATTCTTCGTTACATGATCAAAACTATTTTTGAAGCTAGAACTGCTTTTTGAACAGTTTCCTAACATTGTGGACTGTGGTGTATTATTGAAAGCTCTGAGTAATTTGACAGATGTTAAACAATCAATCCCATCCCACGTAAAAGAGCAAAACTTTTTCTTTTTAGTGTAAAAGAGGGAAACTTAATTCTAAGTATGATCAAAATTACTTTAAGTATATGTTTATACTATTTCCCGTCTTCAGGGATGATTGGCTATAAAAACTTCACATGCATACATTCTCTATAAAACAGCTAACGAGAATCTAAACTGCAGAACTGAGGCATTAACATAGGTTTCTTGAACTTATCAAAGAGTTTCAAGCTGAACTTGTCCGCTACAACCTCCTTTGTCCTAAACATTACATTAGAACTTAGATTGAAGCTAAGCTTCCAGATAGACATACAACAAAAGAAACCACTGCAAAGAAGAAACTGATTACCCCTGATTACCTAACTGCGACTATTGAAGTCATACAGCCACAGAATGAGTAAGATGCTCACTCTTAAAGTGTGCAGAATCTACTAGTCCATAAGAATCCCACCAACTTCAAAATTAATACAAATGTTTCATGCTAAAGAGCAGACAGAGTAACTGCATTGTGCCAGGAAAATTTAGAAGCATCAAAAATAAAGCTTACGTCGTCATGAGAACTGAAAGTGCAACGTTGCCCTTAGATATATATGTAGCAACATTCGAGGCCTGGCCACCAGGGCAACATGAAACCAGAATAAGTCCAGTTGCAAGAGGAGCAGACAATTTCAGCATCTGTATAACATTGAAAAAAAAACAAAAGATAACCATCAGTTGGTGCAGGAAATCATGATTCAAAATCAAGTGCCCCTTATCGTGCTACAACTTGGGGGACAATAAAATCACATCTTGTGGAATGTTATGACAAGTACATTAGCATAACAACATAGCAAAAATATTGCTGTTAAGAGAATTCAGACTCAAATTCTTATTAGAACTTACCAGTAACAACAATCATTATAGAACTCAGTAAATATGTGTACAAAACATGACATACCATTGCAATGAAAAATCCCAACATCGGCTTGATGATGAATTGAGCCAAAAATCCTACGCCTACCTGAAAAGACAGCAATCAGCAACTCAAAATGATAAAAGAAGTGAGACTAATATTTTTTGAGGTTCAAAAGTGAATTACTACTTACAGTCCATGGATTGCGTAAGCATCGTCTGAAGTCCTCAAATTTCAGAGTCAACCCCATTGAAAGCATAAGGAAACCTAAGCCAAGAGTGAATAGGTCTGTTTCCAACCAAGTAACCTGAAAGAGATTGAAGGCTCAACCAGTTAGTCAAATTTCTAATTTCAGCCAACTCAACTGAAAAAACTTACCATTGCAGGCTTGTAGATGCCAATAATGGTACCTAAAATGACCTGCAATGAATAAAGAAATGTGAACATTTTTCCGTAATGAGTTATATGATGAAAACAAGCACCAGAATCAAATATGCTAGCTGCAACAAAATGGTAAAGACATACCCATACTGGAAACAGAGTCATCAATGTTTCAATTATTCTCTCATATTGGCTCATTTGACTAGGAGTAATGCTGGAAGAATCTCCGGAGGTGGTTGTTTTGCAATACACTATAGGGTTCCTACTGCAATTATATATATGTAAGAGTTTTTATAGCTGAACTATAAGAAAGAAAAAGAAAAAAAAACACTAAGAGATAGGCCATGACGACTTGTAGATTAGTAATTCCAGTAAGTGATCAGAAAATAAGAAGGCAAGTCAGAGAGTTCCCAGGTAAGCAAAACTATTTCTTACGGGACAATTAAATAAAAAGAAAGTCTGACTTACTTTGAGGGGCATTTCAACGTTTGCTTACATAATAAAAGCAGATCAACATAGTGAACAAGTTATAATTGACAAGCCAAAAAATTGAAAACATATTTTGGCACAAGAAATTGAGACATCTCTGAATGCAAAAACCCTCATTTTTAGTAACCAAAAAGAACCACTTCATGAATTCTATTCTTTTAATATTGTAATATATGATAAAAAGTTTTAGAAGGCAACTGAGGCACGAGCCGGACTACCAACACATGTCTACTTAATAGGCAGCTCACAAATAGACTCAAAAAAAAAATAAAAAAAATTGATGCCATAATCGAGGGTGGTTACCAGGAAAATTAAGCAACGCCTGGGCCTAAAATTCCCCGATCAGCATTAACAAGTGAATACTACACAAAAGGCTTATCAGTGAACTATTCATACCATACATGCATGAAGACACAATGGATAATTTCACTAAAAATCACTATCAGACATGAGTGATGCACTGAATAAGATTGTATCAAATTACTCTATAAAGAGATTGTTTAGGCCACTTTCACAGTTAGGTCTTGACATTAGTATGCTTTTGCAAGTTACAATGGAAAAGCAGCCGAGAAATATGGATTTTAGAGATGCTAAAAATCCTCCAACGCTTTCAGCTTTTTTGAAGAGTTGCCTGAGGTCCTGATAATGAGGACCATTAATCAATGCTCAGTTCTAACAGAGCAAAGAAGTTGCAACTGAATTTAAAGATAGTGCAAAACATTTTAAGAACAAGAATTAGTGTTTTTGACAATTAAATAAGATTTTTAACAATGAATCCCACAAGCCCGCAGGTTGGGGGCCGAGAAATGATTGAACCACCCCAATCACTACAGAGTTTCAATGTTCCATGGAAAACAAGAACTCAATGAACTTACCTCTATCCAATTGTTGAACATTAGATATCTTTCTATATACTCCAAGAGATATCAAACATACGTGATAGGACTTACTTAGATAATTAGACGACAGTAAAACATAGGAAATTTTACAATGCTAAAGGTTTGGCTTATTGGAAACATAAAGCATAAAAAAGGAGGGAGAAGATGAACAAAAAACAAGAGATATGAGCAGAGGTGAAGGGAGAGAATGACTCAAGCTTTATCCTCACAAGAGTTGAAGCAAATCCCAGTAGCTTGGATACCAATGGACCCAGAGTATCACAACCTCAAACAAGTAGGAATTATGGATGTTGATTTGATCTCCAACTACTCAGAAAATTGGAGGTGGTTAGTGGTTACTTGAAAATGAGTCATACACCAACACAAAAGTAAATAACTTCAATTTCAAGAACTTAAATAATAAGAAGAGCGATGGAATTGATTATACAAGTAATCTATCATCCCAAAAGCACTTCAAAGATTATACAAACTACTATCTTAATTGAGTCAGTTCCCATACCCCTTTTGGGACTTCATGCTCTCAAGCATTCAGTCCTTACAAGAAATATAAAATTCTCAAGCTTTAACCTGGCAGTAATTCCTTTATGTTAGCTTCTGAGGGCCTTGGCGACACATTGACACCAATTCCAACAGGATAGTTGGGAACCAGGCCAAAAATGAGAGATGTGCTAGAAGGGAACTAAAATAATTTTACTATTCTGCGAGTTGATATGATCGAACATTATCCTAATTCAGAATCAAGAATTTCAGTTCTTCCATTCACACATTATAGTTTTAGACATTTAATCATGATTGTATTTAGGTCATCCCGGGTGAGTTTAGAATACTTAAGTACTAGAAAGTTTTTTAATATTCTTCTGGAAACACATAAAATAAAATCAGATTGCTTATGAAACTGAACATCTGCATCATAATTCTGAATTTTCAATCACCCCCACAATTACTTTCAAGCAAATTTACACATTTCAAATTTATCATGGGAGTCACAGTTTCTGCTGCACAACTAGCCAATAAGAAAGCAATAAAATCAGAATGCTTAGAAAGTGAGCATCTTCATCATAATTCTAAATATTTAATCAACCACACTAATTATTTTTTCAAGCAATTTGACATTAAAATTCAAGTTTATTAAGGGAGCCAGAGAGCCACAGTTCCTGCTTCACAACTAGCCAATATTAGACTAGTCAAAATCAAATGTACAGGCATATAGGCAGTCATGAATGAGTTTATGTACAACATTACTCAATTGTGGAGTAATGTTACCTGTCACAACTAAGATAAATATTTATAACAGTGCAAGTGTAGCTTGGGAAATTAAGAGAAGCAAAACGATTCCTAGGAAACAACCTCAAAGATGAATAGGAAATGTGATGAAGCCATGCCTAGGATTGAAGAAGATAATCCGGAGCTGCAAATGATTGGACCGATCACAAGACTAAGAGCAAAGAAATTGCAAGGCTATTTCCAAGCCTATGTGCGACGCAAGTTAGACGAACAAGAGATCATGCACTGCAGCCCTAAATGGATTACCATGTTGTCCATTCAAGATGAAGATGAAGGCATGAAGTTGGAGACGAGTACTTAAAGAGGGAAGAAGGATTTTGACGTGTTGCATGGCTCGTGCACGTCGAACTCATGCATGAATTATTTCGGATATTTGGGCAGCCATGGAGTTCAAATTAATTCAGCCCAATTCGAAATATTAGAGTCCAATTATGAAGGCCCAAAAGTGTTGGGTTTTATTTATCCATTAGATAGATTTTTATTATTTTATTTTTGGTCTTTTTGGATTTGCCTTAAATAGAGTTCTAATTAAGGTAGGAATCCTACTTAGATTAGGATATCTTTTTATTTTCGATTTCTTTTAGGATTTTACTTTAAATTTTCGTCCATCCCTCTTCTATATAAAGGGGATCATTGTTACTTTCATATTTAGACCATATTTGATTAAGAAGAATTTATCTTTCAATATTGTCTCACCCAAGATCCTCTTTTTGTTTATTTTCAGCCGAAAATATACACTCTTGAAAGCCTAGCAACTTCCAAGTTTTATTCTTAAATCTCGTTCTATTTCACTTGTGGGAATAGGGTTAGATTGCTATCGAGGAGACGACCGATTGTTGTACGTTTCGTGAGGTGATCTTCACGGGGTTTGCAGCTGTGTTTTCGACTCAAATTCTTCCAACACCACTGCCAATCATCTTCAACATCATCCATCCATCCAATTTCGTCCATTACACTATCATCCATCAAGTTCAAGTCAAGTTGTTCAAGTATACAAGCTGATCGAGTCCAGTTCGTTCATACGTGTTCAACTCGCCAAGATAAGCATCTATATTGTAAGTTCTTTATTTTCGTGTCCTAACCTATCTACTACAGCCCTTCTTCACCACATAACATCATACTACACGTCCATGGCCATACCTTTTCGATTCGAACCAAAAACAGCCCTTTTCGACCTATTTAGTTGTGTTTTATTTGGTGTCGTGTCATAGTCTAGGTAATTTAATCGAGTCCTTTGAGTTTTGTTGAACCCTTACTTATCCGACGTTGTTTCGATTCTAGCTTCCGCGTATGTTTGTGTTGATCGTGTCTCATAGGTCCCAGGTCACATCAAAATGAATTCCAGGAAATCGGAGAATCTCGAAACCAGAAAATTCCATAACTACCCTATGGTGTAGTTCATACTTCATAGGGTGAAAAGTTGGATGGATTTTGGGTAATTGTGAGAGTATCTTGAAAATAAGTGTAACAGAAAATCTTAAGTACTAGGAAAAAAAAAAGCATCAAGAATATTATTGTGATTGGTCGTATTTTATATAAGGAAATTCATAAGAGTTTATTTGGGGAAACCAACCATCCACAGTCTATTCGATTTAACATTTTGAAGTGAGAAACCAGAGTTCCAAATAGCTTCCAGGTAGATCTTCTCAAGCTCACAGCTCACTAAAAATTTGCTTTCATAGTTTTGTAGAAAGATAAGGAAATTTTAGTGGATGCATGCACAATTCTCATTTGGTAAAATGTTTTCTGAATTTGGCCTTGATTTATCTCAACTCTTAATTTTCTCTCTAATCAATTCCAGATCCGGTACTACACGTCCACAATTCAGATATAAACTTTGCAGTCTTCTTTGAGACCTATGGTCTATGCTGGTTCAACATAATTTTCCAGCCTCATTCTTCTAGCTTTTATGGTTTTGAACTCGTATAAGCCATTATCTAGTAGAACCGGAGAAGAAACTTTTAGTTCTAAGAGGGAAAAAGAACTAATCTTGCTAAGTACTTGTAACCTGAAAAGGCTTTGACAACATTTTATTGTATATATTCACAACCTACAACTGCTGTCCCTGCCATCATTCCTAAGACATTAGACAGAGTCCCAATTATGTTGATCAGTTTATCACTAGTCACTACTACTATGTTAAAGTCTCTTTTTTCAGAGACTATATAAGAAGTATGCCTTTAGAGGAGAAGTCGGCAAGTAACAATATATAATGTAGCACAGAGATTGAAACTGCAGTGTAATTGTACCTGGATAAACTATTTGCTTGGCTGGTTCTTGCATCCATTGACTTCCTTTTCCCAAGAAATTCAGTATATTCTCTATCAACATATACATTGTGCGGGAATGTGATCAGAACTTGTCTTAAGAAGCCCTTTATTTTCCAACTTCGGATTGCTTTTTTAAGCGTCATATTGGAAGTCATTGTTTTCAGTTTTCCACATTCCTTGCGTTTGCCACTCATTCTGATAAAAGCAGCTGAAGAAACAGAACCTTTACATAATACAATTCCATTTGCCTCCCCAAGAAAAGGGAAACTCAAGTAACTGCGAGAATAAACAAGTATCAGGTTTCCCATAGGATAAAATGTGGCATGGCATGTTACTAACTTGATAAACTGAGTTATGACCATGCATTCTCACCTGTATTGTACTGGAGAACCAAGAAAAGACACCATAGCTCAACAATTTTGCACCCACTTCTCCGATCATCCGACTTAAGAAGCTCCTGCAGAGTTCATTCAGTTTCATTTTCCTGACATATTAATGATACACAAAATTTATACAAATAGGTGAAATAACTATCATCTGGCAATATGCCATTGGCCCATTTGCATTACACCCCTCTAAGATACATGTTCATCTTCTTCATATTAAAAAAATTAGAGTATGAATCTAGTATCCACCAATATCACGCATTTTTCTTGGTCATTTTCACTGAAATCAAGTACTAAAAAACACGCTCCACCAATCAATAATGATAAACAAGGAAATCAGAAGCTGACAAGAACAATAAATTTACTCTGATATTTTCAAAACGTTCTCTAATGTGTTAGGTTGAATCTAACAACGGGTCCACACTCCAACAAAGATATGGTTTTTCCCATTTTCATTTCCGTCGCAAGAAAGAGAAAGGTCTCACGAAACATAAACAAAACACAAGATTGCACCACCAAAAGTCAAATGCATGCAATGCACAAGCATCAACAAACCATTAAACAGCCAAAAAAAATCATGAGAAAAGCAATTAAAAATATTAATTCCGATCATTATTGATTATTTATCAAATAAACAAAAAGAAGAACATACCCGAAGCAACCAAGAAAAATTGGAGTCGTCTCGCTCTCACCCTCACGATGATGCCAACAAACGGCTGGCGATGATTCCAAGGCACAAAATTGGTTCTGCCAGGTCAAGGCCAAATGACATATATGCACCTGCCGAACAAAAAATTGCTTTAAACATTTCTGCTCCACAGAAGAAGCATGAGTGAATCGCCGACAGAATTTCGGAGTCGTTGCAATGCAGGCAGCATCTACGGCCCCAATTTCCGACTAGTTGAGCTAAATCTGCCATCATTGGATTTGGGGAGAGAGGAATTCACTCTGATAAGCAATGCAGAATCCATGACGGTAATGATGTTGATGAATGTAGAGTTGTGTGACTTGAAAGTTGTGAACAAAATCCCTTCTCAGTTTTCAATCTAGAAACGTCTAATAAATGTAACGAACGGTTAGATGTGTTCGGAAACGAGTTCAATTACCTTTGTATCGTTTGGACTGTGGGAATCAGTAGAATTTACTTTTAGAACAAATTAGATTAGATTTTTTCTATTTTGCATTGCAACTACTCTTACAGTCTTACTCTCCAAAATAAAGTTAATTTTACCCATGTTGTAGAAAAAAATATATATATATATGATGTGAGAATAAATTCATCTAGTCAATTTTATATTTCATAATGGAATATTCTATTTTTATATTTTTTAATATTGAATTATTAATTTTATCAAATTATTGTGTATATATAAGTTTAGTTTAATATTTAATATTATTTCATTATAAGATAGATTAAATTAATTTATTCAAACATAAAACTAATATTTCATAATATAAGTGATAATTGCATTAAAATAAGAATGATTGAATCATCATAGATTTATTTACATATACACCATTCAATCATAGTCTTACCTGATAATTAAAGAAATTAAGTCACTATTGTTCGTTTTGATTTTATTTATCTCTGCATCATTCAATCATTATCTTATCTGAAAATTAAAAAAATTGCATGACCACCATTTATGGTAATTTTATCTAAGTGAAATTAAACATAATACTAAATCTAAATATTAACACAATCTTATTTTTAATAAATTAATAAAAATAGAAAAATAAAATTAGTGTAATAAAATAAAAATAGGAAAATTAAAAAAAGCTAAGAGGGATGGATGCAAAGTACCCGGATTAGATTCTCTGTTTTCATCCGTTCTATTTGGTATTGTTGCATAACTAAATTTTATTTTTAAGTGTTAAAAAAATTAATATATCCTAATTGAGAATGGATAAACCCTAAATAAAAAGTAAGCAATTATTGGTCATCTCAATTCTTTTTTATCCTTTGATATGTTGTTGCAACAATTGGGTTAGCGTTCATATTTGAATACGTTAATAGATTCAGTCAGAAGAGCAGACGCACAACATAAATTGAAGGATTACATTTTATAATTGCATATGCATGCCTGTTTGAAGGCATAGAAAACATCTAGACCAAAAAATTTGGGCCCAATATTATGTTATTTAATTCTGGGCCCAAATTTATAGCAATTGAATTTGGGCCGAAAAATGGCCTAGCACACTATCGGTCACTAGAGCTGTCAAAAAATAGCCTGCCCAGTGGGTAGACTTGGCCCACCTATCATTTTTATTGGGCTTGCCCATAAAAATGGAAGCCTGAAAAAAATGGGCCTACATGGCCCGACCTAACTGGGCCTACGGGCATTCAGGTCTAGGCTAAATTACCCATCGGGTTATTATTGCAACCAAACCTAATAATTTTTAACTAAAAACAAATCTAATATCCACAGCAAAAAAACGGAAGAACTAAACGCCGCACGCCATCCTCCCACCCTCACACCGGCCACCGCCACCGCCACTGCCACCGACCGACACCAGTCAACACACCGACGGTGACCAACCCTCAGCCCCTCACCACCAGTCGACGCATCGCCACCGACTGACTCGAGTCGGCCCTTCAACTATCCACCGCCGCCACTTTCTTCTCTAACATTCCAGGTTAGTAATCATTCTTTTGTATATTATTCTTTATTTGAATTGATTTTTGAGTCGTGTTCTGGGATTCGAGAAGAAGACGAAGATGGGTTTCTTCTAATTTTTGTTTTTTATTTTTTTAATTTCTTAATTTGCAAAAGATAAGATACAATCCTTTTATGGATTATAAGATAATGGCAGTGCTCTTATTGATTTACGTACATTGATAATATCGTATTAAATCTATTTGAGCTTGAGATGAATTTCATATATATGCATGTATTAAGGCCTTTGTTGAAGAGTAGATTGTTGTCTGAACATTTCATTGCCTCAAGTTAGATTACATTTTTTTTTTCTCCACAAGTAGGGAATATTAGTTCCATACCATAAAATATCCAAAACCAATAAAATAGTTTAATATATACGTTAGAAGATTGAAATTGTTTATGTATGTTGTTTGCACAGTCATTCAACTTGAGTGTTGAGAAAATATGCAATTATGAATTGATACATCCATATATTATATTATTATGTGTCATGTAATAGAATTAAATGGGTTGGAACATGACTCAACTATAGTGACAGTCTTGTGTTTGCAAAATTTGTAGCTGTGAAAGCCAGCAAAGTTCTTGTTACAAACTCTTACTCTGCCAGACTCGTTAATGTTAATGTCAGTCACTTTAATTTTAATTTCAGGGATCTGAAAAGGGATATGATACAAACCTTGGAGGATGTGGATTATGAGCTGCAACTTTTAGAATCTGTTTCTACTCGTGTTTTTACTCCTAATAGTACTAAGAGCCCAGAGAGTAACAAGAAGAGTATTGCACCTACAAGTACACATACTTCTAGCACTTTTGATGATCGTGGTGGTTCTAAGAGTAGAAATAGGGGTGGTGGTTCTAAAAGTAGGAGTGGTAGAATAGACAATTTGGAAGGTGGAGATGGGAAAAGAATTAGATCAGAGGTGTGGAAGTATTATACAAGGATTGGTAAAATAAATGGGCAGAGAAATGTGAATGCAAAAATTGTGGTAAATTGTATACTTGCAACCCAAATTCTGGCACCAATCATTTGAAGTGCCATTTTGAGAAATGTTTAAAACCAGATATCATGATGTGGGAGCAATGTTAGATAACCAAACTACACTAGCGAAGACGTGGGTATTTGATAGTAAAGCTTATCGAGATGCATTGGTTAGGTGTATTATTCAACATGATCTTTCATTTAGCTATTGTGAGTATGATGCTGTGAATGCTTTGAACAAAGTATTGAATCCTGACTTCAAACCCATAAGTAGGAACACTACAAAATCTAATTATAATCACTACTAAAAAAATGCACATACATAACGGTGATTAACCGTTATGTATGCCATTTTCAGACCGTTATATATAGTGGTGTTATGTATTCTACCTAGAATAGATGATGGTTAAAACTCGTTATGTATACTACTTTAGATAATGGTTTTTAACCATTACAAAACCTTCATAAACCGTTATGTATTCTTGACATAGATAACGCTTTTTTGTAAAACTGTTACGTATACACAGTTCGTAATGGCTTTTGGTTAAAACCGTTATGTATTTAGTGTTATGTATCTGCGTTTTTTTAGTAGAGTATGAATGTGTATTTAATTGAAAATGATAAATTGAAGAGCTTGCTAGGTGGCATTTGTGGAAGAATTTGTTTGACTTCTGATGTTTGGACTGTCGTTACTACACAAGGTTATATGACTGTAACGACACACTATGTTGATGACAAATGGAAGTTAAATACTAAATTACTTGCATTTTGTCATTTAGATCCTCCTCATTTGGGTTTGGAATTATCAGGAAAAGTTCTTGGGGTGCTTAGAGATTGGGGAATAGATTCCAAAATACTTTCACTCACTTTAGATAATGCAACTTCCAATGATAGCATGTCGAGAATTTTAAAACAGAGACTTAATTTGCAAAATGGTTTGTTATGTCAAGGTGACTTCTTTCATATTAGGTGTTGTGCACATATTTTGAATATCATTGTGCAACATGGCTTAAAAGTGGCGGATGATGCTTTGAAAAAAAATTAGAGGAAGTGTTAAGTATGTGAAAGCTTCAGAGGAGAGGTTGAGGGAGTTTCAAAAATGTATTCAAGAGGTGCAATTAGGTGATGTTGGTGGGGGTTTCTTGAGGCTGGATGTATCCACTAGATATTTGATGCTCGAAAGTGCTATTAAGTATCGTGTTGCATTCACTTGTATGAGCTACAATGATAAACACTACAAGCTTTGTCCAACTGATGAAGAGTGGGTAAGAGTAGAGAAAATATGTGCTTTTTTGGCCCCATTTTATCACATTACCAACTTGATATCCGGATCACCATATCCTATCTCAAATTTGTATTTCATGCAAATTGCAACTATAAAAATGAAGTTGAATGAATTTGTAACTTGCCAAGATTAAGTGATCAAGGATATGGCTGCAAGCATGAAACTCAAGTTCGATAAGTATTGGGATGAATATAGCATTACTCTTGAACTTGGATGTGTTCTTCACCCAAAGACAAAGTTGCAATCCTTGACCTTTGTCTATAAGAAAATTTACCCATAAGATTTTGAAGGAAAGGTGGATAGGTTCACACTCATTCACAAGTACATCCAATGACAAGTGGAACAAGTTTATCATTTATTTCAGATCCAGAGGCAGTCATGTATAATGTAAGTTATCGATACTAAATATATAAGTTGATAAAAAAATATATAAATAAATTTTGCTATGTTTACATTTGTTCATTTAATTGTAGGAGTTTATTGAAGAGTTGCGTCAAATGACTTCAAATGAAAGTAAACCTGAACTTGATATATACTTGGATGAAAAGATTGTTGAAGTGAATGTAGATGTGCTAGAATTTTAGAAATTGAATAGACATCGATTCCCTCGACTTGCAATTATGGCTTGTGATATTTTAAGCATTCCAATCACAACAGTAGCTTCAGAATCTACATTTAGCATTGGTGCTCGTATATTGAATAAGTATCGAAGTTGTTTGCTTCCTGAAACCGTACAAGCTCTCATTTATACTCATTTGGTTACATGGTTTTTCTGAAACTGAAACTACTACATCTGTAGGTATTATTTTATAATCTATTATTTTTTTTTCATTTATAATTGTTTTATTGAATTATAGGTCTACTAACTTCTCTTCCACTTACCAAATTTTTAAATTGAAATGTGCAAGATGTGGATGAGATACAAGTGTTTGAGGGCGATTCCAACATGTTTGATGATAATTGATGAGTAGTGGCATGGGCTCTTCATGTCTTGTTCTTCAAACCTTGATCTCCAATCTTTAATCTTGAACAACACGACAATCTTTGAACCTTTCAATGGCATCCTTGGATTTGATTTGTTGATGCTTATTGTGCTCGTATCAACTCGCCGGTTTTTACCGACGTTTTGTGCGTGATTTCTCTAGTATAGCCACCCCTCCTACTGAGTTAAGTAAGAAGGACCGGAAATTTGAGTGGGGTAAACAACAAGAGCATGCATTTACTACTTTGAAATCTTTGTTATGTTCTGCTCCTGTTTTTCATTTACCTGATTTTACTAAGACTTTTGAGATCGAGTGTGATGCTTTCGGGCATAGGTATTGGTGCAGTTTTGATGCAGGATCGCAGGCCCGTCGCCTACTTCAGTGAGAAGCTTAGTGGCGCCAGTTTGAGGTATTCTACGTACAACAAAGAGCTTTATGCTTTGAAGCGTGCATTGGATACATGACAGCACTATCTTTGGCCCAAGGAGTTCGTGATTCACACGGACCACGAGAGCTTAAAGCACCTCAAAGGACAGCAAAATTTGAACAAGAGGCATGCAAGATGTGGAATTCATCGAGTCCTTCCCATACGTGATCAAGTACAAGAAAGGTGAGGAGAACGTCGTCGCGGACGCGTTATCTCGAAGGTACACACTTCTAAACTTAATGCATACTAAGATGCTTGGTTTCGAGTCCATTAAGTCTCTATATGTTGAGGACGCCTATTTCAGCCCCATTTATGCTTCATGTGTGTCAAAGTCGCGTGCCATTGATGGATATTATGTGCATGATGGGTTTTTGTTCAAAGAGTCTAAGTTATGCATTCCTATTTGTTCTATGCGTGAGCTACTTGTGTTAGAATTGTATGCGGGAGGTTTGATGGGTCACTTTGGTGTACATAAAATATTGAACTTGCTGCATGAACACTTCTTTTGGCCGCATATGCATAGGGATGTAGAGAATGTGTGTAGTCGTTGCATTACTTGTCGTAAAGCCAAGTCCACTTCACACCCGTTTGGATTGTACACGCCGTTACCCGCCCCTACAGCCCCTTGGATCGACATATATATGGATTTCATCTTGGGATTGCCTAGGTCTAGGTCGGGTAAAGATTCGGTGTTTGTTGTTGTTGATCGGTTCTCCAAAATGGCTCATTTCATTGCATGTAGAAAAACCGATGATGTTGTTCACATAGCCAACTTGTTCTTTGTGCATGTTGTTAGATTGCATGGAATTCCTCGTACTATTGTTAGTGATAGGGATTCTAAGTTTTTAGGACATTTTTGGCGTGTTTTGTGGGGAAAATTAGGTACTAAGTTATTGTTTTCTACTGCATGTCATCCTCAAACCGATGGTCAAACTGAGGTTGTGAATCGTACATTAGGAGCTTTACTTAGGTCTCTAATTAAAAATAATTTGAAGTCATGGGAAGAATGTTTACCGTATGCTGAATTTGCTTATGTGTTATTCATTCTTCTACTAACATGTTTCCATTTGAGGTAGTTTATGGATTTAATCCACTAACTCCTACTGATTTGATTCCTTTACCCGTTGAGCATCTAATGAGTGTTAAAGGTATGAAGAGAGCTGATTTTATTCGAGAGATGCATGAGAAGGTTCGTGCCCGAATCGAGCACAAAGGCTCGACAGTTGCAGCCGCACAGAATTCGAGGCGCAAGTGCGTTGTTTTCCAGCCCGGAGATCGTGTTTGGATCCATTTGCGGAAGTCCAAGTTGTCGCCCCGTGGAGATGGCCCATTCACTGTTTTGAGCCGTGTTAATGGTAATGCATACCGCATTGATCTTCCAGGTGAGTATAAGTGTTCTTCTACGTTTAATGTTGCTTATTTATCTCCTTTTTCTGCAGATGAATTCGACCATGATGAGGAGCCAAATTCGAGGATGAATTCTCTTCAGCAGGAGGGGAATGATGAGGACATCCATAGCAATGAAGATTCAAACCCAGAGTTGCAAATTAGAGGTCCAGTTACAAGGTTACGAGCTAAGCAACTTCAAGGTTATTTGCAAGGCTATGTGCGGAAGAACCTCGAGGAAGAAGTGAATGTTCAAAGCCGCTCCAAGATCATCAACTATGCTTTCAATTGAAGATGACGATCATACTTTGATGGATTGAAGCATACTTGGCCGAAAATTGGAAGATTTCAATTTGATGCCAATCCAAGAGGTTATGGCGAATAAGGCGTGACCATGTCTTATCTGCCAGAGGCATCCGAGAATTCGAACCCTTTTGACACTTTGTGGGGTTTCGAATTATCTTAGTTATTTTAATTAATTATTTTAGACTATAGTAATTAATTATTTGAGTCCAGTTTTTGTTATTTAATTACTGTAATTTTCGGTTATGATTGAGTGAAAGATTGACTAGGATTTTAGATAAGGTAAGATCTACAAAATCTACCTTAAATAGAATTTTAGTTTAGGAAGTTTTCTAGTCCAATTTGGACAAGTCTTTTACTTATTTTTAGCTATGATTTTCGTGCTCCCCTCTATTATAAATAGGGGATCATTGTGAACATTATTCTTTAGACCATATTTGATAATTTAAGCTTTGCTTTCAATATTGTCTCAACCCCTTTCAATCTTTGTGAGTTCAGATCATTTAAATTCATACTCTTAGATTTAGCATCTCTAAGTTTTACAAAGGGAATTCACCGTCCACGTTCGAGGGATCGTCGGAAACTCGCTATCGAAGAGCAACTTAAAGAATTTGGCCTTGTGTACGTCCGAGATTCAAGGCAACTTTCGGGTTGTGATTCACATCAACAATCACCATCCATCCAACATCACGACGTCAACCACCAATCCATCAAACGCACGCCTCTTTTCAAGCCACAAGGTTCGAGTTCAAGCTCCTACATCAAGACACGTTCGAGTTCATCTTCCGTTTCTTCAAACCGTAAGTTCGTTCTATCCATATCATATCCTATCTACTCTAGCCTTTCTAAACCATTCATCATCATCGAAATTCCATCAACCCTACACCTATCCTAGCCGTCCATAACAGCCCTTCTATTTATTGGATTTGTGTTTATTTGTGTGTCATAAGTCTAGGTATTTTAATTGAGTCTTAGTCGTCTAGTTATTCGAGTATAGAATCCTTTCGTAATCAACGTAGTTTCAATCCTTAGCTTCCGCGTCTTTTGTGTCTCGTTGGCCATTTAGTCCCGGGTCACATCAAAGAACCTAATTCGGAGCTGCAAATACGTGGTCCATTTATGATGTGACGCGGGACCTATGGGACACGACACGGATGAAAGGATGCGGAAGCAAAGGAACGGAACAACGTCGGCAAGTAAGGGATCAATACGCTTCTAAAGAAAATATGAAGGACTCAACTAGAAAAGGACACGAAAGGCGTAGAACTTACTAGAAAACGTAGACTCAACTATGACTCGATGGAACACCCTTGGATGATTTTGGTGGTGGCTGGAACGACGGCGGACGGCGGCGTGAACGGCAGAGTTGGCGGTGGTGATGGATAGAATGAATCGGCTATACGGCGAACCCGTGTTGAATCAACCCGAACGCACTCGTCTAGCTTCTCCGGATAGCAATTCTTCCAAGTACTTGAACGTACCCTGAAGAACTTGATTAAGACTATTGGATTGCTAATTCAATAGAATTGTGTGGATATTTTCGATCAACCTTAGGATCTTGGAGACAAAAGAGAAATAATTCTTGTATTCATGCAATTCTCTAGCTTTAAATGTAACAAATAGATGTCCTATATATACTAATCAATAGGAACGAAATCTAGACCTAATTAAGAGATAAAATTCGATCCTAGACTAGTCCAAATCAAACTAGGATTGTTACCTTTATCCAAAATCTGTTTTTAAGGTAAAAATCAAAAGATACCAAAAATAAAACTAGAAAAATCTATCTAGATAAAGATAAATCCCAAAGTGACTTGGGCCTTCAAAAACTCTCGCCACTTTTGGACTTTGAGCCTCAAATTAACGTGTTGGACTATTATTGGATGAATCCACACGTTATTTTCAACGTCAGCCCAGTCAGTATGCCCATACCGACTGTCTTCATGCAATCTGGTCAGTATGCCCATACCGACTATCTTCAAGCCTTATTCTTTATCATCAATGGTTAGCATAGTGATCCATCTCGGGCTGCTCTTCACTTCATCTTCATGCATTTCGAATTTGCGCCTTATTTCAGCTTGTAGATAGGCTTGCAACTTCTTAGCTCGCAAACGCGTCACAGGACCTTTGAACTGCAACTCCAGATCATCTGGATCATTGCTAGGCACGATCTCATCAATTTACACGACTTCGAGCAATACAATTGCAAGGATTTTTCCAAGCATTTGTATGTAAGAAGTTGAAGATGACAAAGGAATTGAGAGCATCCCAAAGATTGCTACTTTGTTAATAATCAAAGATTGGAGATCAAGATTTGAAGAGCAATGCATGAAGATAGAACTCATCAAATTGTGCATGCATGGCAGATTCGCGTTGCATGGAATTTTCATCCCTTATTTGATTTAATTAGGGATTGAATTTTATTTAGACTATAGTATTTATTTAATTATGTTAGCTCAGATTTTTATTTAATTTAATGTAATTTTCGTCCATATTATAGTCAAGGTTGACTAGAATTGTATTTAAGGCAATTTCCTACCTTGAATAGAATTCTAGTTTAGGGAACTTCCTAGTATAGTTAGAGATCCCTTTTGGATCAATTTTTGAGCCTTTTTTGATGATTAATTTCGTTCCCCATAGGCTTATAAATAGGGGAACCATGTCACATTGATAATTTAGACATTGTTGAATTAAATTGCTATTGCATTCAATTTGTGTCTCAAATTTATTCGTCTTTTGAATACTTTTCACATGAAAATATTCATTCTTGGAGCTAGCAACTACAAGTCTTATTCAAGGGTACTGCTCAATTCACTTTAGGGATTGACCGGTATTCGCTATCGAGGAACAACTTGGAGATTTCAACCTTAGATACGTTCGAGATTCAAGGAGGCTATCGGGTTGTGAATCACCACAACATCACCTTCCATCCGCGCCGTCGACGACCTCCATACAGCCTCTACGCACGCCTCAATCCAGCCCCACAAGTTCGAGTTCTACATCCGTTCGTTATATCCGTAAGTTCGTTCAAACACTATCATATCCTATCTTCTCCAAGCCCTTCTTCACCAACCTTCACACACGAAAATCCATCCGTAATCCAGCCTAAATTCTCGACCGATTCAGCCCCCATAACCTTTGGTTTGTGTTACTTTAGTTGTGTCATAGTTCTAGGTATTTTTGTTGTCTAGATTTCGTATTTTTCGTAGTTTATCAAGTCAGATTGTTCCCGTCATTTAAGTTGACGTGTTTCGATTCTTAAGTCTTCCGCTACGTTGTTATTATCGTCCTACCTTAATTGTCCGGGTCGTATCATATTTTGGCATCAGAGCCACATCAGCTCTGCTAGTCGTGGTTCAATCCGACGTGTCATTTTATCCTATGTGTCGTCCTATGTGTCTTTATTTTCTTACGTGTCAACGAGTTGTAATAGTTAGTGTTCATTGAAAAAAAAAATCGGATTTAAAAAAAAATCTGAAAAAAAAGAAAATATAAAAAAAAAATCTGCCAAAAAAAAATATCCGAAAATTAAAAAAAAAGAGGCTTATTCATTCAACCTTTTGAGTCTTGTTTTAATTTTGGTACTTTCTTTGTAGTACTTTTCTATAGTTGGTATTTTCCTTTTAGTGAAGTTCTATAGTTGGTACCTTCCATTAGTGATTTATTTTATTTTTGGAACTTTCCTTCCAAGTTTTATTTTTATTTTGGTATTTTCCTTTTGAGTTGTAATTTATTTTTAGTTCTTTCCTTTTAGAGTCTAGTTCAATTAGGATATTTAGAATTGTGTCACAATTGTGTAACACTTTCCAAATTACCTAATATTTCTTTCCTATTTCTTTCCTTCTACCCTTGGGATTTATTTTTGGATCTCCTACACTATTTAGGACTTCAAAAATACATCTAATTCTTTCCTTATCTTGATTTCTTCCATTCCAATCCTTTCAAACCTTCCATATACTCCCCCATACCCATTAATTTTCGTCCCCTATACCCTATGGAGTTCGAAAATTTCAGCCTTAGTCACATACACCCATGCACCATGCTCCCCATGGACCGTACACCATATACACCAAATTCTCGCCATCTCCACAGCTACAACAAGACAATCATTCCCGAATTTAAAGGTCTATATGATCCCGATGCTTACCTTGATTGGGAACAAAGAGTCGACAAAATCTTTCAGCGCTACTACTTCCCCGAGCAAAAGAAGGTGCAATTAGTTTCCTTGGCGTTTACAGGCTACGCAGCAACATGGTGGGAATTACAGCAAAACCGGTGCCACAGAGATGACCTTCCACCTATCGACACATGGTGTGAGTTGAAAGATTTGATGCGGAAACGCTTCATTCCAGACGACTACCAATGGGAGTTGGAAGAAAAGCTACACAAGCTTAGACAAAGAGATCGAAGTGTAAATGACTACTACAACAAAATGATTGAAGCCATGAGACGAGCTGATGCAGAAGAATATCCAAAGATACCATGGATAGATTTCTAGCTGGTCTACGAAGGGCAATTCGTGAAAGAGTAGCATTGTACCGCTTCAACGAGTTGGAAGACATGGTGGATTATGCCATTCAGATAGAAAATTGGCTAGAGGAACTAGAGATGAAGTTAAAAGAGGAGGTTCAAGTAGAGTCGACCACGAGTTACCAACTTGATGTGACCCGGGGCCTATGGGACACGACAAAGATAAATGATGCGGAAGCTAAGGAACGAAACTACGCCGGTAACGAAAGGGATCAATACGTATCTAACTAGACGACTAAGAACCAACTAAAATACCTAGACTACGACACACAAAATTAACACAAAATCCAAATAGAATGGCTGTTTTGGGAAGGCTAAAAGAACGACAATGACGAAGGTTTAACGTGTGTGAGGTAGAGGTGAAGAACGGCCTGGGTAGATAGGATATGATAGAGATATAATGAACTTACGGATTAGTGGAACGACTTGAGAACTTGATGGAAGGAACTCGAACTGACTTTGTGATGGCTTGATAGTGATATGGACGAATTGTGGCAAGATGGAGGACGTCGATATGGAGGCGTCGATGTTGTTGTAGAATGAATCGAACTCGGAGCGTCCACCTAGTGAAGATTACTCCACCAAACGAATCACCACTTGAATCCTCTTCGTAGCAATCCAACCCTAGCACCACACGAGCACTAGAACGAGACTTGAAATAAAACCTAAAGTTTGCTAAGCTTTAAGAGTGTAATTTTCGAACCGAATCACAAAGGTTTTGAAGAGGGTGAGACTATATTGAAAGCACAAAGCTAAATTTATCAAATAGAGTCTAAAATAATAATGTTACATGGTTCCCCTATTTATAGGGTTAAAAGCCACGAAAATAATAAGGTTAAAAGGCCTAAAAATTGATCCAAAAGAGATCTCTAACTATATTAGGAAGATACCTAAGCTAGAATTCTATTCAAGGTAGGAAATTGCCTTAAATACAATTCTAGTCAAACCTATTCTCATTATGGACGAAAATTACTCAAATAATTAAATAAAAATCTGATCTAAACTATAGTCTAAATTAATTAAATAAATACTATAGTCTAAATAAAATCAATCCCATAATTAATTACTATGGGACCGATTTCTTCACTAGAAACCGCACACACATGCACGACAAATTTCATGCACATGCACACATGCTCTTGAACTCTTCATCTTCATCTCTTCAAGATTAATACTCCATGGTGTGTTCTTGATCTTCAATAGTTAATAAATTAACTATCTTGGAATTGCTTCTCTTGACTTCTTCATCTCCAATCTCGAGCTTTCTTCGAATCAACACTTGCAAGTAAGCTTGCAACTTCTTTGCTCTTGATCTTGTGATTGGTCCTCTAAATTGCAACTCCGGTTCTTCATCATCTTTGTTGTCCATGGCTTCATCACAACTTGAGTCATTCGAGGAGTTTCTACATACCTATGTACCACCTACATGTCCCACATCACCAGTTCAGCCGGCCATGGATGTGCCAAGCCAAGCCAGCAACATTCAAGAGGAGATCCACGTTGAGTTACCATCTGAGATCGTTGCCATCAAAGAAGATTCTACTTTCGAGGTAACAATTTCCATTGATCCATCTATTAAAGAACTGATCGATGTTGCAACTTGTGAAAATGTTGATCCATCTAGAAGAGTTGGATCAACCTTTGAGTAAAGAAGAAGAAGAAATGGAGATCATTACTGCAGTTGAAGAAGATGAAGAGTTGTTGGAGATACAACCTTGTTATGAAAGGGAGAATGATATTGGTGAGGCAATGGTTGAAGATCATGAAGAGCTCGAACAAGCTAGCATGGAGGAGCTGCCGAGTTCTAACATTTTTTGTCAACCGTTTTCTTGTGATGTCTTTATTTTACAGGTTGTTGAAGAAGTTCCATTGGAAGTTGATGTACCACCAAGATTGAACGTGAATACCATGCCGAGACAGTCTATGCTAGAGTTTCTGATGATTAACACAAGTGGAATGTTCTCGTTCATGTTCATGAAGATGTGTTTTATGCAGCTTGTGCAAAAAGAATTTGATGGCCAGTTCGTGTTCGTCTTTGATCCCGGAGCTTTGAATTCGAGGACGAATTCTTTTCAAGAGGAGGGGAATGATACGCCCATGAAAAGCCTTGAAGAACCTAATTCGGAGCTGCAAATACGTGGTCCATTTACACGACTTCGAGCAATACAATTGCAAGGATTTTTCCAAATGCCAACTTCGTTTGAGTTCAAGTTCAACGTCATTCCAATCAAACCGTAAGTCCATTACAACTCTATCATATCCTATCTACCCAAGCAATTCTTCACCTATTCCTTCTTCATCGAATACTATCATCATCACCGTCTAAAAGCCCTTCTAAAACAACCCCTTTATTTGGATTTTATTTTATTCTTGTGTGTCGTAGTCTAGGTATTATAATTCGTCTTAGTCGTCTAGTTAGATACGTATTGATCCCTTACTTCACCGGCGTAGTTTCGTTCCTAGCTTCTGCATATTCGTCCGTGTCGTGTCCCTTAGTCCTCGGGTCACATCAATTACTTACTCGAACCCCGTCCTGCGGTGAAGACGAAACGCGATTTCTCGTACTCTTCGATTGGCAGCAACTCCCCCTAGACTCAATGGACTAGAAAAAGCTTGAATTAAGACTAGATCAATAGAATGATAAAAGGGTGATCAACTGATGGATCTGGAGACAAAGTGAATAAAAGCTTCAATAATTCATGCAATGTCTGAACTGAAAATAACATAATGTTTCCCTATTTATACTATAGGTATGAACGAAATTCTAAGGCCTAAATAACATGATAAGGCCAAAAATCTAGAGTCCTAGTCAAACTAGAATAAAATCAAAAGATACCAAAAATAAGATAACAAAAATCTATCTAAATCTAACTAGATAAGGATAAATCCCAAAGTGGATTTGGGCTTCAATATTCTCCCCTATTTGGACTTAATTAATCACAACAATGGGCTGAATTAATATGATTAATTTCGTGGCCCATGTTATAATTAATCTTGCCACCTTTGCATGAAAAACAGCAACTTGTCGGATTCCCATGCAAACGTGTAGAACTCTTTATGCACACGTCCAAATGGCGTGATTCTTCTTCTCACGTCTTCATGCTTCCTTCTTTATCATCAATGGATAGCATGGTGATCAATCTCGAGCTGCTCGACACTTCATCTTTATGCAACTCGAATTTGCGACGAATAGAAGCTTGTAAATAAGCTTGTAACTTCTTCGCTCGCAAACGAGTCATAGGACCTTTGAACTGCAGCTCCGGATCATCTTCTTCTTTGCCTAGCTTGACCTCATCATTCCCCCCCCCTGCTGAAAAGAATTCGTCCTTGAATTCAAAGGCTCATCATCATCGAACTCATCATCTGCAGAAAAGGGAGATAGATCAGCAACATTGAATGTAGATGAACAATTGTACTCACCGGGTAAATCAATGCGATATACATTGTCATTGACTTGACTCAGCACGATGAATGGTCCATCTCCTCTAGGCATCAATTTCGACTTTCTCAGATTAGGAAAACGGCCAGGACTCAGATGAATCCAAACGCGATCTCCGGGTTGGAAAATCACTTGTTTTCGCCGTTTATTCTTTTGAACAGCATTACGTGCGCCAACAGCTTCAATACGCGCACGTATTTTCTCATGCACCTCCTTCACTTGATCCGCTTTTCTTGTACCTTTAACACTCGTTAGATGCTCAACAGGTAAAGGTAAAAGATTAGTAGGTGATATGAGCACGAAAAGCCTTGAGGAATCTAATCCGAAGCTGCAAATACGTGGTCCATTTATACGACTTCGAGCAATACAATTGCAAGGATTTTTCCAAGCATTTGTATGTAAGAAGTTTGAAGATGACAAAGGAATTGAGAGCATCCCAAAGATTGCTACTTTGTTAATAATTAAAGATTGGAGATCAAGATTTGAAGAGCAATGCATGAAGAGTTGAAGTGCGTGAACCCGTCGGTATGCCCAAACCGACTAGTTTCGGTCGGTATGCCCATACCGAGTAATTCCGACACTTGATATTTTTTATTTAGACTATAGTATTTATTTAATTATGTTTGACTATATTTTAGTTCAGATTTTTATTTAATTTAATGTAATTTTCGTTCATATTATACCTAGAATTGTATTTAAGGCAATTTCCTACCTTGAATAGAATTCTAGTATAGGTATCTTCCTAGTATAGTTAGAGATCCCTTTTGGATCAGTTTTTTTATGACTTTTTACACTTAAATTTCGTCCTCCCTTACCTATAATAAGGGATCCATGTAACATTGATATTTTAGACTTTATTTGAATTATTAAGCTTTGCTTTCAATATTGTCTCAACCCCTTTTAATCTTTGTAAGTTTTGATTAACAAATTCATATTCTTGGAGCTAGCAACTTTCAGTCTTATTCAAGGGTATTCCTTAATTCACTCGAGGGATTAACGGGTACTCGCTAATATCGAAGAGCAGCTTAGAGATTTTGGCCTCGTGGTACGTTCGAGATCGCAAGGCAACTATCGGGTTGTGATTCACATCAACAATCACCATCCATCCAACATCACGACGTCAACCACCAACCATCAAACGCATGCCTCTTTTCAAGCCACAAGGTTCGAGTTCGTCTCCCGTTCCTTCAAGTTCATAAGTTCACTCAATCACTATCATATCCTATCTACCCAAGCCTTTCTTCACCATCCCATACACGTTTGTACACCCTTATTCCAGCCCTAACACGCCCCTTTCCAGCCCCTATCCTATTGGAAATAATTTGTGTCATTTTCTACGTGTTTTAGTTGTCTAGATAGTCGTTATTTTCGTTGTTATCGAGTCGGATTGAAGCCCTTCATTTAAGTTGACGTGTTTCGATTCTTAAGTCTTCCGCTACGTTCTCCAGATTCATCCTAGATTAATAGTCCGGGTCGCATCATATTTTGGCATCAGAGCCACGTCAGCTCTGTTGGTCGTGGTTCAATCTGACATGTCATTTTATCCTACTTGTCGTCCTACATGTCTTTCATTTTCTTACGTGTCTTTTGAGTTGTAATAACTAGAGTACATTGAAAAAAAAAAGAAAAAAAATTCGGATAAAAAAAATTAAAAAAAATCCGAAAATTAAAAAAATAAAGAAAAAAAGAAGAGAAAAGAGGCATATTCATTGTGTTACCTATTGAGTCTTGTTTTAATTTTGGTACTTTCCTTTTAGTAATTCTCTATAGTTGGTAATTACCTTGTGAGTCTTTTCTTATTTGGTAATTTCCTTCTAATATAGTTCTTTAGTTGGTAACTTCCTTTAGAGATCATATTTTATTTTTAGAACTTTCCTTCTGATATGACCACGAAAAGCCTTGAAAAACCAAACCCGGATGATACGACCCAGACAATTAATCTAGGACGAATAAAAGACGTAGCGGAAGACGTAGGATGCGAAACACGTCAACTAATTGAAGGGTTCCAATCCGACTCGATAAACAAATGAAAAGGACGAAATCTAGACAAATAAAATACCTAAACAATAACACAAACTATATAACACAAATTCAAAGAACTTAAGGTAGGGAAGGGCGCGTATAGGGGCTGAAATAGGACGAATATGGGGCTGAAATTGATGGTGTTGGAATCGTGTGTTTAGGGTGAAGAATGGCTTGGAGTAGATAGGATATGATAGAGATAAACGAACTTACGGTATGGATGGATTGGCGTAGAACACGATCATGATCTTGGGGGCTGAATTGAAGCGTGCGTTGATGAAGTATGGATAGCGTCGATTATGGTTGATGGATGATGATTCGTTGATGTGAATCACAACCCGATAGCCTCCTTGAATCTCGAACGTACCCAAGGATGAAATCTCTAAGTTGATCTTCGGATAGCGAATACCGGTTAATCCCTCAAGTGGATTAAGCAATACCCTTGAGTAAGACTTAAAGTTGCTAGCTCCAAGAATATGAATTTGTTAATCAAAACTCACAAAGATTAAAAGGGGTTGAGACAATATTGAAAGCAAAGCTTAATAATTCAAATAAAGTCTAAAATAATAATGTAACATGGATCCCCTATTTATAGTGTCAAGGGGGACGAAAATAAATAGAAAAAAAAGGACTAAAAGATGATCCAAAAAGGATCCCTAACTATACTAGGAAAATACCTAAACTAGAATTCTATTTAAGATAGGAATTACCTTAAATAAAACCCAGTCAACTTTAACTCTAATAAATTCGAAAATTACATAATAAAAACTGACTCAATTAATTAATTACTATGGTCTAAAATAATTAATTAAAATAACTAAGATAATTCGAAACCCAACAAAGTGCCAAAAGGGTTCGAATTCTCGGATGCCTCTGGCAGATTATGGTCACGCCTTATTCGCCATAACCTCCTGGATTGGCATCAAATTGAAATCTTCCAAATTTTCGGGCAAATAAGCTTCAATCGTTCAAGGCTTGATCTTTATCTTCGATTGAAAGCATAGAAATCACCTTGGGGATGCTTTGAACAATCACTTCTTCCTCGAGCTTCTTTGGCTTCTTCGACTTTGAACTTCAAAACGGACACCAATCTCAAGCTATCTTGTGTTGGTTCTTCAAACCTTGATCTCCAATCTTTAATTGTTAACAAAGTAACAATTTTGGGGCTTCTCTCAACTCCTTTGTCATATTCGAACTTCTTACATACAAATGCTTGGAAAAATCCTTGCAATTGTATTGCTTGAAGTCGTGTAAATGACCCACATATTTGCAACTTCGGGTAAGGTTTTTCAAGGCTTATCGTGGACGTATCAAAGATTGAAAGGGGTGAGACGATATTGAAAGCAAATGCTTAATTAATCAAATATAGTCTAAAGTATCAATGTCACAATGAGGCTCTATTTATAATAGAGCATGTCCGAAAATCCAAGATGATATGGCCGAAAATAATGACTCCAAACAAACTAGAATAGAACTAGGAAACTTCCTAAACTAGAATTCTATTTAAGGTAGAATTTGTAGATCTTGCCTTATCTAAAATCCTAATCAATCTATGACTCAAATAACCGAAAATTACATGAATTAAATAACTAAAAATCTGACCCAAAACTATAGCATAAATAAATTAAATAACATACTATAGTTTAATAAATCAATCCCCTTAATTGGATCACTAAGGGCCGAAAACTTTGGGCTTCAACATGCTTGGCCGTGGGCTTCCAATCTCACGCACACGTGCACACATTCATATGTACACGTACACGTCCTCATGCAATGCACTCCAAGTTTTGATCTCCATCTTCCATGATACGACCCGGACTATTAATCTAGGACGAATCTAGAGACGTAGCGGAAGACTTAGGATACGAAACACATCAGCGAAAGAAGGGTTTCAATCCGACTCAAATAGACGACTAAAACAAACAAATTTAGACAAATAAAATACCTAGAAAAATGACACGAACTATAAAACACAAATCCAAGGAATGAGGGCTGTATAAGGACGGTTTTATGGCTGTAATGAGGGTGTTGGAATCGTGTGTTTAGGGTGAAGAATGGCTAGGAGTAGATAGGATATGATAGAGATGAAACAACTTACGGTTAAAACGACGGACGTAGAACTTGGCTCAAACTTGTGGCTGATTTGATGGCGAACGTTGATGAAGATGGTCGCCGTCGATTATGGTTGATAGAGGATGATCACGTCGATGTGAATCACAACCCGATAGCCTCTTTGAATCTCGAACGTACCCAAGGATGAAATCTCTAAGTTGATCTTCGGATAGCGAATACCGGTTAATCCCTCAAGTGGATTAAGCAATACCCTTGAGTAAGACTTAAAGTTGCTAGCTCCAAGAATATGAATTTGTTAATCAAAACTCACAAAGATTAAAAGGGGTTGAGACAATATTGAAAGCAAAGCTTAATAATTCAAATAAAGTCTAAAGTATGAATGTAACATGGTTCCCCTATTTATAGGGTTAAAAGCCACGAAAATAATAAGGTTAAAAGACCTAAAAATTGATCCAAAAGGGATCTCTAACTATACTAGGAAGATACCTAAACTAGAATTCTATTCAAGGTAGGAAATTGCCTTAAATACAATTCTAGTCAAACCCTATCAACTAATGGACGAAAATTGACTAATAATTAATAAAAATCTGATCTAAACTATAGTCTAAATTAAACAAAAATAACACTATAGTCTAAATAAAAACTAACAAGACTGGAACTACTCGGTATGGGCATACCGACCAAAACTAGTCGGTTTGGGCATACCGACGGGTTCACGCACTTCAACTCTTCATGCACATGCACATGTGCACTTCTTCTCTTTATATCTTCCATGGTGTGATCTTGATCTTCATCTTCAATTGATAATGCTAAAATCCATTTGGGGCTGCGTCCAATTTCTTCTTCTCCAACTTCAATCGTTCTTCGCATTAACATGTGAACATAACCTTGAAATTATTTGGCTCTTGTACGCGTAATTGGACCTTTGAATGGCATCTCCGGGTTTAGTTCTTCAAGGCCTTGCATGGCTTCATCATTCCCCCCCCTGCTGAAAAGAATTCATCCTCGAATTCAAGACGCATGCTCGAATTCACCTGCAGGAATGGACAATAAATCAGTATAATAAACCATGGAATGAAGACGTGCTATGCCTTGGAGGTTAATGCCATAAGGGTTGTCGTAGATACGGACGACGTCCCTCTGTCTTTGAAGTTTGATGGCTTGGTTATGCCTAGCACAACACTCAACAAAACAATCAACTATCCAACAACGTGTAACATACAGATCTAACGTGGTATAAGAAACAATTATGCAATTTCCAGCATGTTCAACACTATGAATAGCTTTCAAATGATCAATGGAAAAACACAAACTAATCAAATTCAAGTACCATGCACGCATCTTACACTTGGTTGGAACAAACAATGGCTTCCTACTATCCAACCTTTTCATGCAATTCAAGTAAAATCCAAATGTTAAATTAATTCTAAAAAGGAACATGGATTCAACTACACACATCAAGTACCTATCAATGCTAGAATAGGTTAGACGGTACTTACCTCTCTCGATTTCAAGTAACACGTCCTTAAGATAAACAATGGGGGTATTGGATGACTTATCTAGAACAAGCTGATCTCTAAGTCGAACATCATTGTGCTCCAACTTCAGCTCTTGTTGATCTCCTCTTGAGAGTTGGAAACTTCTTCTGAGCTGCCATCAGGGTTGGATGTAGCTATTCCTGGCTGCTCAATCTCGAACTCTCTCTTCTCGATCTGCACATCACTAGAAAACACAAAATCATGAGTAGCACTGTTCTGAGAAATTAACAGATTATCCGACTTACCCAAATCAAGTGTGGGATCAATGCATATGGGCTGGGACGGAATTGTAGCTTCACTGATCATATCTGAATTTAACTGATGATCTGCGTTGGATGAACTAGGCCTCATGTCTTGATGTGAACAAGACTCCAACGATGTCGTAGTATGGCTAGGGATGGTGGCGATTGATTCACACTGGGTAGCTGCGGCCTTCCTTTCCCTTTCGGCTTTAAACCTTTCTTGCATCCGCTTCTGATCCTCAATGACATCCTCGGGTGCCAAAGGCTTTAGTCTGGTGGTTCGTCCATTCCAGGCAAAGGAATAAGTGTTGGCACGACAATCGTGCACTACTCTTCGATCAAATTGCCACGGTCGACCTAGAAGAATGTGTGTTGCCTCCATAGGGACGACATCATATAGAACAGTGTCAGTATCGACCTTTAGTAAATGAAACGTGTACCTGATCTGTAACTCTGAATTCATCACTATCTGTAAACCACTGCAACTTATAGGGCTTGGGATGCTTCTGTGGTACGAGGCCGAGCTTGTCCACTGCATATTGACTAACGGCGTTAATTGCACTTCCGCTGTGATGAAGCCATGGACAACAAAGATGATGAAGAACCGGAGTTGCAATTTAGAGGACCAATCACAAGATCAAGAGCTAAGAAGTTGCAAGCTTACTTGCAAGTGTTGATTCGAAGAAAGCTCGAGATTGGAGATGAAGAAGTCAAGAGAAGCAATTCCAAGATAGTTAATTTATTAACTATTGAAGATCAAGAACACACCATGGAGTATTAATCTTGAAGAGATGAAGATGAAGAGTTCAAGAGCATGTGTGCATGTGCATGAAATTTGTCGTGCATGTGTGTGCGGTTTCTAGTGAAGAAATCAGTCACATAGTAATTAATTATGGGGTTGATTTTATTTAGACTATAGTATTTATTTAATTAATTTAGACTATAGTTTAGATCAGATTTTTATTTAATTATTTGAGTAATTTTCGTCCATAATGAGAATAGGTTTGACTAGAATTGTATTTAAGGTAATTTCCTACCTTGAATAGAATTCTAGCTTAGGTAACTTCCTAGTATAGTTAGAGATCCCTTTTGGATCAGTTTTTAGGCCTTTTTTTCTTATTAATTTCGTGCCTTTTAACCCTATAAATAGGGGAACCATGTAACATTATTATTTTAGACTCTATTTGATAAATTTAGCTTTGTGCTTTCAATATAGTCTCACCCCCTTCAAAACCTTTGTGATTTGGTTCGAAAATTACACTCTTAAAGCTTAGCAAACTTTAGGTTTTATTTCAAGTCTCGTTCTAGTGCTCGTGTGGTGCTAGGGTTGGATTGCTACGAAGAGGATTCAAGTGGTGATTCGTTTGGTGGAGTAATCTTCACTAGGTGGACGCTCCGAGTTCGATTCATTCTACAACAACATCGACGCCTCCATATCGACGTCCTCCATCTTACATAATTCGTCCATATCAAGATCAAGACATCCCAAATCAGTTCGAGTTCCTTCCATCAAGTTCTCAAGTCGTTCCACTAATCCGTAAGTTCATTATATCTTTATCATATCCTATCTACCCAAGCCGTTCTTCACCTCTACCTCACACACGTGAAACCTTCGTCATTGTCGTCCCTTAGCCTTCCCAAAACAGCCCATTTATTTGGATTTTGTGTTTATTTGTGTGTCGTAGTCTAAGTATTTTAGTTGGTTCTTAGTCGTCTAGTTAGATACGTATTGATCCCTTTCGTCACCGGCGTAGTTTCGTTCCTTAGCTTCCGCATCGTTTATCTTTGTCGTGTCCCATAGGCCTCGGGTCACATCATAAATTGGTATCAAGAGCCACGTCGGTTCATATCGTTCGTGGTTCAATACGTCCAATTGTTCGTCTATTGTTTTGAGTCTTATCGAGTTGTAATTTAATTTTCTTATTGTTCATTGTTATAAAAAAAAAAACAAGAAGAAGAAGAAGAAAAACAGATCGTACAAAAAAAAAAACGATCAAAAAAAAAAATCGGATAAAAAAAAATATATAATAAATCCGAAAATTAAAAAAAAAAAAGAAAAAAAAAGAGGTATATCCATTGTTTCCTTTTGTGTTCTATTTTATTTTGGTACCTTCCAATTGGGTACAAATCCATAGTTAGTAGATATTTCCTTTTAGATCTTATTTTCTTTTTGGAAATTTCCTTCCAAGTTTAATTTCTTTTTGGTAATTTCCTTAGGAGTCATATTTTATTTTTGGTTCTTTCTTTCTAGAGTCTAGGCTAATTAAGGTATTTAGATTGTGTCACATAGATTGATACATATCCAAATCACCCAATTGCCTTCTTGAATTCTTCTTTCCTTATCCTATTCTATTTCTTTCATTTTTCTATCTAGATTTATTTTTGGATTTCCTAATCTAATTGGGACTTCATTAATTCATCTAATCCTTTCCTTTCCTACCCCACGTACTCGACCACCACCTTTCTTCCACACCCAAATTTCGACAGCCCCTACACATCCATACTCGACCATCATCTCATTTACACACCAAATTCACTCTTGTTCCAACAGCAGCATACCCGTCCATTCCCAGTAAAAGTGAGCTGATTTCTCTTAGCTAGTTAGAGCTACCATATACACGATATTATCACACACTGTGCACCCATATATTGAGTGATACACGAGTGGTAAAATCAAGAGAGAAAACAAACGAGTGAAGTGAGATTGTGAGGTCCTACCTTGTTTTTCTTCACGTTTGTTCGTTTTGTAGGTACCATGAAGCACGAAGACCATCCAGGGTCGTCCTTCATTCCACACGTCGACCCTCAGTCGACCACTCCGTCTTTGGACCCGTCCAAAGCACCGATGGAATCTTATTCTGAGCCAGCACCATAGTGGGATCCTAAGTACCACTTTGAAGCGCTTTCAAAGCACTTCCAGAGACAGCACCAGACCCTCTCAGACAAGATTGACAATTTAGTGCATGCCTTTGAACGCACTAAAACTACACCGACCATTACTCAAGCAGTTCGAGGACCAGCTAGACGCAATGAGCGTCGAGATGAGCCAGAAGAGGAGTACTACGATGAGAGTATGAGGCCCCTGAACGAGGCCGAGATCAGCCCCGAGCCCCTCACAGGCGTGCAGCCCACGCCGATGACTACGGAGAAGACCGAATGCTTACATCAAAACGAGCATTCCGGAGTTTGAAGGCCTTCACGATCCCGATGCATACTTAGATTGGGAACGTAAGGTAGAGAAGATTTTTGCATGCTATGACTTTTCAGAGGTCAAAAAGTTGCAATTAGCATGTTTGGAGTTTAGAGGCTACGCAGCCTCATGGTGGGAGATGCAACAAGAGAGAAAACGCCGAAATCGACATCCACCTGTCGATACTTGGGAAGAGATGAAAGGATTGATGCGAGGACGTTTTATTCCAGTCCACTATGAGAGAGAGCTTGAGAAGAAGCTCAACCGGATCAAGCAAGGCACCCGTTCGATTGAAGAGTATCACAAAGAGTTGGAGACTGCCTTGAATCGAGTCGGGAAGGAGGAGACCTTAAATGCTACCACCATTCGGTACATTGAAGGTATGAATCCCGATATTGCATGTGAAGTCGAGCTCAAAGACTTCACCAGTGTAGAAAGGATGGTGCAGTACGCATCGATTGTGGAAAAGCAGCTGAGAGAAGGTCGCCGTCGATCACACCACAGTGCAGCCCCTACACGGCCTTCCTGGAACAAAGGTACACATTCCACATCACCTTCTACACCTTCTACTGATGAGTCCACACGACCCCGAGGTCAATCCGGACCACCCGAACGGCGTTTCGACCGTTCTACACCGCAGTCCAACCGTAGACCCGAGTCTACACCGGCGCCACCTTCAAGGCCAGCCTACACACGGCCCAATCAGCCCACACCGACACCAAATACAGCCCCAAACCGAGCCCGAGACATACAATGCCATAAATGTCAAGGTTGGGGTCATTTTCAGAACCAGTGTCCAAACCGGCGTGTTTTGTTCATCACCGAACAAAATGAGATCGAGTCCGCTAGTGATGTGACCCGGGACTAAATGACCAACGAGACACAAAAGACGCGGAAGCAAAGGAAAGAAACTACGTCGGTACGAAAGGATTCTATACTCGAATAACTAGGCGACCAAGACTCAACTAAAATACCTAGAACTTTGACACAAATTAAATAACACAAACCAAGGGTTCAAGGGCTGAATTGGACGGTTTTATAGGGCTGGAAATTGGAAGAATTTCGTGTGTGAAGGTTGGTGAAGAAGGGCTTGGAGAAGATAGGATATGTTAGTGTTTGAACGGACTTACGGATATAACGAACGGATGTAGAATTCGGACTTGAAGGGGGCTGCCGTGATTTGGACGTTGATGGCTGATTTGGAGGTCGTCGATGATGGTGATGGACGTGTGGTGTTGATGAAGTGATTCACAACCCGATAGCCTCCTTGAATCTCGAACGTCTTCAAGGTTGAAATCTCCAAGTTGTTCCTCGTTAGCGAATACCGGTCAATCCCTCAAGTGAATTGAGCAATACCCTTGAATAAGACTTGTAGTTGCTAGCTCCAAGAATGAATATTTTCGTGTGAAAAGTATTCAAAAGACAAATAGATTTGAGACACAAATTGAATGCAAAAGCAATTTAATTCAACAATGTCTAAAGTATCAATGAGACATGGTTCCCCTATTATTTATAAGCACTAAGGGGGACGAAAATTAGCATAAAAAAGGCCTAAAGATTGATCCAAAAGGGATCTCTAACTATACTAGGAAGTTCCCTAAGCTAGAATTCTATTCAAGGTAGGAAATTGCCTTAAATACAATTCTAGTCAAACTTGACCTCAATATGGACGAAAATTACTACTAAATAATTAAATAAATCTGATCCAACTATAGTCTTAATTAAATAAAATAAATACTATAGTCTAAAATAAAATCAACCCCATAATTAATTACTATGGGACCGATTTCTTCACTAGAAACCGCACACACATGCACGATAAATTTCATGCACATGCACACATGCTCTTGAACTCTTCATCTTCATCTCTTCAAGATTAATACTCCATGGTGTGTTCTTGATCTTCAATTGTTAATAAATTAACTATCTTGGAATTGCTTCTCTTGACTTCTTCATCTCCAATCTCGAGCTTTCTTCGAATCAACACTTGCAAGTAAGCTTGCAACTTCTTAGCTCTTGATCTTGTGATTGGTCCTCTAAATTGCAACTCCGGTTCTTCATCGTCTTTGTTGTCCATGGCTTCATCAGCTAGTGAGGAGGAGTCCGAGCAACCTACGGACATCGGCAGGACCATGGAGGAGCCGTCCCTAGCTGATCATGAAGAGGCCGAACCTGAGTTCCCTCTTGTGAGTCTTGTTTCAATTCGAAGTTTGAATATCAGTCGAGATGAAGAGCAACCGGATCAACGTGAGAACATCTTCTACACGAGAGTTGCTATCCAAGGCGAGATTTGCTCCATGATCATCGATAGTGGGAGCGTTATTAATGCCATCAGTCAGTATGCGGTGGACAAGCTTGGTCTAGTTCCAATGAAGCATCCGAAGCCATATAAGTTGCAGTGGCTTACAGACTGAGGCGAGATTCGCGTCGCATGCCAGGTAAGTGTTGAATTTTCCATTGGTCGATTTTCTGACACTGTTATTTGCGATGTTATTCCTATGGATGCAGCGCATATATTATTAGGTAGACCATGGCAGTTTGACAGACACGCGGTACACGATGGTTTCACAAACACCTACACCGTGACGCATAACGGGCGACCTACAACATTGAAACCGCTATCCCCTAAAGCCGTTTCTGAGGATCAACGACTTATGAAAAAGAGATTTAAAGCAGCGAGAGCAAAGGAGGCTGAAACTGCAGCCTGAGCCGCCGCCGACGATAATAAATCGGCCGCACCTTCAAAACAGGCCGCCGCCTCCTCTCCTTCCAAATCAGCTCCTAAACAGCCCCATAATGATTCCTTAGTGCGTGGAGATTCATCTGGATCAGCCTCAAAGAAGGATCAAAATCGCAGCTTATTCATATCTGTTAAAGGCGTAGAGAAAGCATTAAAGGCAGGTTTACCGTTTGTTCTTTTATCTTATAAGAGCAGTGCTACTAATGATGTTTCTTTGCCTAGTGTTGTGCAGCCCCTTTTGGAGGAGTTCGCGGATGTGTTCCCGGAAGAGATTCCAAGTGGATTGCCTCCAGTTCGTGGGATCGAGCACCAGATTGATTTCCAGCCCGGCGTCGTCTTACCAAACCGCCCAGCGTACCGGACGTCCCCGGAGGAGACCAAGGAGATCGATAGACAAGTTAAAGAGCTGTTGGAGAAGAAGTAGATTCGAGAGTCGATGAGCCCATGTGCAGTTCCAGTGATTCTAGTGCCCAAGAAGAACAATGAATGGAGAATGTGCATGGATTGCAGAGCCATCAACAAGATAACAGTTAAGTATCGTTTTCCCATTCCTAGACTTGATGATATGCTAGATGAACTTAGTGGATCTAAGATTTTTTCTAAGATTGATTTGAGGTCTGGTTATTTTCAAGTTCGCATGCATGAGGGTGATGAATGGAAAACAGCTTTTAAGACTAAGCATGGTTTATATGAGTGGTTGGTTATGCCTTTTGGTCTCTCAAATGCACCGAGCACATTTATGAGATTAATGAACCATGTCTTACGTGATGTTATTGGGAAATATGTTGTTGTTTATTTTGATGATATCCTGATATACAGTCACAGTGCACAGGCGCACCTAGATCACCTTAGGCGCGTATTTATGCTTTTGAGAGATGCTCGTTTGTATGGCAACATATCTAAGTGTTCTTTTTGCTTAAATGAAGTAGTATTCTTAGGCTTTGTTGTGAGTTGTAGAGGTATTGAGGTTGACCGTTCCAAAATCAAGGCGATTGAGGAATGGCCAACGCCCAAAACTGCGTCTGAAGTCCGATCCTTTCACGGCCTTGCCGGATTTTATCATCGCTTTGTGCGCGATTTCTCTAGCATTGCCGCGCCTCTTACTGAGCTAAGTAAGAAGGATCGCAAGTTTGAATGGGGTAAACAACAAGAGCATGCGTTTAATACTTTGAAGTCTTTATTGTGTTCTGCTCCTGTTTTATGTTTACCGGATTTTTCCAAAACTTTTGAGATCGAGTGTGATGCCTCCGGGATAGGTATTGGTGCTGTTTTGATGCAGGAAAAAGTCCCGTAGCTTACTTCAGTGAGAAACTCAATGGCGCCAGTTTGCATTATTCGACGTACGATAAAGAGCTATACGCTTTGAAGCGTGCATTGGATACATGGCAGCACTACTTGTGGCCCAAGGAGTTCGTCATTCACACAGATCATGAGAGCTTGAAGCACTTGAAAGTTCAAAGCAACTTGAACAAGCGTCATGCGAGATGGGTCGAATTCATCGAGTCGTTTCCATACGTCATCAAGTACAAGAAAGGAGAAGACAACGTCGTCGCCGACGCCCTTTCTCGAAGGTACACGTTGCTTAACCTAATGCATGCTAAGATGCTTAGTTTTGAGTCCATTAAATCATTGTATGCCATGGACGATTATTTCAGCCCCATTTATGCTCAGTGTTCGAATTCTACTAGATCTTTTGATGGATTTTATGTGCATGATGGGTTTTTGTTTAGAGAATCTAAGTTGTGCATTCCTACTTGTTCTATGCGTGAGCTACTTATTTTAGAATCGCATGCGGGAGGATTAATGGGACATTTTGGTGTGCATAAGACATTATCCTTGTTGCATGAGCATTTCTTTTGGCCGCATATGAAACGTGATGTTGAACGCATGTGTAGTAGATGTGTTACTTGTCATAAGTCTAAATCTACTTCGCATCCATTTGGTTTGTACACGCCTTTACCTGCTCCATCTAGTCCTTGGATTGATTTATCTATGGATTTTATTTTGGGATTGCCTAGGTCTAGATCGGGTAAAGATTCTGTGTTTGTTGTAGTTGATCGGTTTTCCAAAATGGCACATTTCATTGCATGTAGGAAAACTGATGATGCTGTTCACATAGCCAATTTGTTCTTTATTCATGTTGTTAGATTGCATGGAATTCCTCGTACTATTGTTAGTGATAGGGATTCTAAATTTTTGGGACATTTTTGGCGCGTTCTTTGGGGAAAGCTAGGTACTAAGTTATTGTTTTCTACTGCATGTCATCCACAAACCGATGGTCAAACTGAGGTTGTGAATCGTACTTTAGGAACATTGCTTAGATCATTGATTAAGAATAATGTGAAGTCATGGGAAGAATGTTTACCTTATGCTGAGTTTGCTTACAATCGTGTTATTCATTCTTCTACTAACATGTCTCCATTTGAGGTTGTTAATGGTTTTAATCCACTAACACCTAATGATTTGATTCCTTTACCTGTTGAGCATCTAACAAGTGTTAAAGGATTAAAGAGAGCTGATCTTATCAAGGAGATGCATGAGAAAGTTAGAGCCCGGATCGAGCATAAAGGAACTCAAACCGCCACCGCCCGTAACACACGTCGCAAACGTGTTGTCTTTCAGCCCCGTGATCGTGTTTGGCTTCATCTGAGTCCCGGCCGCTTTCCAAACTTGAGGAAATCAAAGTTGTCACCACGAGGAGATGGTCCTTTCACCGTCTTAAGCTGTGTCAATGACAATGCATACCGCATTGATCTACCTGGTGAGTATAAATGTTCTTCAATGTTTAATGTTGCTGATTTATCTCTCTTTGATGCAGGTGAATTCGATCAAGATGATGATCCAAATTCGAGGATGAATTCTTTTCAGCAGGGGGGGAATGATGAAGCCATGGATGAAGAACCGGAGTTGCAATTTAGAGGACCAATCACAAGATCAAGAGCTAAGAAGTTGCAAGCTTACTTGCAAGTGTTGATTCGAAGAAAGCTCGAGATTGGAGATGAAGAAGTCAAGAGAAGCAATTCCAAGATAGTTAATTTATTAACTATTGAAGATCAAGAACACACCATGGAGTATTAATCTTGAAGAGATGAAGATGAAGAGTTCAAGAGCATGTGTGCATGTGCATGGAATTTGTCGTGCATGTGTGTGCGGTTTCTAGTGAAGAAATCGGTCCCATAGTAATTAATTATGGGGTTGATTTTATTTAGACTATAGTATTTATTTAATTAATTTAGACTATAGTTTAGATCAGATTTTTATTTAATTATTTGAGTAATTTTCGTCCATAATGAGAATAGGTTTGACTAGAATTGTATTTAAGGCAATTTCCTACCTTGAATAGAATTCTAACTTAGGTAACTTCCTTGTATAGTTAGAGATCCCTTTTGGATCAGTTTTTAGGCCTTTTTTTTCTTATTAATTTCGTGCCTTTTAACCCTATAAATAGGGGAACTATGTAACATTATTATTTTAGACTCTATTTGATAAATTTAGCTTTGTGCTTTCAATATAGTCTCACCCCCTTCAAAACCTTTGTGATTTGGTTCGAAAATTACACTCTTAAAGCTTAGCAAACTTTAGGTTTTATTTCAAGTCTCGTTCTAGTGCTCGTGTGGTGCTAGGGTTGGATTGCTACGAAGAGGATTCAAGTGGTGATTCGTTTGGTGGAGTAATCTTCACTAGGTGGACGCTCCGAGTTCGATTCATTCTACAACAACATCGACGCCTCCATATCGACGTCCTCCATCTTACATAATTTGTCCATATCAAGATCAGTTCGAGTTCCTTCCATCAAGTTCTCAAGTCGTTCTACTAATCCGTAAGTTCATTATATCTTTATCATATCCTATCTACCCAAGCCGTTCTTCACCTCTACCTCACACACGTGAAACCTTCGTCATTGTCGTCCCTTAGCCTTCCCAAAACAGCCCATTTATTTGGATTTTGTGTTTATTTGTGTGTCGTAGTCTAAGTATTTTAGTTGGTTCTTAGTCGTCTAGTTAGATACGTATTGATCCCTTTCGTCACCGGTGTAGTTTCGTTCCTTAGCTTCCGCATCGTTTATCTTTGTCGTGTCCCATAGGCCTCGGGTCACATCATAAATTGGTATCAAGAGCCACGTCGGTTCATATCGTTCGTGGTTCAATACGTCCAATTGTTCGTCTATTGTTTTGAGTCTTATCGAGTTGTAATTTAATTTTCTTATTGTTCATTGTTATAAAAAAAAAAAAAGAAGAAGAAGAAGAAAAACAGATCGTACAAAAAAAAAACGATCAAAAAAAAAAATCGGATAAAAAAAAAATATAATAAATCCGAAAATTAAAAAAAAAAGAAAAAAAAAAGAGGTATATCCATTGTTTCCTTTTGTGTTCTATTTTATTTTGGTACCTTCCAATTGGGTACAAATCCATAGTTAGTAGATATTTCCTTTTAGATCTTATTTTCTTTTTGGAAATTTCCTTCCAAGTTTAATTTCTTTTTGGTAATTTCCTTAGGAGTCATATTTTATTTTTGGTTCTTTCTTTCTAGAGTCTAGGCTAATTAAGGTATTTAGATTGTGTCACATAGATTGATACATATCCAAATCACCCAATTGCCTTCTTGAATTCTTCTTTCCTTATCCTATTCTATTTCTTTCCTTTTTCTATCTAGATTTATTTTTGGATTTCCTAATCTAATTGGGACTTCATTAATTCATCTAATCCTTTCCTTTCCTACCCCACGTACTTGACCACCACCTTTCTTCCACACCCAAATTTCGACAGCCCCTACACATCCATACTCGACCATCATCTCATTTACACACCAAATTCACTCTTGTTCCGACAGCAGCATACCCGTCCATTCCCAGTACAAGTGAGCTGATTTCTCTTAGCTAGTTAGAGCTACCATATACACGATATTATCACACACTGTGCACCCATATATTGAGTGATACACGAGTGGTAAAATCAAGAGAGAAAACAAACGAGTGACGTGAGATTGTGAGGTCCTACCTTGTTTTTCTTCACGTTTGTTCGTTTTGTAGGTACCATGAAGCACGGAGACCATCCAGGGTCGTCCTTCATTCCACACGTCGACCCTCAGTCGACCACTCCGTCTTTGGACCCGTCCAAAGCACCGATGGAATCTTATTCTGAGCCAGCACCACAGTGGGATCCTAAGTACCACTTTGAAGCGCTTTCAAAGCACTTCCAGTGACAGCACCAGACCCTCTCAGACAAGATTGACAATTTAGTGCATGCCTTTGAACGCACTAAAACTACACCGACCATTACTCAAGCAGTTCGAGGACCAGCTAGACGCAATGAGCGTCGAGACGAGCCAGAAGAGGAGTACTACGATGAGAACACAGATGCCGAGTGAAACTACACCGACCATCACTCTTGATTTTACCACTCGTGTATTATGGGTGCACAGTGTGTGAAAATCGTGTACTTGGAAGTAGGGAACTCGGCCGTTTGGTGTGGAGGGAGGACGGTGATGTGACCTGGGACCTATGGGACACGATCAAGACAAACATACGCGGAAGCTAGAATCGAAACGACGTCGGATAAGTAAGGGTTCAACAAAGACTCAAAAGACTCGATTAAAATTACCTAGACTATGACACGTCACTAAATAAAACACAACAAAATAAAATGAAAAGGGGCTGTTTGGTTCGAATGGAAAGGGTATGGCTATGGACGTGTAGTATGATGTTATGTGGTGAAGAAGGGCTGTAGTAGATAGGTTAGGACACGAAAATAAAGAACTTATGGAATAGTTGCTTATCTTGGCGCGAATAGCACGTATGGACAAACTGCACTCGAACAGCTTGTATACTTGAACAACTTGACTTGAACTTGATGGATGATAGTGTAATGGACGAAATTGGATTGATGGATGATGTTGAAGATGATTGGCGGTGGTGTTGGAAGAATTTGAGTCGAAAACACAGCTGCAAACCCCGTGAAGATAACCTCACGAAACGTACAACAATCGGTTGTCTTCTCGATAGCAATCTAACCCTATTCCCACAAGTGAGATAGAACGAGATTTAAGAATAAAACTTGGAAGTTTCTAGGCTTTCAAGAGTGTATATTTTCGGCTGAAAATAAACAAAAAGAGGATCTTGGGTGAGACAATATTGAAAGGTAAATTCTTCTTAATCAAATATGGTCTAAATATCAATGTAACAATGATCCCTTATTTATAGTAGAGGGATGGACGAAAATTTAAGTAAAAATCCTAAAGGAATTAGAAAAATAAAGCTGTCCTAATCTAACTAGGATTCCTACCTTAATTAGAATAGGAAATCTACCTTAATTAGAATTCCAACTAGGAAAGAAGTTCCCATAATTAAAACTCTAATTACCTAACTAAAAAGACCTTCTAGAAATACCCTAATCATAAAAAACGAAAATAATAAAATAAATACCAAAAATCAAATAATAAAAATCTAACTATGGATAAAATAAACCCAACAACTTTGGGCCTTCAAACTTGGGCTCTAATAATTCAAACATGGGCTGAATTAATTAACTCCATGGGCTGCTCATCATGTTCGAATTTATTCATGCACATGCGACGTGAACGAGCTCCATGCTCACGCCGACCTCTTCTCTTCTCTTTAAGTACTTGGGCTCTTCATGTCTTGTTCTTCAAATCTTGATCTCCAATCTTTAATCTTGAACAACACGACAATCTTTGAACCTTTCAATGGCATCTTTGGATTTGATTTGTTGATGCTTATCGTGCTCGTATCAGACGGGAATGCTATGTTCGGAACACGGATGAATTTGGAGTGTGTAGAATGAGATACAGATTGAGTATGTGTGGATGTACGGGCTGTCGAGATTTGTGTGGTGTGGGAGAGGTAGTGATTGAAGGGTATAGGGAGAAAAGGAAAGAGAATAGATTAATTATTGAAATCCCAAATTGATTTGGAGATCCAAAAATAAATCTAGATAGAATATGGAAAGAAATAGAATGGATAAGGAAAGAAAGAAAGAGATAAGGTAAATAGGGGATTTGGATATGTATCAATCTATGTGACACAATCTAAATACCTTAATTAGCCTAGACTCTAGAAGGAAAGAATCCAAAAATAAAATAAGATATCTAAGGTAGTTACCAAAATCAAAACAAACTAAGAAGGAAATTTCCTAAAAGAAAGAGAATCTAAAAGGAATTAACCAATTATGGATTTGTACCTAAAAGGAAGGTACCAAAATAAAATAGAACACAAAAGGAAACAATGGATATACCTCTCTTTTTTTTTTTTTTTAATTTTAGGATTTTTTTTATCCGATTTTTTTTTTGATCGTTTCTTTTCTCTTTTTTTTTTGTACGATCTGATCTTTTTTTTTTAACAATGAATAATACGGAAATTAAATTACAACTCGATAAAATGCAAACAAAATAAACGGGACAAATAAACGAGTATGGAACCACGAACGATATAAACCGACCTGGCTCTTGATACCAATTTATGATGTGACCCGGGACCAAATGACACCACGAGACACAAAAGACGCGGAAGCTAGGAAAGAAACTACGTCGGTACGAAAGGATTCTATACTCGAAAACTAGACGACTAAGACTCAATTAAAATACCGGTTGATCTTCGGATAGCGAATACCGGTTAATTCTCAAGTGGATTAAGCAATACCCTTGAGTAAGACTTAAAGTTGCTAGCTCCAAGAATATGAATTTGTTAATCAAAACTCACAAAGATTAAAAGGGGTTGAGACAATATTGAAAGCAAAGCTTAATAATTCAAATAAAGTCTAAAGTATGAATGTAACATGGTTCCCCTATTTATAGGGTTAAAAGCCACGAAAATAATAAGGTTAAAAGGCCTAAAAATTGATCCAAAAGGGATCTCTAACTATACTAGGAAGATACCTAAACTAGAATTCTATTCAAGGTAGGAAATTGCCGTAAATACAATTCTAGTCAAACCCTATCAACTAATGGACGAAAATTGACTAATAATTAATAAAAATCTGATCTAAACTATAGTCTAAATTAAATAAAAATGACACTATAGTCTAAATAAAAACTAACAAGACTGGAACTACTCGGTATGGGCATACCGACCGAAACTAGTCGGTTTGGGCATACCGACGGGTTCACGCACTTCAACTCTTCATGCACATGCACATGTGCACTTCTTCTCTTTATATCTTCCATGGTGTGATCTTGATCTTCATCTTCAATTGATAATGCTAAAATCCATTTGGGGCTGCGTCCAATTTCTTCTTCTCCAACTTCAATCGTTCTTCGCATTAACATGTGAACATAACCTTGAAATTGTTTGGCTCTCATACGCGTAATTGGACCTTTGAATGGCATCTCCGGGTTTAGTTCTTCAAGGCCTTGCATGGCTTCATCATTTCATCTTCAATAAGGTCATCATCTTCAAGCTTCCTTGCACGCCATCTTCATCTTCGAGCTTCTTGCGAATTGTAGCATGCAAATATTCTTGCAACTTCTTAGCTCGTAGTCTTGTGACGGGGCCTTTGAATTGCAGCTCTTCATTGACTTCCTCATTGCTATGGATGTCCTCATCACAACTACAAGTCTTATTCAAGGGTATTGCTTAATCCACTTGAGGGATTAACCGGTATTCGCTATCGAGGAGCAACTTGGAGATTTCAACCTTGGATACGTTCGAGATTCAAGGAGGATATCGGGTTGTGATTCACAACACTATCACCACTTGTACAACACCATCATCGACGACAATCCACCCTCCACCATCGACCATCCTCACGGCAGTTCCTACAAACCCAAGTTCTACGTCCGTCGTTTTATCCGTAAGTCATTTTATCATATCCTATCTTCCCAAGCCCTTCTTCACCAATCCTTCACACACGAGTTCTCGTCCAAATTCCAGCCTTAATTTCATTCCTATACAGCCCCTAATCCTTTGGTTTGTGTTATATATTTGTGTCATAGTTCTAGGTATTTTCATTGTCAAGATTGTCTAATTTTCATTTGTTATCGAGTCGGATTGAAGCCCTTCAATTAGTTGACGTGTTTCGTTCCTAAGTCTTCCGCTACGTTGTTATTATCGTCCTAGGTTATTTGTCCGGGTCGTATCATATTTTGGCATCAGAGCCAGGTCAGCTCTGCTGGTCGTGGTTCAATCCGACGTGTCATTTTATCCTACGTGTTGACCTACATGTCTTTTATTTTCTTACGTGTCATCGAGTTGTATTAGCATAGCTATCATTTAAAAAAAAGGCGATAAAAAAAACAAGAAAATCGGATAAAAAAGAAAAGAAAATCCGAAAATTCAAAAAAAAAAAAGGTATATTCATTGTGTTTCCTTTTGAGTCTTATTTTAATTTTGGTACTTTCCTTGTAGTGTTCTTCTATAGTTGGTATTTTCCTTTTAGTCAAGTTCTATAATTGGTACTTTCCAATAGAGATTTATTTATTTTAGGAATTTTCTTTCCAAGTCTATTTTCTTTTTGGTAATTTCCATTATAGTCTTATTTTATTTTTGGGATCTTTCATTCCTAGTTTATTCCATAGTTGGTAGTTTCTATTTGAAATATAGTTTCTTTTTGGTTACTTCCTTCTAGAGTCTAGTTCAATTAGGATATTTAAAATTGTGTCACAATTGTGTAACACTTTCCAAAATACCTAATCTTTCTTTCCTTTTCCTTCCTACCTCTTTCCTTCTACCCTTGGGGATCCATCTATCCCTCACCTACCCTACCCTACTCGACACCACCTATCCCATATGCCACCTAGACCCACGGCCCCACTATCCTTTGCCACCTAAGCCACGCCACTTACACCAATACATTCCATCTCATCCATTGATCCTAGTTAGCAATACTCGTCTACACCTTCGTGCAATTAATCCGTACCCTCGACATTCGACAAGAGAAAACACTTTGAGTGCAAACACGAGCGGTAAAATCAAGAGTGAAAACAAATGAGTGAACGTGAGATTGTGAGGTCCAATCCTTGTTTTCCTTTACATTTGTTCGTTTTTGTAGGTACCATGGATAAAGGCAAGAATGAAGCCACCGCCTCCACACCACCTTTGGTCGAGTCATTCTCGCCCAAATCACCCGATGATCTTTCCTACACATCCAAAACACAGTGGGATCCAAAGTATCAGTTTGACGCATTAGCACAATTTTTTTTGCGTCAAAAACCAGCAAATGAAGGATGAGTTCGGGAACCAAGTAGCCGAATTGGCCGAGCAAATCAAACAGCTTTCAGTTCAACCAGCTACAAGTCAAGCAGTCCAACAACCCCAGCAGAGAGGTGCACCGAGGCAGCCCATTTTCTAAGAAAACCGCCGCCAACAAGCTGCATTCAAACCCGAGTTTGATGCCGCAGATGATTATGAAGTTAGGTTCATACCATTGTGACGTGATGATCACCGTGATCGTCCCAGACCACCTGCCAGACAAGCCGTTCGATACGAGAAGCCCAGATATGGAGATGGAGACGGATTGCTCAATAACATCAAATCGAGCATTCCGGAATTTGAAGGCTTGCACGATCCAGACCTCTATCTGGATCTTTACTTGTTATGACTTTCCAGAGATCAAGAAGGTCCAGTTAGCAGCGTTGGAGTTTAGAGGCTATGTAGCCTCGTGGTGGGAAATGCAGCAAGAGAGGCGACGAAGAGAGAGATATCCACCTGTTGAAACATGGGAGGAGATGAAAGGTTTCCTGCGAGGCCGTTTCATACCAGTTCATATATATCTTCAATATTTTCGATTCCTAGCATCTATAGGGTTCGAAAATTGCAGTCCATTTACATATACACCCGGTTCACTGTATACACCACATAGTCCGTACACCCGTACACCCATACACCCGTACACCCATGGTCTACATACACCATCTACCCGAAATACTCATTCCACACGCCTACTTCTACTCTTAGCAACCTTCCGGCTTGATTTTATCCGTTGGAGCTTGAAGAAGACCCAGAGGAGCTAATCAACAGAAGCAGCTATTTCGATCAGCCCACCCCCATACTCATTCACACACGTGCACCACATATTTGAGAGACATACACAAGGGGAAAAATCAAGAGTGCTTAAACACGAGCGTTTGTGAGGATTGTGAGGTACAACCTTTATTTCTTCACGTTTGTTCGTCTGTGCAGGTACAATGAATCCGAAGAACACCAAACCGCCGAATACTAAAGGAGGTCAACACACACCCCCTTTGGACGATCCCAAATCGTCCCATGCAATGGAAGAGACGTCCTACACCGCTGAAAATCAGTGTGACGCCAAAGACTCCAAATACCATTTTGATGCACTGTCTCAGCATATGATGCGCATGCAACGCGAATCTGAGAACCGTATGGCCGATGCCTTGGCCAAACTCGCGGAGCAGATTGAGTCCCTCAAAACTCAGTCAACTGCAGCCCCCATAGTGCAAGGAAATGCCGCCACTACTGCAACCACTGCAGCAACTGGCGCAGTTCAAGGATCCAACACCGGAGCCGTACATCCGAATGTACAACGGAGAAACGCAGCCCCTAATGCGCCTCCAGCTCCCGGAATTCAGCTAGATCCACCCGAGTTTGACGAGTTTGAGTTCGACCCTGAACTTAAGGAGGAAGCTCGATTTGAGCCTCCAAGAAGAGATGCACACCGACCCCGTGGTCCCCAGCATCGTGCAGTTCGGAATGAACGACCCCGATTCGGAGATGCCGAAACATTGCTGAATAACATTAAGACGAGCATCCCGGAATTCGAAGGCCTTCATGATCCTGATCTTTACCTTGATTGGGAACATAAGGTAGACAAAATATTCGAGTGCTACGACTTCCCTGAAGTCAAAAAGGTGCAGCTCGCTGCAATGAAGTTCAGAGGCTACGCAGCGACGTGGTTCGATCATCAACAAAAATGCCGCCGCCGTGATAGATGGCCTTTGATCGACACTTGGCAAGAGATGAAGGATGTGATGCGAGGCCGATTTGTTCCCGTTCATTATGAACGAGACTTGGAGAAAAAGCTGAATGCAATTCGGCAAGGAAATCGCACCATTGAAGAATATCACAAAGAACTCGAGACGACCATGATTCGCATCGGAAAATAGGAGTCCATAGATGCTACCATCATCCGGTACATCGAAGGAATGCATCCAGACATTGCTTGCGAGGTCGAGTTGCGTGATTTCTCCACCATCGAAGAGATGGTACACTACGCATCGATAGTTGAACGGCAGCTCAAAGATGGCCGAAGGAAGACCGCGAGTAGTTCAGCCCCTCCACGCCAATCTTGGCCATGAGGTACGCCTCCTACAGCCCCATCCGACCCTACACGGTCCAAGGGTGCTCCAGAACAGCCCGTTCGTTGTTTTGATCGCTCTGCACCGCAACCCAATCATAGACCCTAGTCTACACCACCAAGGCCGCCCCCACACGGCCAAATCAAGGGAGTTCGAACCCCACAGCCCCTACACGAGCTCGTGACATTCAATGTCACAAATGTCAAGGTTGGGGCCACTTTCAAGCTCAATGTCCGAACCGGCGAGTTCTATACTTAACCGAATCAAATGAAGTCGAATCAACCAGTGAGGATGAGACAGAGCTAGTGATGAGGACATCCATAGTAATGATGAAGTCAATGAAGAGCTGCAATTCAAAGGACCCGTCACAAGACTACGAGCTAAGAAGTTGCAAGAATATTTGCAAGCTGTAATTCGCAAGAAGTTCAAAGTTGAAGACGGAGTACAAGGAAGCTTGAAGATGATGACATTGTTGAAGATGGAAGATGGAGATCAAGATGTGGAGTGCAATACATGAAGGAGGCGTGCAAGTGTGCTTTTGTTGGGCTTGATGTGTATACTTGCTATTCAGCCCAAGTTAGCATGGTGGAAAAGCCCAAAATAATCGGCCCTTAATGATCCAATTAAGGGGATTGATTTATTAGACTATAGTACTTTATTTATTTTATTTTGGATGAATTTTTGCAGATTTTTAAGTTAGCATTTTCGGTTATTTTAGATAGAGATTTAACTAGATTTTTAGATAAGGCAAGATCTACAAAATCTACCTTAAATAGAATTCTAGTTTAGGAAGTTGTTGAAGTCCAATTCTAGTTCAAATTGGACTCCTTATTTTCGTCCATTAGGCCTTAGATTTTCGGTCCACCTATTATAAATAGGGGATCCATATTTCATTGTTACTTTAGACCATATTTGATAATTTTAAGCTTTGCTTTCAATATTGTCTCAACCCCAGTTTATATCTTTGTGAGTTTAGATCCTTTAAATTCATACTCTTAGATTTAGCATCTCTAAGTTTTACAGAGGGAATTCGCCGTCCACGTTCGAGGGATCGTCGGAAACTCGCTATCGAAGAGCAACTTAAAGAATTTGGCCTTGTATACGTTCGAGATTCAAGGCAACTTTCGGGTTGTAATTCACATCAACAACTCATCGACCATCCAGCCATAATCGACGTCGTCCATCATCATCAACGCACGTGATCGACTTCAGCCTTGTTCATGTCCAAGTTCGCCTTCATTCAGATCCATCCGTAAGTCTGTTTTATCTCTATCATACCCTATCTACTCAAGCCATTCTAAACCTATTCACCATCATCGAACCATCATCATTCCATCCTTTGTCCTAACCGTCCAAAAACAGCCTCCTTTGATTGGATTTGTGTTTTATTTGTGTCATTTATCTAGATATTTTAATTGAGTCATAGTCGTCTAGCTTTCGAGTATAGAATCCTTTCGTACCGACGTAGTTTCTTTCCTAGCTTCCGCGTCTTTTGTGTCTCGTTGTGTCATATTGTCTCGGGTCACATCATAAATTGGTATCAAGAGCCAGGTCGGTTTATATCGTTCGTGGTTCCGTACTCGTTTAATTGTCCGGTTTATTTTGTTTGAGTTTTATCGAGTTGTATTTTATTTTCCATATTGTTCATAGTTTAAAAAAAAACAGATCGTACAAAAAAAAAAGAGAAAAGAACGATAAAAAAAAATCGGATAAAAAAAAAAAGAAATCCGAAAATACAAAAAAAAAAAAAAGAAGTAAATTCATTATTTCCTTTTTGTGTCTATTTTATTTTGGTACCTTCCTTTTGGGTACAAATTCATAGTTGGTTATTTCCTTTTAGATTCCCTTTCTTTTAGGAAATTTCCTTCTTAGTTTGTTTTGATTTTGGTAACTACTTTAGATCTCTATTTTTATTTTTGGATTCTTTCCTTCTAGAGTCTAGGCTAATTACGGTATTTAGATTGTGTCACATAGATTGATACATATCCAAATCCCCTATTACCTTATCTCTTTCTTTCTTTCCTTATCTATTCTATTTCTTTCCTTATCCTTCCTAGATTTATTTTTGGATCTCCAAATCAAATTGGGATTTCATTAATTGATCTATTTTCTTTCCTTTTCTTCCTCTACAACTTTCGGCCACCACCTCTCCCACACCACACTAATCGACAGCCCTACACCACACATATTCAACCCGTATCTCATTCATACACATTCTAAATTCATCTGTAAGTCCGTTTATCTCTATCATACCCTATCTACTCAAGCCATTCTAAACCTATTCACCATCATCGAACCATCATCATTCCATCCTTTGTCCTAACCGTCCAAAAACAGCCTCCTTTGATTGGATTTGTGTTTTATTTGTGTGTCATTTATCTAGGTATTTTAATTGAGTCATAGTCGTCTAGCTTTCGAGTATAGAATCCTTTCGTACCGACGTAGTTTCTTTCCTAGCTTCCGCGTCTTTTGTGTCTCGTTGTGTCATATTGTCTCGGGTCACATCATAAATTCATCCGTGTTCCGAACATAGCATTCCCGTCCTTTCCTCTACACAAGACCGCCGAGTTCCTTACCCATTTACACGATTTTTCACACACTGTGCACCCATATATTGAGTGATACATGAGTGGTAAAATCAAGAGTGAAAACAAACGAGTGACGTGAGATTGTGAGGTCCTACCTTGTTTTCCTTTACGTTTGTTCATTTTGCAGGTATCATGAAGAAAGGTATCCGTCCCGAGTCATCTTCGACTCCCCCAGTCGACACTCCATCTTTGGACCAATCTGGAGACCCGTCCAAAGCCCCCATGGAGTCTACTTCGGATCCACCCACACAATGGGATCCTAAGTATCATTTTGAGGCACTCTCAAAACACTTCCAGAGACAGCACCAGGCCCTGTCTGACAAACTTGATAGCTTAGTCCACGCTATTGAACGCACTAAGATCACACCGACCATTACTCAAGCAGTTCGAGGACCAGCTCGACAACACCAGCGACAGAATGAGCCCGAAGATGAGTACTTTGATGAGAATACTGAAGAACTCGACAGAGGACGCCGCCATGGTCGAGATCGCAGCCGTGATGGCTATGGTGAAGACCGCATGCTCAACAACATCAAGACGAGCATCCCGGAGTTTGAAGGCCTTCACGATCCCGATATCTATCTTGATTGGGAACGTAAGGTAGAGAAGATTTTTGACTGCTACGACTTCATAGAAGTCAAAAAGGTGCAGTTAGCCTGTTTGGAGTTCAGAGGCTACGCAGCCACTTGGTGGGAGATGCAACAAGAAAGAAGGCGCAGAAATCGAAATCCACCAATTGATACATGGGAAGAAATGAAGGGATTGATGCGAGGACGCTTCATTCCAGTCCATTATGAGAGAGAGCTCAAAAAAAAGCTCAACCGGATCAAACAAGGCACCCGTTCGATTGAAGAGTATCACAAAGTTGGAGACAGCCTTGAACCGAGTCGGGAAGGAGGAGACCTTAAATGCTACCATCATTAGGTACATTGAAGGCATGAATCCCGACATTGCTTGTGAAGTCGAGTTGAAAGACTTCACCAGTATAGAAAGGATGGTGCAATACGCATCGATTGTGGAAAAGCAGTTGAGAGAAGGCCGCCGGCGATCTCATCACAATGCAGCCGCCGCCCGTCCATCATGGAATAAAGGTACACATTCCACATCACCTTCTACACCTTCTTCTGAGTCCACACGACCCCGAGGTCAGTCCGGACCACCTGAACGGCGTTTCGACCGTTCTACACCGCAGTCCAGTCGTAGACCCGAGTCTACACCGACGTCGACCCCAAGGCCCCCATTCCAACGGCCTAATCAGCCCAATATGACGCCGAATGCAGCCCCTAATCGAGCCTATGACATCCAGTGTCATAAATGCCAAGGTTGGGGCCATTTTCAGAATCAGTGCCCGAACCGTCGTGTTTTGTTTCTCAATGAACAAAACAGGCTTGAATCAGCCAGTGAAGACGAAGAGGAGCCCCAGGCCGCCGCCCCTAGTGCCGTCGAAGTCCCGGAAGCCGACGAGGAAGATGAAGAGGCCGAATTGCCTCATGTCAGTTTAGTGTCTATTCGCAGTCTGAACATCAATCGTGAAGACGAAGAGCAATCACAGCGTGAGAACATATTCTACATGCGCGTTGCAATCAAGGATCAGACTTGTGCGATGATCATAGACAGTGGGAGTGTAATCAACGCAATCAGCCAATACGCCGTTGATAAACTCGCCCTCACTACTACAAAGCATCCAAAGCCATACAAGCTGCAATGGCTTACTGATCGAGGTTCCATCAAAGTTACAGGTCAGGTACACGTTTCATTTACTAAAGGTCGTTATTCTGACACTGCTCTTTGTGATCTTATTCCTATGGAGGCAGCCCACATTCTTTTAGGAAGACCGTGGCAATTCGACAGAAAAGAAGTTCACGATGGATTGGCCAACACCTATTCGATCGCCATGGATGGCCGAACTACTGTTCTCAAGCCACTCGCTCCTAAAGCTGTTGCAGAGGATCAAGAAAGGATGCAAGAGAGATTTAAGCAAGAAAGGGCAAAGCAAGCCACAGCCGCCGCCCGGACCGCCGCCGTGAACGGCCGAGACTTCCCAGCCGGAGTCTTCCCCAAAATCGGCCAATGCAGCCCCTTCGAAGGCTCCTAATGAAGCCTTAGTTCGTGGCAAATCATCCGGATCAGCCCCCAATGTTGAACACAATCGGTCTTTGTTCATCTCAGTTAAAGGCGTAGAGAAAGCACTTAAAGCAGGTTTACCTTTCGTTCTTTTATCTTATAAGGACAGTGCTACTAATAGTGTTTCTTTGCCTTGTGATGTTCAGCCCCTTATGGAGGAGTTCGCGGACGTGTTCCCGGAAGAGATTCCAAGTGGATTACCTCCAGTTCGTGGGATCGAGCACCAGATCGACTTCGTACCCGGCGCAGTCTTACCCAACAGACCGGCGTACCGCACGTCCCCCGAGGAGAAGAAGGAGATCGATCGTCAAGTGAAGGAGTTGCTAGAGAAGAAGCAAATCCGTGAGTCAATGAGCCCTTGTGCAGTTCCAGTCATCCTAGTGCCAAAGAAGAACAACGAATGGAGGATGTGCATGGATTGCCGCGCCATCAACAAAATAACGGTTAAGTACAGATTTCCTATCCCTAGACTTGATGATATGCTAGATGAATTAAGTGGTTCTAATGTGTTTTCTAAGATAGATTTAAGATCTGGTTATTTTCAAGTTAGAATGCATGAAGGGGATGAATGGAAAACTGCGTTTAAAACAAAGCATGGTCTATATGAGTGGTTAGTTATGCCATTTGGTCTCACTAATGCACCGAGCACGTTTATGAGGTTAATGAACCATGTTTTGCGTGATGTGATTGGTAAATTTGTGGTTGTTTACTTTGATGATATCTTGATTTACAGTCACAATGCACACGCGCACTTAGAACACCTTAGGCTTGTTTTTATGCTCTTACGTGATGCAAAGTTGTATGGAAATTTGTCTAAGTGTTCCTTTTGCATAGATGAAGTCGTTTTTCTAGGCTTTGTCGTCAGTTTTCGTGGTATTGAGGTAGACCGTTCCAAAATCAAGGCGATTGAGGAATGGCCAACCCCGAAAAATGCTTCGGAAATTCGGTCCTTTCATGGACTCGCCGGTTTTTACCAACGTTTTGTGCGTGATTTTTCTAGTATAGCCGCCCCTCTTACTGAGCTAAGTAAGAAGGATCGGAAATTTGAGTGGGGTAAACAACAAGAGCATGCATTTACTACTTTGAAATCTTTGTTATGTTCTGCTCCTGTTCTTCGTTTACCTGATTTTACTAAGACTTTTGAGATCGAGTGTGATGCTTCGGGCATAGATAGGTATTGGTGTAGTTTTGATGCAGGATCGCAGGCCCGTCACCTACTTCAGTGAGAAGCTTAGTGGCGCCAGTTTGAGGTATTCCACGTACGACAAAGAGCTTTATGCTTTAAAGCGTTCATTGGATACATGGCAGCACTATCTTTGGCCCAAGGAGTTCGTGATTCACACGGACCACGAGAGTTTAAAGCACCTCAAAGGACAGCAAAATTTGAACAAGAGACATGCAAGATGGGTGGAATTCATCGAGTCCTTTCCATACGTGATCAAGTACAAGAAAGGTGAAGAGAACGTCGTCGCGGACGTGTTATCTCGAAGGTACGCACTTCTGAACTTAATGCATGCTAAGATGCTTGGTTTCGAGTCCATTAAGTCGTTATATGTTGAGGACGCCTATTTCAGCCCCATATATGCTTCATGTGTGTCGAAATCTAGAGCTATTGATGGTTATTATGTGCATGATGGGTTTTTCTTTAAGGAGTCTAAGTTATGCATTCCTATTTGTTCTATGCGTGAGCAACTTGTGTTAGAATTGTATGTGGGAGGTTTGATGGGTCACTTTGGTGTACATAAAACATTGAACTTGGTGCATGAACACTTCTTTTGGCCGCATATGCGTAGGAATGTAGAGAATGTGTGTAGTCGTTGCATTACTTGTCGTAAAGCCAAGTCCACTTCACACCCGTTTGGATTGTACACGCCGTTACCTGCCCCTACAGCCCCTTGGATCGACATATCTATGGATTTCATCTTGGGATTGCCTAGGTCTAGGTCGGGTAAAGATTCGGTGTTTGTTGTAGTTGATTGGTTCTCTAAAATGGCTCATTTCATTGCATGTAGAAAAACCGATGATGTTGTTCATATTGCCAACTTGTTCTTTGTGCATGTTGTTAGATTGCATGGAATTCCTCGTATTGTTAGTGATAGGGATTCTAAGTTTTTAGCACATTTCTGGCGTGTTTTGTGGGGAAAATTAGGTACTAAGTTATTGTTTTCTACTGCATGTCATCCACAAACCGATGGTCAAACTGAGGTTGTGAATCGTACATTAGGAGCTTTACTTAGGTCTCTAATTAAGAACAATTTGAAGTCATGGGAAGAGTGTTTACCATATGCTGAATTTGCTTATAATCGTGTTATTCATTCTTCTACTAACATGTCTCCATTTGAGGTAGTTTATGGATTTAATCCGTTAACTCCTACTGATTTGATTCCTTTACCCGTTGAGCATCTAACGATTGTTAAAGGTATGAAGAGAGATGATTTTATTCGAGAGATGCATGAGAAGGTTCGTGCCCGGATCGAGGACAAAGGCGCTCAAACTGCCGCCGCACGCAACACGAGGCGCAAACGTGTGATATTCCAGCCCGGAGATCGTGTTTGGATCCATTTGAGTCCAGGCCAATTCCCTAACTTGAGGAAGTTGAAGTTGTCGCCCCGTGGAGATGGCCCATTTACTCTTTTGAGCCGTGTTACTGATAATGCATACCGCATTGATATTTGCAAGCTGTAATTCGCAAGACTACGAGCTAAGAAGTTGCAAGAATATTTGCAAGCTGTAATTCGCAAGAAGTTCAAAGTTGAAGACGGAGTACAAGGAAGCTTGAAGATGATGACATTGTTGAAGATGGAAGATGGAGATCAAGATGTGGAGTGCAATACATGAAGGAGGCGTGCAAGTGTGCTTTTGTTGGGCTTGATGTGTATACTTGCTATTCAGCCCAAGTTAAGCATGCATGGTGGAAAAGCCCAAAATAATCGGCCCTTAATGATCCAATTAAGGGGATTGATTTATTAGACTATAGTACTTTATTTATTTTATTTTGGACGAATTTTTGCATTTTTAAGTTAGGATTTTCGGTTATTTTAGATAGAGATTTGACTAGATTTTTAGATAAGGCAAGATCTACAAAATATACCTTAAATAGAATTCTAGTTTAGGCCTTAGATTTTCGGTCCACCTATTATAAATAGGGGATCCATATTTAATTGTTACTTTAGACCATATTTGATAATTTTAAGCTTTGCTTTCAATATTGTCTCAACCCCAGTTTATATCTTTGTGAGTTTAGATCCTTTAAATTCATACTCTTAGATTTAGCATCTCTAAATTTTACAAAGGAAATTCGCCGTCCACATTCGAGAGATCGTCGGAAACTCGCTATCGAAGAGCAACTTAAAGAATTTGGCCTTGTGTACGTTCGAGATTCAAGGCAACTTTCGGGTTGTAATTCACATCACCAACTCATCGACCATCCAGCCATAATCGACGTCGTCCATCATCATCAACGCACGTGATCGACTTCAGCCTTGTTCGTGTCCAAGTTCGCCTTCATTCAGATCCATCCGTAAGTCCGTTTTATCTCTATCATACCCTATCTACTCAAGCCATTCTAAACCTATTCACCATCATCGAACCATCATCATTCCATCCTTTGTCCTAACCGTCCGAAAACAGCCTCCTTTGATTGGATTTGTATTTTATTTGTGTGTCATTTATCTAGGTATTTTAATTGAGTCATAGTCGTCTAGCTTTCGAGTATAGAATCCTTTCGTACCGACGTAGTTTTTTTCCTAGCTTCCGCGTCTTTTGTGTCTCGTTGTGTCATATTGTCTCGGGTCAGATCAGCTAGTGGATGACACCACACATGAGAGAAAAGTCGAGAGTGATGCAGCCCATGAGCAAGTCGATCCGGAAGCTCAACAAGTCAGTTTGGTTACAATCCGGAGTTTGAGCATCATTCGAGAAGAGGAACAAGAGCACCAACGGGAGAACATCTTCTACACCCATGCAATGATAGAAGGTCACACGTGCTCCATGATAATTGACAGTGGCAATGTAATAAATGTCATCAGTCAATATGCAGTGGAAAAGCTTGGTCTACCAGTACAACAACATGCAAAGCCTTACAGACTGCAGTGGCTTACAGATAGAGGCGAGATACGCGTTGTTCATCAGGTACGTGTATCTTTCTCAATCTATAAGTTTTCTGACACTGTTTTGTGCGATGTTATCCCTATGGATGCAGCACACTTGTTGTTAGGCAGGCCTTGGCAGTATGATCGACGTGTAGTCCACGACGGACGACTGAACACGTACACGATCGACTTAGATGGCCGAATCAGCACCTTGAGGCCATTGGCACCTAAAGACGTTTCTATAGATCAGCAACGCATGCAAGAGAGGTTCAAAGAGGAAAAGGCGAAGCAAGCAGCCACAAAACGGCCCCCAAAAGCCACGACCGTATTGGCAGCCCCCGGACAGCCCCTTGGCGACGTCCCCTCCTCTTCCAAACAACCTCATTCGGACTCCTTAACTATGGAAAAGAAGGAGGAATCGAGTACAAGCAAGCCACACACGAAGAGCTTGTTTATTTCGGTGAAAGGAGTTCAGAAAGCTTGTGAAAGCAGGTATGCCCCTTGTTTTACTCACATTTAAGAGCAGTGCTACTAATGATTATTTGTCTAGTGATGTGCAGCCCTTACTTGAAGAGTTCAAGGACGTTTTCCCTGAAGAGATACCCGGAGGACTTCCGCCAGTGCGAGGAATCGAGCATCAGATCGATTTCGTCCCCGGAGCTGTGCTACCCAACCAACCAGCCTATAGAACGTCTCCCGACGAGACTAAAGAGATCGATAGGAAAGTCAAAGAACTGTTGGAGAAGAAGCAAATCCGTGAAAGCCTCAGCCCGTCCGCCATTCCAGTGATCTTAGTGCCGAAGAATGATATGATCCTGAAAAGCCTTGAAGAATTAAATTCGGAGCTATCATTCAAAGGTCTGAAGATTGTTAGAGTGAGGGCCATCAAAGATTGGAAATCAAGATTTGAGGAACAATACATGAAGATCAAATATTCAGCCCGAGATTGGTCAACATGCTATCAATTAATGATGAAGAAGGAAGCATGAAGACGTGAGAAGAAGAATCACGCCATTTGGACGTGTGCATGAAGAATTCTACGCGTTTGCATGAGAATCCGACAAGTTGCTGTTTTTCATGCAAAGGTGGCAAGAATTAATTAACCATGACATGGGCCACGAAATTAATTCCATTATTTCAGCCCATGATTGAGTTTATTAAGGGCCAAGATGGCGTAGAAATACAAGCCCAAATCCATTATGGGATTTATCCTTATCTAGTTAGATTTAGATAGATTTTTGTTATCTTATTTTTGGTATCTTTTGATTTTATCCTAGATTGATTAGGATTAGTTTTGGACTGATTTTTATCACTTAATTAGGTCTAAATTTCGTCCCCCTATGTCCCTATAAATAGGGGATCCATTTGTTACATTGAAAAGTAGACAATTGCAAGAAATAAAGAGTTATTCTCAATCTGTCTCACGATCCTTCGATTGATCAAACTGTTATCTACAATTCTATTGTTCTAGCAATACAATAGTCTTATTCAAGTTCTTCAGGGTACAACGAGTACTTGGGAGAATTGCTATCCGGAGAATTAGTCGTGCGCGTTCGAGTTGTTTCAACACGGGTTCGCCGATCCTGATTTATCCTTCTACCTTCACCGCCGCTAAATCCACATCACCGACGTCCTCCACCAACAACACCGCCGTCCGCCGTCGATTTCCAGCCACCACGAGTCTCCAAGAGTCATCCTACGTGATACGAACCCGAAAAGCATAAAAGAATCAAATCTAAGAATGCCATTGAGAGCTTCAAAGTTAATCATGTTGTTCAAGGTTAAAGATTGGAGATCAAGATTTGAAGAACAAGACATGAATAAATTCGAATATGATGAGCAACCCATGGAGTTAAATAATTCAGCCCATGTTTGAATTATTACTGCCCAAGTTTGAAGGCCCAAAGTGTTGGGATTTTATCTAGATTATTTTAGATTTTATTATCTTATTTTTAGTCTTTTTGATTTTTGGTCTTTTTGATTTTTAGTCTTTTTGATTTTTGGTCTTTTTGATTTTTGGTCTTTTTGATTTTACCTTAATTAGGGACTTCTAGTCAAAATAGGATTTCTAGTTGATATACTTAGGATTTTCGAAATCCTTTAGCTATTAGGTTTAGGTTTTCAGTTTTATGCTCCTATAAATAGGAGTACCATGTGACATTCATAATTCAGACATTGCATGAAATAAAGAGTTAATTTCTCAATTGTCTCACCGATCCTTTGGTTGATCACATTTATCGATCCTTTGGTTGATCAAACACAATTTTATTGATCTAGCAATTCAATAGTCTTATTCAAGTTCTTCAGGGTACAATCGAGTACTTGGGAGAATTGCTAACAAATCAGGATAAGATCGAAGTAGCTGCGTTTCGTCTCTTGAAGCCGGGGTTCAGCTGAAGTTCCAATCCATTCTACCTATCATCTACATCTCAACGCCACTACCTTCATCCACAAGACACTATTCATCTGCCTCCTATCTTCCACAAATTATCCTAGTAAGTTCTAGTTTAATCGAGTCTTTTATTCTTATTTTAGTTGAGTTTTAGTCTAGTTAGTCGGATTGAATCCTTCATTCGTCTGACGTGTTTCGATCTATAAGTCTTCCGCATGCGTATATCTCGTGTCTTGGATTAATTCTCCGGGTCACATCATAAATTTGGCATCAGAGCCACGTCAGCTCTGCTGGTCGTGGTTCAATCCGACATGTCAAATATGTGTCAGTTATCTGTCTTACGTGTCATTTAACTTTCGTATTATTTTGAGTCTATTGTAATCTGATTGTTATTCATTGAAAAACAAAAGAGAGCAAAAGACATCGGCTAAAAAAAAAAAGAAGAAAAAGTCGCCGAAAAAAAAAAACAAACAAACGAAAATTCAGATTTATTTTCTTGTTGAATTCGATTTTATTGTTTTAGATAGGCTTGAATCCATCTTAGATAGATATTTTGGGATTTGTTAGATTGTGTTCACACTCGGTCAAACTTATCCAAAAATATTCTACCTTATCCACTAGATTTCCTACCTTGTTTAGATATCTTCCATCCTAATCCATATCTAATCAAGATCATCCATCCTTATCCATCATAGATTTCGATCCTTACACCTCTAGGATTTGAAATTCTTCATCCCACCCATATACACCCAGTTCACCTTATACACCACATAGTCCATACACACATACACCCATACACCCGTACACCATACACCCGTGGTCACATACACCAAAATCAGCAGGTTTACCTACACCATCTATAAAACATCCCCACATCATCAAGTTAGATGGATCCGGTTCGAGTCCACCCGAATCGATTCAGAGATGCCGATGGTCTACAACGCAACAAGATAACCATCCCAGAGTTTGAGGGTCTATATGATCCAGAAGTGTACCTAGATTGGGAACGCAGAGTTGATAAGATTTTTAAGTACTACTACTTCCCCGAGCCAAAGAAGGTGCAATTAGCCACATTGGAGTTTAAAGACTACGCAGCAGCATGGTGGGAATTCCAACAAGATCGATGCCGCCGAGATCACCTTCAACCTATTGAAACATGGCGTGAGTTGAAAGATTTGATGCGGAAACGCTTCATTCCAGACCACTACCAATGGGAGTTAGAGGAGAAGTTATACAAGCTTAGGCAAAGAGATCGAAGTGTAAATGACTACTACTACAAAATGATTGAAGCCATGAGACGAGCTGATATAGAGGAGTATCTAGAAGATACCATGGATAGATTCCTAGCTGGTCTACGAAGGGAAATCCGAGAAAATGTAGCATTGTATCACTTCGACAAGTTGAAAGACATGGTGCAATATGCCATTGAGATAGAGAAGTGGTTGGAGATTCTGCAAAATGAAGTGGTTCAAGTAGAGTCAAATTTAGAGTTGTCACCTAGAGCTCGTCGCCAAACAGCCCCGTTTCGTTGGAGCGAACCTGAGTCATTCGAGGAGTTTCTACGTACCTATGTACCACCTACACGGCCTGCATCACTAGTTCAGCTAGTCATGGATGTGCCAAGCCAAGCTAGCAACATTCAAGAGGAGATCCACGTTGAGTTACCATCTAAGATCGTTACCATCAAAGAAGATTCTACTTTTGAGGTAATAATTTCAGTTGATGCACCTATAGAAGAAATGGAGATCAATGTTGCAGTTGAGGAAGTTCAAGTAAATGAAAAGTTGGAGGAATTACAACCATGTTCTAAAAAGGAGATTGACATCAGTGGAGCAATGGTTGAAGATCACAAAGAATTCGATCAAGCAAGCATGGAGGAGCTGCCGAATTCTAACATCATTTGTCAACCATTTTCTTGTGCTATCTATATTTTACAGGTTGTTGAAGTTATTCCATTGAAAGTTGGGTTTGTGCAAAGAAAGATTGATGATCCATTCACGTTCGTCTTTGATCCCGGAGATTCGAATTCGAGGACGAATTCTTTTCAAGAGGAGGGGAATGATACGAACCCGAAAAGCATAAAAGAATCAAATCTAAGAATGCCATTGAGAGCTTCAAAGTTAATCATGTTGTTCAAGGTTAAAGATTGGAGATCAAGATTTGAAGAACAAGACATGAATAAATTCGAATATGATGAGCAACCCATGGAGTTAAATAATTCAGCCCATGTTTGAATTATTACTGCCCAAGTTTGAAGGCCCAAAGTGTTGGGATTTTATCTAGATTATTTTAGATTTTATTATCTTATTTTTAGTCTTTTTGATTTTACCTTAATTAGGGACTTCTAGTCAAAATAGGATTTCTAGTTGATATACTTAGGATTTTCGAAATCCTTTAGCTATTAGGTTTAGGTTTTCAGTTTTATGCTCCTATAAATAGGAGTACCATGTGACATTCATAATTCAGACATTGCATGAAATAAAGAGTTAATTTCTCAATTGTCTCACCGATCCTTTGGTTGATCACATTTATCGATCCTTTGGTTGATCAAACACAATTTTATTGATCTAGCAATTCAATAGTCTTATTCAAGTTCTTCAGGGTACAATCGAGTACTTGGGAGAATTGCTAACAAATCAGGATAAGATCGAAGTAGCTGCGTTTCGTCTCTTGAAGCCGGGGTTCAGCTGAAGTTCCAATCCATTCTACCTATCATCTACATCTCAACGCCACTACCTTCATCCACAAGACACTATTCATCTGCCTCCTATCTTCCACAAATTATCCTAGTAAGTTCTAGTTTAATCGAGTCTTTTATTCTTATTTTAGTTGAGTTTTAGTCTAGTTAGTCGGATTGAATCCTTCATTCGTCTGACGTGTTTCGATCTATAAGTCTTCCGCATGCGTATATCTCGTGTCTTGGATTAATTCTCCGGGTCACATCATAAATTTTGAATTTATTCATGTCTTGTTCTTCAAATCTTGATCTCCAATCTTTAACCTTGAACAACATGATTAACTTTGAAGCTCTCAATGGCATTCTTAGATTTGATTCTTTTATGCTTTTCGGGTTCGTATCACTACGTGTCATCCATCGAGTCTTTGTTCGTCCTTACGAATTCTAGTAAGTTCTACACCTTTCGTGTCCTTTTTCTAGTCTAGTCTTTTGTAGTTTCTTTAGAGTCGTATTGATCCCTTACGCATCCGACGTTGTTCCGTTCCTAGCTTCCGCATAAGTCGTTCGTGTCGTGTCCCATAGGTCCCCGGGTTACATCAAAGAAGAACAACGAATGGCGAATGTGCATGGATTGTAGAGCAATCAACAAGATCATGGTAAAGTATCGTTTTCCCATCCCTAGGTTAGATGATATGCTTGATGAGTTATCTGGTTCGCGTGTCTTTTCTAAAATTGATTTGCGTTCTTGTTATTTTCAAGTACGTATGCAAGAAGGTGATGAATGAAAAACTGCATTTAAAACAAAACATGGATTGTATGAATGGCTTGTAATGCCTTTTGGTCTCACTAATGCACCAAGCACATTTATGCGTTTGATGAATCATGTTTTGCGTGAAGTGATTGGAAAATATGTTGTTGTGTATTTTGATGATATTTTGATCTATAGTGACACAATACACACGCATATGCAGCACCTTAGACACGTTTTTTAGCTTCTTAGGGAGTCGAAATTATATGGTATTTGTCTAAGTGCTCGTTTGGTATGAATGAAGTCGTATTTCTCGGCTTTGTTGTGAGTTTACGTGGTATAGAAGTAGACCGTTCCAAAATCAAGGCGATTGAGGAATGGCCCTAAGTCTGCGAGTGATGTGAGATCTTTCCACGGTCTTGCTGGCTTTTATCGTCGCTTTGTCCGTGATTTTTCTAGCATAGCCGTGCCGCTTACCGAGTTAAGCAAGAAAGATCGAAAGTTTGAATGGGGTCCTGTTCAAGAGCATGCGTTTAACACTTTGAAATCATGTTTATGTAATGCGCCTGTTCTTGCTCTTCCGAACTTTAATAAAACTTTTGAGATTGAATGTGATGCATCGGGCAAAGGAATTGGTGCTGTTTTGATGCAGAAACGACGTCCAGTCGCCTATTTTAGTGAAAAGCTCCACGATGCAGCCATTCGATATTCTACCTATGACAAGGAGCTGTATGCACTCAAGAGAGCTTTGGAAACATGGCAGCACTACTTATAGCCTAAAGAGTTCGTGATTCACACGGATCACGAGAGTTTGAAGCATCTAAAGGGCCAACAAAATCTGAACAAGCGACATGCACGATGGGTAGAGTTTATAGAGTCTTTCCCGTACGTCATCAAGTATAAGAAAGGTGCCGATAATGTTGTTGCTGATGCATTGTCAAGAATGTACGTTCTCTTGAACCTTATGCATGCTAAGATGTTAGGATTTTATGCAATTAAGGAGTTATATGCATGTGATGAATTTTTCACCCCTATCTATGCTGAATGTCGTAGTCGAGTTCGAACAAGCCTCATGCGAAGAGCTTGTTTATTTCAGTGAAAGGAGTTCAGAAAGCCGTGAGAGCGGGTATGCCCCTTGTCTTACTCACATTTAAGAGTAGTGCTACTAATGATTGTTTGCCTAGTGATGTGCTGCCCTTACTTGACGAGTTCAAGGACGTTTTCCCTGAGGAGATACCCGGAGGACTTCCACCAGTGAGAGGAATTGAGCATCAGATCGATTTCGTCCCTGGAGCTGTGCTACCCAACCGACCAAGCCTATAGGATGTCTCCCGACGAGACTAAGGAGATAGATAGGCAAGTCAAAGAGCTGTTGGAGAAGAAGCAAATCCGTGAAAGCCTCAGCCCGTGCACCGTTTCAGTGATCCTAGTACCAAAGAAGAACAACGAATGGCGTATGTGCATGGATTGTAGAGCAATCAACAAAATCACGGTAAAGTATCATTTTCCCATCCCTAGGTTAGATGATATGCTTGATGAGTTATCTGGTTCGCGTGTCTTTTCTAAAATTGATTTGCGTTCTGGTTATTTTCAAGTACGTATGCAAGAAGGTGATGAATGGAAAACTGCATTTAAAACTAAGCATGGTTTGTATGAATGGCTTGTTATGCCTTTTGGTCTCACTAATATACCAAGCACATTTGATGAGACCATGGCAATCATCAAATCGGTCCATCCAAACTGCCATTAAAGGATCCCAAGATTGTTACTTTGTTAACAATTAAAGATTGGAGATCAAGATTTGAAGAGCAATGCATGAAGATAGAACTCATCAAATTGTGCATGCATGGCAGATTCGCGTTGCATGGAATTTTCGTTCCTTAGTTATTTAATTAAGGGGTTGAATTTTATTTAGACTATAGTATTTATTTAATTATGTTAGTCTATAGTTTAGTTCAGATTTTTATTTAATTTAATGTAATTTTCGTCCATATATAGTCAAGGTTGACTAGAATTGTATTTAAGGCAATTTCCTACCTTGAATAGAATTCTAGTTTAGGTATCTTCCTAGTATAGATAGAGATCTCTTTTGGATCAATTTTTAGGCCTTTTAAGCTTGTAATTTTCGTTCCCCCTAGTATTATAAATAGGGGAAACATGTCATATTGATACTTTAGACTATATTTGATTAATTAAGCTTTGCTTTCAATATCGTCTCAACCCCTTTTAAATCTTTGTGAGTTTTGATTTAAAATTCATATTCTTAGAGCTAGCATCTTTAAGTCTTCTTCAAGGGTATTGCTTAATCCACTTGAGGGATTAACCGGTATTCGCTATCCGAAGATCAACTTGGAGATTTCATCCTTGGGTACGTTCGAGATTCAAGGAGGCTATCGGGTTGTGATTCACATCAACGAATCATCATCCATCAACACCATTTGACGCCATTCATACTCCATCGACGCAAGCCTCAATTCAGCCCGTGTTCGAGTTCAAGTTCTCCACCGTTCCATTTTACCGTAAGTTCAATCGTACTCTATCATATCCTACCTTCTCCAAGCCATTCTTCACAAGCGATCGAAAACCTTCATAATTCCAGCCCCTATACACGTTCCTTTCCAGCCCATAAACCTTTGGATTTGTGTTATATAGTTTGTGTTATTTTTCTAGGTATTTTAGTTGTCTAGATTGTCTATTTTTCCATTGTTTATCGAGTCGGATTGAAGCCCTTCATTCGCTGACGTGTTTCGTATCCAGAAGTCTTCCGCTACGTTTCTCTAGATTCATCCTAGCATAGCCGGGTCATATCAACATTTATGCGTCTGATGAATCATGTTTTACGTGAAGTGATTGGAAAGTATGTTGTGTATTTTGATGACATTTTGATTTACAGTGACACGACACATACACATATGCAGCACCTTAGACACGTTTTTGAGCTTCTTAGGGAGTCGAAATTGTATGGTAATCTGTCTAAGTGTTCTTTTTGCATGAATGAAGTCGTGTGTCTAGGCTTCATTGTGAGTTTACGTGGTATAGAAGTAGACCGTTCCAAAATCAATGTGATTGAGGAATGGCCCACTCCTAAGTCTGCGAGTGATGTGAGGTCTTTCCACGGCCTTGTTGGTTTTTATCGTCGTTTTGTGCGCGATTTCTCCAGCATAGCCGCGCCGCTTACCGAGTTAAGCAAGAAAGATCGCAAGTTTGAATGGGGTCCTGTTCAAGAGCATGCGTTTAACACTTTAAAGTGATGTGACCCGGGACCTATGGGACACAACAAAGACAAAGGACGTGGAAGCTAGGAACGAAACTACGTCGGATGCGTAAGGGATCAATACGACTCTAGAGAAAAGATGAAAGACTTGACTAGAAAAAACAAGACTCGAACGGAAATAGAACTTACTAGGATACATAGACACGAACTAGGACTCGATTGTTGACACGAACGACACCCTTGGGTGGCTGGAACTCGGCGTTGGTGGTTGGAATCACGGCGAACAACGGTGGTGGAAGGAATCTCGGCGGCGATGAAAGGTAGAAGGATAAATGAGGATCGGCGAACCCGTGTTGAATAACTCGAACGCGCACGTCTAACTTCTCCGGATAGCAATTCTCCCAAGTACTCGTTGTACCCTGAAGAACTTGAATAAGACTATTGTATTGCTAGAACAATAGAATTATAGGTAACAGTTTGATCAACTAAAGGATCGTGAGACAACGTCGGTGATGTGGATTTAGCGGCGGTGAAGGTAGTAGGGTAAATCAGGATCGGCGAACCCGTGTTGTATCAACTCGAACGCGCACGACTAATTCTCCGGATAGCAATTCTCCCAAGTACACGATTGTACCCTGAAGAACTTGAATAAGACTATTGTATTGCTAGAACAATAGAATTGTAGGTAACAGTTTGATCAACCAAAGGATCGTGAGACAGATTGAGAATAACTCATTATTTCTTGCAATTGTCTGAATTATGAATGTCACAAGGTACTCCTATTTATAGGAGCATATATGGATGCAAATTATGATGTGGCCCAGGACCTATGGGACACAACAAAGACAAAGGACGCGGAAGCTAGGAACGAAACTACATCGGATGCGTAAGGGATCAATACGACTCTAGAGAAAAGATGAAAGACTCGACTAGAAAAAACAAGACTCGAATGGAAATAGAACTTACTAGGATACGTAGACACGAACTAGGACTCGACTGTTGACACGAACGACACCCTTGGGTGGCTGGAACTCGGCGTTGGTGGTTGGAATCACGGCGAACGACGGTGGTGGAAGGAATCTCGGCGGTGATGAAAGGTAGAAGGATAAATCAGGATACGACCCGGCTATGCTAGGATGAATCTAGAGAAACGTAGCGGAAGACTTCTGGATACGAAACACGTCAGCGAATGAAGGGCTTCAATCCGACTCGATAAACAATGGAAAAATAGACAATCTAGACAACTAAAATACCTAGAAAAATAACACAAACTATATAACACAAATCCAAAGGTTTATGGGCTGGAAAGGAACGTGTATAGGGGCTGGAATTATGAAGGTTTTCGTGTGTGATGGCTTGTGAAGAATGGCTTGGAGAAGGTAGGATATGATAGAGTACGATTGAACTTACGGTAAAATGGAACGGTGGAGAACTTGAGGCTTGCATCGATGGAGTATGGATGGCGTCGAATGGTGTTGATGGATGATGATTCGTTGATGTGAATCACAACCCGATAGCCTCCTTGAATCTCGAACGTACCCAAGGATGAAATCTCCAAGTTGATCTTCGGATAGCGAATACCGGTTAATCCCTCAAGTGGATTAAGCAATACCCTTGAATAAGACTTAAAGATGCAAGCTCTAAGAATATGAATTTTAAATCAAAACTCACAAAGATTTAAAAGGGGTTGAGACGATATTGAAAGCAAAGCTTAATTAATCAAATATAGTCTAAAATAATAATGTAACATGGATCCCTTATTTATAGGTAAGGGAGGACGAAATTTAAGTGTAAAAAGTCATAAAAAACTGATCCAAAAGGGATCTCTAACTATACTAGGAAGATACCTAAACAAGAATTCTATTCAAGGTAGGAAATTGCCTTAAATACAATTCTAGTCAAACCCTATCAACTAATGGACGAAAATTAACAAATAATGAATTAAAAATCTGATCTTCTATAGTCTAAATTAAATAAAAAAAGTAATATAGTCTAGATAAAAAATATCAAGTGTCGGAACTACTCGGTATGGGCATACCAACCGAAACTAGTCGGTTTGGGCATACCGACGGGTTCACTCACTTCAACTCTTCATGCATTGCTCTTCAAATCTTGATCTCCAATCCTTAATTATTAACAAAGTAGCAATCTTTGGGATGCTCTCAATTCCTTTGTCATCTTCAAACTTCTTACATACAAATGCTTGGAAAAATCCTTGCAATTGTATTGCTCGAAGTCGTGTAAATGGACCACATATTTGCAGCTCTGGATTAAGTTCTTCAAGGTTTTTCGTGGCTTTATCATTCCCCTCCTCTTGAAAAGAATTCATCCTCGAATTCAAAGCTCCGGGATCAAAGACGAACACGAACTGGCCATCAAATTCTTTTTGCACAAGCTGCATAAAACACATCTTCATGAACATAAACGAGAACATTCCACTTGTGTTAATCATCCGAAACTCTAGCTCCATAGATTGCCTTGACATGGCATTCATGATCAAATCTGGTGGAACAACAACATTTAATGGAACATCTTCATCAACCTGTAAAATAAAGATATCACAAGAAAATGGTTGATAAATAATGTTAGAACTTGGCAGCTCCTCCATGTTTGCTTGATCAAGTCCTTTGTGTTCCACAATCATTTCCTCACTAATGTCATTTTCCTTTTCAAAACAAGGCTGCATGTCCATCAATTTCTCAACTACTTCAACTTTCTCAACTGTATCATTGGATTCCTCAACGACGGCAACAATCTCTATTTCTTCTTCCTCGACTTTTCCAACGTCTAAGCACATGGGAACAGATGGCAATGAGATAATAGGTACTTCAACGAAGTCTAGAATTGGTACCTTGGAAGTAGATTCGTCATTGGTAGCAATGAACTCAGATAGTAACACAACGCTCAACTCTACTTGAACCACTTCATTTTGCCTCATCTCTAGACTCTCCAACCACTTCTCTATCTCAATGGCATATTGCACCATGTCCTCCAACTTGTCGAAGTGATACAGTGCTACCTTTTCTCGGATTGCCCTTCGTAGACCAGCTAGGAATCTATCCATGGTATCTTCTGGATATTCTTCTATATCAGCTCGTCTCATGGCTTCAATCATTTTGTTGTAGTAGTCATTTACACTTCGATCTCTTTGTCTAAGCTTGTATAGCTTTTCCTCCAACTGCCATTGGTAGTGATCTGGAATGAAGCGTTTCCGCATCAAATCTTTCAACTCACGCCATGTGTCGATAGGTGGAAGGTGATCTCGATGGCATCGGTTCTGCTGGAATTCCCACCATGTTGTTGTGTAGCCTCTAAACTCCAAGGAAACTAATTGCACCTTCTTTGGCTCGGGGAAGTAGTATTACTCAAAAACCTTGTCTACTTTTCATTCCCAATCAAGGTATGCATTGGGATCATATAGACCTTCAAACTCGGGGATGTAGAGATGGTGAGAATTTGGTGTATATGGTGTACGGGTGTATGGAGTATGAGTGGTGTATGGTGAATGGACCATGGGGTGCACGGTGCATGGGTGTATGGTCCGGATGATGTACGAGTGGTGTATGGTGCACACAGTGGTGTATGGGGTAATTTTCAATCCACAAGGAAGGATATGGACGAAAATTAAAGCAAGAAAAAGAAAAAGAATAGATAGGTAAAGATAAGGATGAAATAAGAATGTATAAGGAAAGAAAAGATATAGATAAGGCAATATCTATTTGGATGTGTTTGACCAATGTAAACAAATCTAAAAATCCCTAAATTTGTGGAAACAAATCTATCTAGACTAGGAAAGACACAAAATCAAAATAAACAAGAGAATAAATCTGAATTTTCATTTTTTTTTATGATGATTTTTTTTTGACGATTTTTTTTTGCTGTAGGGATTCGATCCCTCTGCTCTTTTCTTCTTTTTTTTCAACGAATATTCAGATATTACAACTCGAAAGACTCAAAAAACAATAAAAACGAACAAAAACAACGTATTGAACCACGAACGATAGAAACCGATGTGGCACTTGATACCAATTTATGATACGACCTGGCTATGCTAGGACGAATCTAGAGAAACGTAGCGGAAGACTTCTGGATACGAAACACGTCAGCGAATGAAGGGCTTCAATCCGACTCGATAAACAATGGAAAAATAGACAATCTAGACAACTAAAATACCTAGAAAAATAACACAAACTATATAACACAAATCCAAAGGTTTATGGGCTGGAAAGGAACGTGTATAGGGGCTGGAATTATGAAGGTTTTCGTGTGTGATGGCTTGTGAAGAATGGCTTGGAGAAGGTAGGATATGATAGAGTACGATTGAACTTACGGTAAAATGGAACGGTGGAGAACTTGAGGCTTGCATCGATGGAGTATGGATGGCGTCGAATGGTGTTGATGGATGATGATTCGTTGATGTGAATCACAACCCGATAGCCTCCTTGAATCTCGAACGTACCCAAGGATGAAATCTCCAAGTTGATCTTCGGATAGCGAATACCGGTTAATCCCTCAAGTGGATTAAGCAATACCCTTAAATAAGACTTAAAGATGCTAGCTCTAAGAATATGAATTTTACATCAAAACTCACAAAGATTTAAAAGGGGTTGAGACGATATTGAAAGCAAAGCTTAATTAATCAAATATAGTCTAAAATAATAATGTAACATGGATCCCTTATTTATAGGTAAGCGAGGATGAAATTTAAGTGTAAAAAGTCATAAAAAACTGATCCAAAAGGGATCTCTAATATACTAGGAAGATACCTAAACTAGAATTCTATTCAAGGTAGGAAATTGCCTTAAATACAATTCTAGTCAAACCCTATCAACTAATGGATGAAAATTAACAAATAATGAATTAAAAATCTGATCTTCTATAGTCTAAATTAAATAAAAATAGTACTATAGTCTAGATAAAAAATATCAAGTGTCGGAACTACTTGGTATGGGCATACCAACCGAAACTAGTCGGTTTGGGCATACCGACGGGTTCACGCACTTCAATTCTTCATGCATTGCTCTTCAAATCTTGATCTCCAATCCGTAATTATTAACAAAGTAGCAATCTTTGGGATGCTCTCAATTCCTTTGTCATCTTCAAACTTCTTACATACAAATGCTTGGAAAAATCCTTGCAATTGTATTGCTCGAAGTCGTGTAAATGGACCACATATTTGCAGCTCTGGATTAAGTTCTTCAAGGCTTTTCGTGGCTTCATCATTCCCCTCCTCTTGAAAAGAATTCATCCTCGAATTCAAAGCTCCGGGATCAAAGACGAACACGAACTGGCCATCAAATTCTTTTTGCACAAGCTGCATAAAACACATCTTCATGAACATAAACGAGAACATTCCACTTGTGTTAATCATCCGAAACTCTAGCTCCATAGATTGCCTTGACATGGCATTCATGATCAAATCTGGTGGAACAACAACATTTAATGGAACATCTTCATCAACCTGTAAAATAAAGATATCACAAGAAAATGGTTGATAAATAATGTTAGAACTTGGCAGCTCCTCCATGTTTGCTTGATCAAGTCCTTTGTGTTCCACAATCATTTCCTCACTAATGTCATTTTCCTTTTCAAAACAAGGAATCACATCAGCGAACGAAGGGCTTCAATCCGACTCGATAACAATGAAAATAACGACTATCTAGACAACTAGAACACGTAGAAAACGACACAAATTATATAACACAATACCAATAGGATAGGGCTGTATTTGGACGTGTATGGGGGGCTGGATTTAAGATGGAATTCGTGTGTGAAGGTTGGTGAAGAATGGCTTGGAGAAGATAGGATATGATAACGTTTGAATGAACTTACGGATAAAACGAACGGTGTAGAACTCAGACTCGGGCTGCCGTGAGGATGGACGATGGTGGAGGATGGTTTGACGTCGTGGAAGGTGTTGGACGTGTGATGTTGTTGTGGTGATTCACAACCCGATAGCCTCCTTGAATCTCGAACGTATCCAAGGTTGAAATCTCCAAGTTGTTCCTCGATAGCGAATACCGGTCAATCCCTCAAGTGAATTGAGCAATACCCTTGAATAAGACTTGTAGTTGCTAGCTCCAAGAATGAATATTTTCGTGTGAAAAGTATTCAAAAGACGGATAAATTTGAGACACAAATTGAATGCAAAAGCAATTTAATTCAACAATGTCTAAAGTATCAACAAAACATAGAACCCCTATTTATAATACTATAGGGCACGAAATTACTAGTCTAAAGGCCCTAAAAATCTGATCCAAATTGATCTCCAACTATACTAGGAAGTTCCCTAAGCTAGAATTCTATTCAAGGTAGTTTCTGAATTAAAATTCTAGTCAAACCTATGACTTGGACTCTTGGACTCTTAATGACCGAAAATTAATCAAATAAAATATGATCTACTATAGTCCAAAATTAAATAAAAATAATACTATAGTCTTGATAATTAATTCTCGAACAGGCGCCTCTAGTAGATAAGACATGGTCACGCCTTATTCGCCATAACCTCCTGGAATATCATCTTATTTAAATCTTCTAATTTTCGACCAAGTAGGCTTCAATCCTCCAAGGTTTGGTCTTCATCTTCAATGGAGAGCATTGTAATCATCTTGGGGTTGCCTTGATCATTCATCTCTTCCTCGAGCTTCTTTCGCACATATCCTTGAAAGTAACCTTGAAGTTGCTTAGCTCGTAACCTTGTAATTGGACCTCGAATTTGCAACTCCAGGTTTGAACCATCAATGCTATGCACGTTCTCATCATTCCCCCCTGCTGAAAAGAATTCGTCCTCGAATTTGGCTCATCATCATGGTCGAATTCATCTGCATTAAAGGGAGATAAATCAGCAACGTTAAAAGTGGAGGAACACTTATACTCACCAGGAAGATCAATGCGATACGCATTGTCATTGACGCGGCTCAAGACGGTGAATGGACCATCTCCTCTAGGTGAAAGTTTCGACTTCCTTAAGTTGGGAAATCGGCCAAGACTCAAGTGAATCCAAACACGATCACCGGGTTGGAAGACTACTCTTTTGCGCCGTGTATTGCGATTGGCGGCGATCTTGGAGCCTTTGTGCTCGATCCGGGCTCGAACTTTCTCATGCATCTCCTTGATAAGATCAGCTCTCTTCAATCCCTTAACACTTGTTAGATGCTCAACAAGTAAAGGAATCAAATCATTAGGGCGTTAGTGGATTAAAACCATAAACAACCTCAAATGGAGACATGTTAGTAGAAGAATGAATAACACGATTATAAGCAAACTCAGCATAAGGTAAACACTCTTCCCATGATCTCACGTTGTTCTTAATTAAAGATCTAAGCAATGTACCTAAAGTACGATTCACAACCTCAGTTTGACCATCGGTTTGTGGATGACATGCAGTAGAAAACAACAGCTTAGTCCCTAATTTTCCCCATAGAACTCGCCAAAAATGTCCCAAAAATTTAGAATCCCTATCACTAACAATAGTACGAGGAATCCCATGCAATCTAACAACATGAATGAAGAACAAATTGGCTATATGAACGGCATCATCAGTTTTCCTACATGCAATGAAGTGCGCCATCTTGGAAAACCTATCAACTACAACAAACACAGAATCTTTACCCGATCTAGACCTAGGCAATCCCAAAATAAAATCCATAGATAAATTAATCCAAGGACTAGATGGAGCAGGTAAAGGCGTGTACAAACCAAATGGATGCGAAGTAGATTTTAGACTTATGACAAGTAACACATCTACTACACATGCGTTCAACATCACGTTTCATATGCGGCCAAAAGAAATGCTCATGCAATAAGGATAATGTCTTATGCACACCAAAATGTCCCATTAATCCTCCCGCATGCGATTCTAAAACAAGTAGCTCATGCATAGAACAAGTAGGAATGCACAACTTAGACTCTCTAAACAAGAATCCATCATGCACATAGAAACCATCAAAAGACTTCATAGATTTCGAACATTGCTTAAAAATAGGTGAAAAATACGTGTCCGACTCATACAAAGACTTAATGGACTCAAAACCAAGCATCTTAGCATGCATTAGGTTAAGCAACGTGTACCTTCGAGAGAGGGTGTCGCGACGACGTTGTCTTCTCCCTTTTTGTACTTGATGACGTATGGAAACGACTCGATGAACTCAACCCATCTCGCATGACGCTTGTTCAAGTTGCTTTGACCCTTCAAGTGCTTCAAGCTCTCATGATCCGTGTGAATGACGAACTCCTTGGGCCACAAGTAGTGCTGCCATGTATCCAATACACGCTTCAAAGCGTATAGCTCCTTATCGTACGTCGAATACCGCAAACTGGCGCCGTTGAGTTTCTCACTGAAGTAAGCCACGGGGCATTTTTCCTGCATCAAAACAGCACCAATACCTATCCCGGAGGCATCACACTCGATCTCAAAGGTTTTAGAAAAATCCGGTAAACATAAAACAGGAGCAGAACACAATAAAGAATTCAAAGTATTAAAAGCATGCTCTTGTTGTTTACCCCATTCAAACTTGCGATCATTTTTACTTAGCTCAGTAAGAGGCGCGACAATGCTAGAGAAATCGCGCACAAAGCGACGATAAAATCCGGCAAGGCCGTGAAAGGATCGGACTTCAGATGCGGTTTTGGGCGTTGGCCATTCCTCAATCGCCTTGATTTTGGAACGGTCAACCTGATGAGACCATGGCAAGCATCAAATCGGTCCATTCAAAACTGCCATTAAAGGATCCCAAGATTGTTACTTTGTTAATAATTAAAGATTGGAGATCAAGATTTGAAGAGCAATGCATGAAGATAGAACTCATCAAATTGAGCATGCATGACAGATTCGCATTGCATGGAATTTTCGTCTCTTATTTGATTTAATTAGGGATTGAATTTTATTAAGACTATAGTATTTATTTAATTATGTTAGAATATAGTTTAGTTCAGATTTTAATTTAATTATTGATGTAATTTTCGTCCATAATTAAATAGGTTTGACTAGAATTGTATTTAAAGGCAATTTCCTACCTTGAATAGAATTCTAGTTTAGGTATCTTCCTAGTATAGTTAGAGGATCCCTTTTGGATCAATTTTTAGGCCTTTTAACCTTATTATTTTCGTGCCTTTTAGCCCTATAAATAGGGGAACCATTGTACATTATTATTTTAGACGTTGCATGAAATAAAGAGTTATTTTCTCAATTGTCTCATGATCCTTAGGTTGATCAAACAAAAACTTTTGTTGATTTAGTCATAAATCATCATTCTTAGAGGATAGCATCTTTAAGTCTTATTCAAGGGTATTCCTTAATTCACTCGAGGGATTAACGGGTACTTGCTAATATCGAAGAGCAGCTTAGAGATTTCATCCTTGGGTACGTTCGAGATTCAAGGAGGCTATCGGGTTGTGATTCACATCAACAATCACCATCCATCCAACATCACGACGTCAACCACCAATCCATCAAACGCACGCCTCTTTTCAAGCCACAAGTTCTAGGTCAAGTCCTACGCCGTATCATCCTATCCGTAAGTTCGTTTGATCCTTATCATAACCTATCCTCTCCAAGCCCTTCTTCACTAGCCTCACACACGAAAACCTACATAATTTCAGCCCCCATACACGTTCCTTTTCAGCCCATATACCTTTGGAATTGTGTTATTTAATTTGTGTCATTGTTCTAGGTATTTAATTGTCTAGATTTTTGTATTTTCATTATTTATCGAGTCGGATTGATTCCCTTCTTTAGCTGACGTGTTCGTATCCTAAAGTCTTCCGCTACGTTCTCTAGATTCGTCCTAGATTAATAGTCTGGGTCGTATCACAACCTCAATACCTCTACAACTCACAACAAAGCCTAAGAATACTACTTCATTCAAGCAAAAAGAACACTTAGACATGTTGCCATACAAACGAGCATCTCTCAAAATCATAAATACGCGCCTAAGGTGATCTAGGTGCGCCTGTGCACTGTGACTGTATATCAGGATATCATCAAAGTAAACAACAATGTATTTCCCAATAACATCACGTAAGACATGGTTCATCAATCTCATAAATGTGCTTGGTGCATTTGTAAGACCAAAAGGCATAACCAACCATTAATGCAAACCATGCTTAGTCTTAAAAGCTGTTTTCCATTCATCACCCTCATGCATGCGAACTTGAAAATAACCAGACCTCAAGTCAATCTTAGAAAAAATCTTAGATCCACTAAGAATGGGAAAACGATACTTAACTGTTATCTTGTTGATGGCACTCTTCTTGGGCATAAAAAAAAGGCTAAAAGATTGATCCAAAAGGGATCTCTAACTATACTAGGAAGATACCTAAGCTAGAATTCTATTCAAGGTAGGAAATTGCCTTAAATACAATTCTAGTCAACCATGACTATATTATGGACGAAAATTACATAATAAATAATTAAAAATCTGAACTAAACTATAGTCTAATATAATTAAATAAATACTATAGTCTAAATAAAATTCAATCTCTAATTAAATCAACTAAGGGGGACGAAAACTCCATGCAACTTGTCTATGCAATGTGAATCTGCCATGCATGCACAACTTCATGAGTTCTATCTTCATGCATTGCTCTTCAAATCTTGATCTCCAATCTTTGATTATTAAAGAAGTAACAATCTTGGGATCCTTTAATGGCAGCTTTGGATGGACTGATTTGATGATTGCCATGGTCTCATCACCTCTTGAACGGCCTTGGGTGTTAACGGCTTTAGTATGGTGGTTCGGCCGTCTTTCTTCACTGTGTAGGTGTTCGCGAGTCCGTCGTGTACAGCTTGTCTATCAAATTGCCATGGTCTCCCTAAAAGTATATGAGCTGCATCCATAGGAATAACATCGTATAGTATAGTGTCAAAATAACGACCAATGGAAAAAGATACATGTACCTGACCGGTTACACGAACTGTTTCTCTTTCTGTAAGCCACTGCAAACGGTATGGATTTGGATGCTTCACGGTGGAAAATCCAAGCTTGTCGACCGTGTACTGGCTCACTGCATCAATAACACTTCCACTGTCTATGATCAATGCGCAAGTCTTGTCTTGAATAGCAACTCTGGTGTAGAATATGTTCTCTCGCTGCGATTGTTGCTCAACTTCTCGATTTATGTTCAGACTGCGGATAGAAACTAGACTGACATGTGGAATCTCAGGCTCTTCTTCTTCGAGCTCATCATGGACGTTTGCTTCAGCTGTGGCGTCAGCCTTGACTGGTTCGTCGTCTTCACTAGCTGATTCGGGCTCATTCTGCTCTGTGAGGAATAGAACTTGTCGGTTTGGGCACTGTGCTTGAAAGTGTCCCCAACCTTGGCATTTATGGCACTGCACATCTTGGGCTCGACTAGGGGCTGAAGTTGGCGCCGTTTGGGGCTGACTTGGCCGTGTATAATTCGGCCTAACGGGGGCGGTGGGTGTAGGATCGGTCCTACGGCTCGGCCGTGGTGTAGAACGGTCAAAACGCCGCTCGGGTGGTCCGGATTGACCTCGGGGTCGAGTGGGGTCCGTAGAAGGAGTAGAAGATGATGTGGACGGCGTACCTTTGTTCCAAGAGGGTCGAACAGGGGCTGCAGTGTGATGAGATCGACGTCGACCTTCTCGGAGCTGTCTCTCCACAATTGATGCGTAGTGAACCATATCATCTACACTCGTGAAGTCTCTGAGCTCGACTTCACACGCAATGTGGGGATTCATGCCTTCAATGTACCTGATGATGGTAGCGTTTAAAGGACTCTTTTTTTCCGACACGATTCAAGGCGGTCTCCAACTCCTTATGATATTCTTCAATCGAACGGGTGCCTTGCTTGATCCGGTTGAGCTTCTTCTCAAGCTCTCTCTCATAGTGAACTGGTATGAAACGGCCTCGCAGGAAGCCTTTCATCTCTTCCCACGTTTCAACAGGCGGATATCTCTCTCTTCGTCGCCTCTCTTGCTGCATTTCCCACCACGAGGCTGTATAGCCTCTAAACTCCAATGCTGCTAACTGAACCTTCTTGATCTCTGAAAAGTCATAACAAGTAAAGATCTTGTCGACTTTGCGCTCCCAATCCAGATAGATGTCTGGATCGTGCAAGCCTTCAAATTCCGGTATGCTCGTTTTGATGTTATTGAGCAATCCATCTCCATCTCCATATCTGGGCCTCTCATATCGAACAGCTTGTCTGGCAGGTGGCCTGGGACGATCACGGTGATCATCATGTCTCGGTGGAAAGAACTCAACTTCATAGTCATTTGCGGCATCGAACTCGGGTTCGAATGCAGCTTGTTGGCGGCGGTTTTCCTGGAAAACGGGCTGCCTCGGTGCGCCTCTCTGCTGGGGTTGCTGGACTGATTGACTTGTAGCCGGTTGAACCGAGAGCTGTTTGATTTGCTCAGCCAATTCGGCTACTTGGTTCCCGAACTCATCCTGACGCAAGAAGAACTGGACTAATGCGTCAAACTGATACTTTGGATCCCACCGTGTTTTGGATGTGTAGGAAAGATCGTCAGGTGATTTGGGCGAGAATGGCTCGACCAAAGGTGGTGTGGAGGCGGTGGCTTCGTGATGAGGACATCCATAGCAATGATGAAGTCAATGAAGAGCTGCAATTCAAAGGACCCGTCACAAGACTACGAGCTAAGAAGTTGCAAGAATATTTGCAAGCTATAATTCGCAAGAGGTTCGAAGTTGAAGACGGAGTGCAAGGAAGCTTGAAGATGATGACATTGTTGAAGATGGAAGATGGAGATCAAGATGTGGAGTCCAATACTTGAAGGAGGCGTGCAAGTGTGCTTTTGTTGGGCTTGATGTGTATACTTGCTATTCAGCCCAAGTTAAGCATGCATGGTGGAAAAGCCCAAAATAATCGGCCCTTGATGATCCAATTAAGGGGATTGATTTATTAGACTATGGTATTTTATTTATTATATTATGGACGAAATTTTGGCAGATTTTTAGTTAATATTTTTGGTTATTTTAGATAGAGTTGACTAGATTTTTAGATAAGGCAAGATCTACAAAATCTACCTTAAATAGAATTCTAGTTTAAGAAGTAGTCAAAGTCCAATTCTAGTCTAATTAGGACTATTATTTTCGTCCCTTAGCCTTAGGAATTCGATCCAACTATTATAAATAGTGGATCCATATTTCATTGTTTTTCAGACCATATTTGATAATTAAAGCTTTGCTTCAATATTGTCTCAACCCCATTTTATATCTTTGTGAGTTTAGATCTTTTAAATTCATACTCTTAGATTTAGCATCTCTAAGCTTTACACAGGGAATTCGCCGTCCACGTTCGAGGGATTGTCGGAAACTCGCTATCGAAGAACAACTTAAAGAATTTGGCCTTGTGTACGTTCGAGATTCAAGGCAACTTTCGGATTGTGATTCACATCAACATCACACCAACATCCACGCCGTTCGACCTCAATCCCAAGCCATCCACGTCCGTCTCAAGTCCAGCCATCAACGTGTTCAAGTTGGTGTTCGTCCCATTTAATCCGTAAGTTCGTTACAACTCTATCATACCCTATCTACTCTAGCCTTTCTAAACCTACACACATCCATCGTTCATCATCACCTAAACCATCCTTAATATCGTTCCTAAAACAGCCCTTGTTCTTTGGATTTGTGTTATTATGTGTGTCATAAGTCTAAGTATTTTAATTGAGTCTTAGTCGTTTAGTTATTCGAGTATAGAATCCTTTCGTACCGACGTAGTTTCTTTCCTAGCTTCTGCGTCTTTTGTGTCTCGTTGTGTCATATTGTCCCGGGTCACATCATAAATTGGTATCAAGAGCCACGTCGGTTTATATCGTTCGTGGTTCCATACTCGTTTATTTGTCCCGTTTATTTTATTTTGAGTCCAATCGAGTTGTAATTTATTTTTATTATTGTTCATTGTTATAAAAAAAGAAGAAAAAGAAAAAAAATAGATCGAAAAAAAAAATCGGATTAAAAAAAAAATCCGAAAATTAAAAAAAAAAAAAAAAGAGGTATATCCATTGTTTCCTTTTTGTGTTCTATTTTATTTTGGTACCTTCCTTTTAGGTACAAATCCATAGTTGGTTATTTCCTTTTAGATTCTCTTTCTTTTAGGAAATTTCCTTCTTAGTTTGTTTTGATTTTGATAACTTCCCTCGATATCTTATTTTATTTTTGGATTCTTTCCTTCTAGAGTCTAGGCTAATTAAGGTATTTAGATTGTGTCACATAGATTGATACATATCCAAATTCCCTACTTACCTTATCTCTTCCTTATTTCCTTATCCATTCCATTTCATTCCTAATTCTATCTAGATATATTTTGGGATCTCCAAATCAATTTGGGATTTCATTAATTGATCTATTTCCTTTCCTTTTCTCCATATACCATACACGACCACCACCTCTCCCACACCACCAATCTCGGAAGCCCCTACTCCCACACATACTCAACCCGTATCTCATTCATACACATTCTAAATTCATCCGTGTTCCGAACATAGCATTCCCATCCTTTCCTCTACACAAGACCGCCGAGTTCCCTACTCCATTTACACGATTTTTCACACACTGTGTACCCATATATTGAGTGATACACGAGTGCTAAACAAATGAGTGACGTGAGATTGTGAGGTCCTACCTTGTTTTCTTTTACGTTTGTTCGTTTTGCAGGTATCATGAAGAAAGGTACCCGTCCCGAGTCATCTTCGACTCCCCCAGTCGACACTCCATCTTTGGACCAATCCGGAGACCCGTCCAAAGCCCCCATGGAGTCTACTTCGGATCCACCCACACAATGGGATCCTAAGTATCATTTTGAGGCACTCTCAAAACACTTCCAGAGACAGCACCAGGCCCTGTCTGACAAGCTTGACAGCTTAGTGCATGCTATTGAACGCAGATCACACCGACCATTACTCAGGCAGTTCGAGGACCAGCTCGACAACACCAGCGACAGAACGAGCCCGAGGATGAGTACTTTGATGAAAATACTGAAGAACTCGACAGAGGACGCCGCCATGGTCGAGACTGCAGCCGTGATAGCTATGGTGAAGATCGCATGCTCAATAACATCAAGACGAGCATCCCGGAGTTTGAAGGCCTTCACGATCCCGATATCTATCTTGATTGGGAACGTAAGGTAGAGAAGATTTTTGACTGCTACGACTTCACAGAAGTCAAAAAGGTGCAGTTAGCCTGTTTGGAGTTCAGAGGCTACGCAGCCACTTGGTTGGAGACGCAGCAAGAAAGAAGGCGCAGAAATCGAAATCCACCAATTGATACATGGGAAGAAATGAAGGGATTGATGCGAGGACGCTTCATTCCAGTCCATTATGAGAGAGAGCTCGAAAAGAAGCTCAACCGGATCAAACAAGGCACCCGTTCGATTGAAGAGTATCACAAAGAGTTGGAGACACAGCCTTGAACCGAGTCGGGAAGGAGGAGACCTTAAATGCTACCATCATTAGGTACATTGAAGGCATGAATCCCGACATTGCTTGTAAAGTCGAGTTGAAGGACTTCACCAGTGTAGAAAGGATGGTGCAGTACGCATCGATTGTGGAGAAACAGTTGAGAGAAGGCTGTCGCCGTTCTCACCATAATGCCGCCGCCCCCAGACCTTCTTGGAACAAAGGTACACATTCCACATCACCTTCTACACCTTATTCTGAGTCCACACGACCCCGAGGTCAGCCCGGACCACCTGAATGGCGTTTCGACCGTTCTACACCGCAGTCCAGTCGTAGACCCGAGTCTACACCGACGTCGACCCCCAAGGCCCCCATTCCAACGTCGACGCCGAATGCAGCCCCTAATCGAGCCCGTGACATCCAGTGTCATAAATGCCAAGGTTGGGGCCATTTTCAGAATCAGTGCCCGAACCGTCGTGTTTTGTTTCTCAATGAACAAAACGGGCTTGAATCAGCCAGTGAAGACGAAGAGGAGCCCCAGGCCGCCGCCCTTAGTGCCGTCGAAGTTCCTGAAGCCGACGAGGAAGATAAAGAGGCCGAATTGCCTCATGTCAGTTTAGCGTCTATTCGCAGTCTGAACATCAATCGTGAAGACGAAGAGCAATCACAGCGTGAGAACATATTCTACACGCGCGTTGCGATCAAGGATCAGACTTCTGCGATGATCATAGACAGTGGGAGTGTAATCAACGCCATCAGCCAGTATGCCGTTGATAAACTCGCCCTCACCACAACAAAGCATCCAAAGCCATACAAGCTGCAATGGCTTACTGATCGAGGTTCCATCAGAGTTACAGGTCAGGTACACGTTTCATTTACTGATGTGACCCGGGGCCTATGGGACACGACAAAGATAAACGATGCGGAAGCTAAGAACGAAACTACGCCGGTGAAGTAAGGGATCAATACGTATCTAACTAGACGACTAAGACGAATTAAAATACTCAGACTACGACACACAAGAATAACACAAAATCCAAATATATGGGCTGTCTTGGAAGGTTAAAGGAACGACGATGGTGAAGGAAAATCGATGGTGCGGTATAGGTGAAGAATGGCTTGAGTAGATAGGGTATGATAGAGATATAACGAACTTACGAATTAATGGAACGACTTGAGAAATTGATCGAAGGAACTCGAACTGAATTGGGATGACTTGATCTTGATATGGACGAATTATGTAAGATGGATGACGTCGATATGGAGGCGTCGATGTTGTTGTAGAATGAATCGAACTCGGAGCGTCCACCTAGTGAAGATTACTCCACCAAACGAATCACCACTTAAATCCTCTTCGTAGCAATCCAACCCTAGCACCACACGAGCACTAGAACGAGACTTGAAATAAAACCTAAAGTTTGCTAAGCTTTAAGAGTGAAGTTTTCGAACCAAACAACAAGGTGGTAAAGGGGGTGAGACAATATTGAAAGCACAAAGCTAAATTTATCAAATAGAGTCTAAAATATAATGTTCACAATGATCCTCTATTTATAATAGAGGGGAGCATGAAATTTCTAGCTAAAAAGAAGTAAAAGACTTGTCCAAATTGGACTAGAAAACTTCCTAAACTAAAATTCTATTTAAGGTAGATTTTGTAGATCTTACCTTATCTAAAAATCCTAGTCAATCTTTGACTCAATCATAACCGAAAATTACTTAATAAAATAACTAAAAACTGGACTCAAATAATTAATTACTATAGTCTAAAATAATTAATTAAAATAACTAAGATAATTCGAAACCCCACAAAGAGTCAAAAGGGTTCGAATTCTCGGATGCCTCTGGCAGATAAGGCATGGTCACGCCTTATTCACCATAACCTCCTGGATTTGGCATCAATTTGAAATCTTCCAATTTTCGGCCAAGTATGATCCTCATCTTCAATTGAAAGCATAGTAATGATCTTGGGTCGGCTCCGAACATCCACTTCTTTGGCTTCTTCGACTTCGACTTCAAAACGGACACCAATCTTTGTGTTGGTTCTTCAAACCTTGATCTCCAATCTTTAATTGTTAACAAAGTAACAATCTTGGAGCTTCTCTCAACTCCTTTGTCATCTTCCAACTTCTTACATAAAAATGCTTGGAAAAATCCTTGCAATTGTTTTGCTCGAAGTCGTGTAAACGACCCACATATTTGCAGCTTCGGGTAAGGTTTTTCAAGGCTTATCGTGGACGTATCATTTACTAAAGGTCGTTATTCTGACACTGTTCTTTGTGATGTTATTCCTATGGAGGCAGCCCATATTCTTTTAGGAAGACCGTGGCAATTCGACAGAAAAGCAGTTCACGATGGTTTTGCCAACACCTATTCGATCATCATGGATGGCCGAACTACTGTACTCAAGACACTCGCTCCTAAAGCTGTTGCAGAGGATCAAGAGAGGATGCAAGAGAGATTTAAGCAAGAACGGGCAGAGCAAGCCGCAGCCGCCGCCCGGACCGCCGCCGTGAACGGCCGAGACTTCCTAGCCGGAGTCTTCCCCAAAATCGGCCAATGCAGCCCCTTCGAAGGCTTCTAATGATGCCTTAGTTCATGGCAAATCATCCGGATCAGCCCCTAAAGTTGAACAAAATCGGTCCTTGTTCATCTCAGTTAAAGGCGTAGAGAAAGCACTAAAAGCAGGTTTACCTTTCGTTCTTTTATCTTATAAGGACAGTGCTACTAATAGTGTTTCTTTGCCTTGTGATGTGCAGCCTCTTATGGAGGAGTTCGCGGACGTATTCCCGAAAGAGATTCCAAGTGGATTACCTCCAGTTCGTGGGATTGAGCACCAGATCGACTTCGTACCCGGCGCAGTCTTACCCAAGAGACCGGCGTACCGCACGTCCCTCGAGGAGACAAAGGAGATCGACCGCCAAATTTGTTGGAGAAGAAGCAAATCCGTGAGTCGATGAGCCCTTGTGCAGTTCCAGTCATCCTAGTGCTAAAGTAGAACAACGAATGGAGGATGTGCATGGATTGTCGCGCCATCAACAAAATCACGGTTAAGTACAGATTTCCTATCCCTAGACTTGATGATATGCTAGATGAATTAAGTGGTTCTAATGTGTTTTCTAAGATAGATTTAAGATCTGGTTATTTTTAAGTTAGAATGCATGAAGGGGATGAATGGAAAACTGCGTTTAAAACAAAGCATGGTCTATATGAGTGGTTAGTTATGCCATTTGGTCTCACTAATGCACCGAGCACGTTTATGAGGTTAATGAACCATGTTTTGCGTGATGTGATTGGTAAATTTGTGGTTGTTTACTTTGATGATATCTTGATTTACAGTCACAGTGCACAGGCGCACCTAGAACACCTTAGGCGTGTTTTTATGCTCTTGTGTGATGCAAAGTTGTATGGAAATTTGTCTAAGTGTTCCTTTTGCATAGTTGAAGTCATTTTTCTAGGCTTTGTCATCAGTTTTCGTGGTATTGAGGTAGACCGTTCCAAAATCAAGGCGATTGAGGAATGGCCAACCCCGAAAAATGCCTCGGAAGTTCGGTCCTTTCATGGACTCGCCGGTTTTTACCGACGTTTTGTGCGTGATTTTTCTAGTATAGTCGGCCCTCTTGTTGTTTACCCCACTCAAATTTCCGGTCCTTCTTAAGAAGGACCGGAAATTTGAGTGGGGTAAACAACAAGAGCATGCATTTACTAATTTGAAATCTTCGAGTGTGATGCTTCGGGCATAGGTATTGGTGCAGTTTTGATGCAGGATCGCAGGCCCGTCGCCTACTTCAGTGAGAAGCTTAGTGGCACCAGTTTGAGGTACTCGACGTACGACAAAGAGTTTTAATCCGATTTTTTTTTTTGATCGTTCTTTTCTCTTTTTTTTGTACGATCTGTATTTTTTTTTAACTATAAACAATACGAAAAATAAAGTACAACTCGATAAAATTCAAAACAAATAAACGGTACAAATAAACGAGTATAGAACCACGAACGATATAAACCGACGTGGCTCTTGATACCAATTTATGATGTGACCCGGGACAATATGACACAATGAGACACAAAAAACGCGGAAGCTAGGAAAGAAACTACGTCGATACGAAAGGATTCTATACTCGATAAACTAGACGACTTGGACTCAATTAAAATACCTAGATAAATGACACACAAATAAAACACAAATCCAATCAAAGAAGGCTGTTTTTGGACGGTTGGGACAAAGGATGGAATGATAATAGTTCGATGATGGTGAATAGGTTTAGTATGGCTTGAGTAGATAGGGTATGATAGAGATAAAACGGACTTATGGATGGATCTGAATGAAGGCGAACTTGGACACGAACAAGGCTGAAGTCGATCACGTGCGTTGATGATGATGGACGACGTCGTTTATGGCTGGACGGATGATGAGTTGTTGATGTGAATTACAACCCGAAAGTTGCCTTGAATCTTGAACGTACACAAGGCCAAATTCTTTAAGTTGCTCTTCGGATAGCGAGTTTCCGACGATCCCTCGAACGTGGACGGCGAATTCCCTTTGTAAAACTTAGAGATGCTAAATCTAAGAGTATGAATTTAAAAGATATAAACTCACAAAGATATAAAATGGGGTTGAGACAATATTGAAAGCAGAGCTTAAAATTATCAAATATGGTCTGAATAACAATGAAATATGGATCCCCTATTTATAATAGGTGGATCGAAAATCCTAAGGCCTAATGGACGAAAATAAGGAGTCCAATTTGAACTAGAATTGGACTTCAACAACTTCCTAAACTAGAATTCTATTTAAGGTAGATTTTATAGATCTCGCCTTATCTAAAAATCTAGTCAAATCTCTATCTAAAATAACCGAAAATGCTAACTTAAAAATCTGCAAAAATTCATCCAAAATAAAATAAATAAAGTACTATAGTCTAATAAATCAATCCCCTTAATTGGATCATTAAGGGCCGAGTATTTTAGGCTTTTCCACCATGCATGCTTAACTTGGGCTGCATAGCAAGTATACACATCAAGCCCAACAAAAGCACACTTGAACGCCTCCTTCATGTATTACACTCCATATCTTGATCTCCATCTTCCATCTTCAACAATGTCATCATCTTCAAGCTTCCATGCACTCCGGTCTGTTGGGTAAGACTGCGCCGGGTACGAAGTCGATCTGGTGCTCGATCCCCCGAACTGGAGGTAATCCACTTGGAATCTCTTCCGGGAACACGTCCGCGAACTCCTCCATAAGGGGCTGCACATCACAAGGCAAAGAAACACCGTTAGTAGCACTGTCCTTATAAGATAAAAGAATGAAAGGTAAACCTACTTTTAGTGCTTTCTCTACGCCTTTAACTAAGATGAACAAAGACCGATTTTGTTCAACTTTGGGGGCTGATCCGGATGATTTGCCATGAACTAAGGCTTCATTGGAAGCCTTCGAAGGGGCTGTATTGTTCAAACTTGAAGAAGAATTCGGCTGAGGTGTCTCGGCCGAATCCCGGCCGTTCACGGCGGCGGTCCGGGCGGCGGCTGCGGCTTGCTTTGCCCGTTCTTGCTTAAATCTCTCTTGCATCCTCTCTTGATCCTCTGCGACAGCTTTAGGGGCAAGTGGCTTGAGCACAGTGGTTCGGCCATCCATGTTGATCGAATAAGTGTTGGCCAAACCATCGTGAACTGCTTTTCTGTCGAATTGCCACGGTCTTCCTAAAAGAATGTGGGCTGCCTCCATAGGAATAATATCACAAAGAACAGTGTCAGAATAACGACCTTCAGTAAATGAAACGTGTACCTGACCTGTAACTCTGATGGAACCACGATCAGTAAGCCATTGCAGCTTGTATGGCTTTGGATGCTTTGTTGTGGTGAGGGCGAATTTATCAACGGCGTATTGGCTAATTGCGTTGATTACACTCCCACTGTCTATGATCATCGCACAAGTCTGATCCTTGATTGCAATGCGCGTGTAGAATATGTTCTCACGCTGTGATTGCTCTTCGTCTTCACGATTGATGTTCAGACTGCGAATAGACACTAAACTGACATGGGATAATTCATCCTCATCTTCTTCCTCGTCGACTTTGGGTACTTCGACGGCTTCAGGGGCGGCGGCCTGGGGCTCCTTGATGAGACCATGGCAATCATCAAATCAGTCCATCCAAAGCTGCCATTAAAGGATCCCAAGATTGTTACTCCTTTAATAATCAAAGATTGGAGATCAAGATTTGAAGAGCAATGCATGAAGATAGAATGATGAGACCATGACAATCATCAAATCAGTCCATCCAAAGCTGCCATTAAAGGATCCCAAGATTGTTACTCCTTTAATAATCAAATATTGGAGATCAAGATTTGAAGAGCAATGCATGAAGATAGAACTCACCAAGTTATGCATGCATGGCAGATTCACGTTGCATAGACAAGTTGCATGGAGTTTTCGTCCCCCTTAGTTGATTTAATTAGAGATTGAATTTTATTTAGACTATAGTATTTATTTAATTATGTTAGACTATAGTTTAGTTCAGATTTTTAATTATTTATTATGTAATTTTCGTCCATAATATAGTCATGGTTGACTAGAATTGTATTTAAGGCAATTTCCTACCTTGAATAGAATTCTAGCTTAGGTATCTTCCTAGTATAGTTAGAGATCCCTTTTGGATCAATCTTTTAGCCTTTTTTTTTATGTTAATTTCGTTCCCTATGTATTATAAATAGGGGAACCATTGTACATTATTATTTTAGACGTTGCATGAAATAAAGAGTTATTTTCTCAATTGTCTCAAGATCCTTAGGTTGATCAAACAAACACTTTTGTTGATTTAGTCATAAATCATCATTCTTAGAGGATAGCATCTTTAAGTCTTATTCAAGGGTATTCCTTAATTCACTCGAGGGATTAACGGGTACTCGCTAATATCGAAGAGCAACTTAGAGATTTTGGCCTCGTGGTACGTTCGAGATCGCAAGGCAACTATCGGATTGTGATTCACATCAACGAATCATCATCCATCAACCATAATCGACACCATCCATACTCCATCGACGCACGCCTCAAAAGTCAGCCACAAATTCGATCAATCTTCTACCGTTCGTTTTATCTGTAAGTTCGTTATATCCTTATCATATCCTATCTTCACCAAGCCATTCTTCACTTAGCCATCACACACGAATTCCATCCATAATTCAGCCCTAGGATCGTATCTATACAGCCCTATCCCTTTGGTATTGTGTTATATAATTCGTGTCATTGTCCTAGGTATTTTAGTTGTCTAGATTGTCGTCTTTTCATTGTTTATAGAGTCGGATTGAAGCCCTTCGTTCGCTGATGTGTTTCGTATCCTAAAGTCTTCCGCTACGTTCTCTAGATTCGTCCTAGATTAATAGTCCGGGTCGTATCACTCCTCTTCGTCTTCACTGGCTGATTCAAGCCCGTTTTGTTCATTGAGAAACAAAACACGACGGTTCGGGCACTGATTCTGAAAATGGCCCCAACCTTGGCATTTATGACACTGGATGTCACGGGCTCGATTAGGGGCTGCATTCGGCGTCGTATTGGGCTGATTAGGCCGTTGGAATGGGGGCCTTGGGGTCGACGTCGGTGTAGACTCGGATCTACGACTGGACTGCGGTGTAGAACGGTCGAAACGCCATTCAGGTGGTTCGGGCTGACCTCGGGATCGTGTAGACTCAGAAGAAGGTGTAGAAAGTGATGTGGAATGTGTACCTTTATTCCATGAAGGTCTACTGGCGGCGGCACTATGATGAGAACGGCGACGGCCTTCTCTCAACTGTTTCTCCACAATCGATGCGTACTGCACCATCCTTTCTACACTGGTGAAGTCCTTCAACTCGACTTCACAAGCAATGTCGAGATTCATGCCTTCAATGTACCTAATGATGGTAGCATTTAAGGTCTCCTCCTTCCCGACTCGGTTCAAGGCTGTCTCCAACTCTTTGTGATATTCTTCAATCGAACGGGTGCCTTGCTTGATCCGGTTGAGCTTCTTTTCGAGCTCTCTTTCATAATGGACTGGAATGAAGCGTCCTCGCATCAATCCCTTCATTTCTTCCCATGTATCAATTGGCGGATTGCGATTTCTGCGCCTTCTTTCTTGCAGCATCTCCCACCAAGTGGCTGCGTAGCCTCTGAACTCCAAACAGGCTAACTGCACCTTTTTGACTTCTGTGAAGTCGTAGCAGTCAAAAATCTTCTCTACCTTACGTTCCCAATCAAGATAGATATCGGGATCGTGAAGGCCTTCAAACTCCGGGATGCTCGTCTTGATGTTATTGAGCATGCGGTCTTCACCATAGTCATCACGCCTCTGTCGGCGGCCATGAGCAGTATCAGCTGTATTCTCATCGAAATACTCCTCCTCGTGCTCATTTTGTCGCTGGTGCTGTCGAGCTTGACCACGAACAGGCTGTGTAATGGTCGGAGTAGTTTTAGTGCGTTCAAGGGCATGCAATAAATCATCAAGTTTGTCAGACAGGGGCTGATGCTGTCTCTGGAAGTATTTTGAGAGTGCCTCAAAATGATACTTAGGATCCCATTGTGCGGGTGGATCCGAAGTAGACTCCATGGGGGCTTTGGACGGATCTCGGGATGGGTCCAAAGGTAGAGTGTCTGATGAGACCATGGCAATCATCAAATCAGTCCATCCAAAGCTGCCATTAAAGGATCCCAAGATTGTTACTTCTTTAATAATCAAAGATTGGAGATCAAGATTTGAAGAGCAAGGCATGAAGATAGAACTCATCAAATTGTGCATGCATGACAGATTCACGTTGCATGGAATTTTTGTCCCTTATTTGATTTAATTAGGGATTGAATTTTATTTAGACTATAGTATTTATTTAATTATATTTGACTATAGTTTAGTTCAGATTTTTATTTAATTTAATGTAATTTTCGTCCATATTATAGTCAAGGTTGACTAGAATTGTATTTAAGGCAATTTCCTACCTTGAATAGAATTCTAGTTTAGGTATCTTCCTAGTATAGTTAGAGATCCCTTTTGGATCAATTTTTAGGCCTTTTAACCTTATTATTTTCGTGCCTTTTAGCCCTATAAGTAGGGGAACCATTGTACATTATTATTTTAGACGTTGCATGAAATAAAGAGTTATTTTCTCAATTGTCTCACGATCCTTAGGTTGATCAAACAAACACTTTTGTTGATTTAGTCATAAATCATCATTCTTAGAGGATAGCATCTTTAAGTCTTATTCAAGGGTATTCCTTAATTCACTCGAGGGATTAACGGGTACTCGCTAATATCGAAGAGCAGCTTAGGGATTTCATCCTTGGGTACGTTCGAGATTCAAGGAGGCTATCGGGTTGTGAATCACGGCAGCCCGAGTCCGAGTTCTACACCGTTCGTTTTATCCGTAAGTTCGTTCAAACGTTATCATATCCTATCTTCTCCAAGCCATTCTTCACCAACCTTCACACACGAATTCCATCTTAAATCCAGCCCCCCATACACGTCCAAATACAGCCCTATCCTATTGGTATTGTGTTATATAATTTGTGTCGTTTTCTACGTGTTCTAGTTGTCTAGATAGTCGTTATTTTCATTGTTATCGAGTCGGATTGAAGCCCTTCGTTCGCTGATGTGTTTCGTATCCTAAAGTCTTCCGCTACATTCTCTAGATTCGTCCTAGATTAATAGTCCGGGTCGTATCATATTTTGGCATCAGAGCCACGTCAGCTCTGCTGGTCGTGGTTCAATCCGACGTGTCATTTTATCCTACGTGTTGTCCTACGTGTCTTTTATTTTATTACGTATCATCGAGTTGTAATAGCATAGTTATCATTTAAAAAAAAAAGAAAAAGAAAGAGAAAAGAGGCATATTCAGAACCTTTTGAGTCTTGTTTTAATTTTGGTACTTTCCTTTTAGTACTTCTCTATAGTTGGTAATTACCTTGTGAGTCTTTTCTTATTTGGTAATTTCCTTCTAGTATAGTTCTTTAGTTGGTAACTTCCTTTAGAGTCAAATTTTATTTTTGGAACTTTCCTTCCAAGTTCTATTTTATTTTGGTAATTTCTTTCAGAGTCATATTTTATTTTTGGAACTTTCCTTCCAAGTTCTAATTCTATTTGGTAATTTCCATTAGAGTCTTATTTTATTTTAGGAACCTTCATTCCAAGTTTTATTTTTATTTTGGTAATTTCCTTTTGAGTTGTAATTTATTTTTAGGTCTTTCCTTTTAGAGTCTAGTTCAATTATGATATTTAGATTGTGTCACAATTGTGTAACACTTTCCAAAATACCTAATCCCTTTTTCCTTTTCCTTCCTAATTCTTACCTTCCATACTTTTGGATTTATTTTTGGATTCCTATTCTATTTGGGAACTTCAAAAATACATCTAATTCTTTCCTTATCTTGATTTCTTCCATTCCAATCCTTTCAAACCTTCCATATACTCTCCAAACCCTTCTTCACCAACCTTCATACACGATTTTCTACCCTTAATTCCAGCCTATAAACCGTCTCTATACAGCTCTATAAGCCTTGGTTTGTGTTATATATTTTGTGTTATTGTTCTAGGTATTTTAGTTATCTAGAGTTCGTCTTTTCGTCGTTTATCGAGTCGGATTGAAGCCCTTCGTTCGCTGATGTGTTTCGTATCCTAATGTCTTCCGCTACGTTCTCTAGATTCATCCTAGATTAATAGTCCGGGTCGTATCATATTTCGGCTGGGGGAGTCAAGGATGACTCGGAACGGGTACCTTTTTTCATGAAACCTACAAAATGAACAAACGTAAAAGAAAACAAGGAAGGACCTCACAATCTCACGTCACTCGTTTGTTTTCACTCTTAATTTTACCACTCGTGTATCACTCAATATATGGGTGCACAGTGTGTGAAAATCGTGTAGATGGAGTAGGTAATTCGGCGTTCTTGTGTAGAGGAAGGATGGGAATACTATGTTCGGAACACGGATGAATTTGGAGTGTGTATGAATGAGATACGGGTTGAGTATGTGTCTGGGAGTAGTGGCTGTCGAAATTGATGTATGGAGTATAGGTGGTGGTCGAGTATGGTGGAGGAAGAAAAGGAAAGAGATAGATCAATTAATGAAGTTCCAAAAAGATTGGGGAAATCCAAAAATAAATCTAGAAAAGATATGGAAAGAAATAGGATAGATAAGGAAAGAAAGAAAGAGATAAGGTAATAGGGGATTTGGATGTCTATCAATCTATGTGACACAATCTAAATACCTTAATTAGCCTAGACTCTAGAAGGAAAGAATCCAAAAAATAAAATAGAGATCTAAAGTAGTTACCAAAATCAAAACAAACTAAGAAGGAAAGTTCCTAAAAGAAAGGAAATCTAAAAGGAAATAACCAACTATGGATTTGTACCTAAAAGGAAGGTACTAAAATAAAATAGAACACAAAAGGAAACAATGGATATACCTCTTTTTTTTTTTTTTGTATTTTCGGATTTTCTTTTTTTTTTTTTTTTCTTTTTTGTATTTTCGGATTTTTTTTTTTCTTTTTTGTATTTTCGGATTTTCTTTTTTTTGTTATCGTTCTTTTTCTCTCTGTTTTTTTTTATACGATCTGAATTTTTTTTTTTAAAAAAAGAACAATACGGAAATTAAATTACAACTCGATAAAACGCAAACAAAATAAACGGGACAAATAAACGAGTATGGAACCACGAACGATATAAAATGGGGTTGAGACAATATTGAAAGCAAAGCTTAAAATTATCAAATATGGTCTGAATAACAATGAAATATGGATCCACTATTTATAATAGTTGGATCGAAAATCCTAAGGCTAAGGGACGAAAATAATAGTCCTAATTAGACTAGAATTGGACTTTGACTAATTCCTAAACTAGAATTCTATTTAAGGTAGATTTTGTAGATCTTGCCTTATCTAAAAATCTGGTCAAAATTCTATCTAAAATAACCGAAAAATCCTAACTAAAAATCTGCAAAATTTCGTCCATAATATAATAAATAAAATACTATAGACTAATAAATCAATCCCCTTAATTGGATCATCAAGGGCCGAACTATTTTGGGCTTTTCCACCATGCATGCTTAACTTGGGCTGAATAGCAAGTATACACATCAAGCCCAACAAAAGCACACACACGCCTCCGTCTTCATGTATTGCACTTCACATCTTGATCTCCATCTTCCATCTTCAATAAAGTCATCATCTTCAAGCTTCCTTGTACTCCGTCTTCAACTTCGAACTTCTTGCGAATTACAGCTTGCAAATATTCTTGCAACTTCTTAGCTCGTAGTCTTGTGACGGGGCCTTTGAATTGCAGCTCTTCATTGACTTCATCATTGCTATGGATGTCCTCATCAATTCTTTTGATTGTTTTCCATCAAGAAAATTATCATTCTTAGAATTAGCACATCTAAGTCTTATTCAAGGGTATTGCTTAATCCACTTGAGGGATTAACCGGTATTCACTAATCGAAGATCAACTTAGAGATTTTATCCTTGGGTACGTTCGAGATTCAAGGAAGCTATCGGGTTGTGATTCACCTCAACGAATCATCATCCATCTACACTAAACGACGACTTCCATCAAGTCATCCACGTCCGTAACCGTCCAGCCACCAATCGATCAAGTCTCTTCCACAAGGCGAGTTCGAGATCTACCCGTTTCATCTACACGTAAGTTCGATTCATCTCTAACATATCCTATCTAGATTTGAAGGACAATTTATGATCCCGAATCTAGATTCATCACTAAGATCACACCGAGTCTGCCTAAGTAATGGTCGATGGATTCATCATATCCATTAACATCTCGAGCTTAAAATTATCAAATATGGTCTCAACCCCATTTTATATCTTTGTGAGTTTAGATCTTTTAAATTCATACTCTTAGATTTAGCGTCTCTAAGTTTTACAAAGGGAATTCGCCGTCCACGTTCGAGGGATCGTTGGAAACTCGCTATCCGAAGAGCAACTTAAAGAATTTGGCCTTGTGTACGTTCGAGATTCAAGGCAACTTTCGGGTTGTAATTCACATCAACAACTCATCATCCATCCAGCCATAAACGACGTCGTCCATCATCATCAACGCACGTGATCGACTTCAGCCTTGTTCGTATCCAAGTTCGCCTTCAGTCAGATCCATCCGTAAGTCCGTTTATCTCTATCATACCCTATCTACTCTAGCCCTTCTCAACCTATCATCATCATCGAAATACCTACTTCAATACCGTCCTTATACTCGTCCCAAAACAGCCCTTTTATATTGGATTTGTGTTTGATTTGTGTGTCATTTATCTAGGTATTTTAATTGAGTCCAAGTCGTCTAGTTTATCGAGTATAGAATCCTTTCGTACCGACGTAGTTTCTTTCCTAGCTTCTGCGTCTTTTGTGTCTCGTTGTGTCATATTGGCCCGGGTCACATCATAAATTGGTATCAGAGCCAATTCATTGTTTCCTTTTTGTGTCTATTTTATTTTGGTACCTTCCTTTTGAGTACAAATCCATAGTTGGTTATTTCCTTTTAGATTCCCTTTCTTTTAGGAAACTACCTTAGATATCTATTTTTATTTTTTTGGATTCTTTCCTTCTAGAGTCTAGGCTAATTAAGGTATTTAGATTGTGTCACATAGATTGATACATATCCAAATCCCCCATTTACCTTATCTCTTTCTTTCTTTCCTTATCCATTCTATTTCTTTCCTTATCCTATCTAGATTTATTTTTGGATTTCCTAATCACTTTGGGATTTCATTAATTGATCTATTTTCTTTCTTTTTCTTCCTCTACAACTTTCGGCCACCACCCCTACACCACCATCCAAATCTCGACAGCCCCTACTCCCACACATACTCAACCCGTATTTCATTCATACACACTCCAAATTCATCCGTGTTCCGAGCATAGCATTTCTGTCCTTTCCTCTACACAAGACCGCCGAGTTCCTTACTCCATTTACACGATTTTTCACACACTGTGCACCCATATATTGAGTGATACACGAGTGGTAAAATCAAGAGTGAAAACAAACGAGTGACGTGAGATTGTGAGGTCCTACCTTGTTTTCTTTTACGTTTGTTCGTTTTGCAGGTATCATGAAGAAAGGTACCCGCCCCGAGTTATCTTCGACTCCCCCAGTCGACACTCCATCTTTGGACCAATCCGGTGACCCGTCCAAAGCCCCCATGGAGTCTACTTCGGATCCACCCGCACAGTGGGATCCTAAGTATCTGATGTGACCCGGGACAATATGACACAACGAGACACAAAAGACGCGGAAGCTAGGAAAGAAACTACGTCGGTATGAAAGGATTCCATACTCGAAAACTAGACGACTATGACTCAATTAAAACACCTAGATAAATGACACACAAATCAAACACAAATCCAATATAAAAGGGCTGTTTTGGGACGAGTATAAGGACGGTATTGAAGTAGGTATTTCGATGATGATGAATAGGTTGAGAAGGGCTAGAATAGATAGGGTATGATAGAGATAAACGGACTTACGGATGGATCTGACTGAAGGCGAACTTGGATACGAACAAGGCTGAAGTCGATCACGTGCGTTGATGATGATGGACGACGTCGTTTATGGCTGGACGGATGATGAGTTGTTGATGTGAATTACAACCCGAAAGTTGCCTTGAATCTCGAACGTACACAAGGCCAAATTCTTTAAGTTGTTCTTCGATAGCGAGTTTCCGACGATCCCTCGAACGTGGACGGCGAATTCCCTTTGTAAAACTTAGAGATGCTAAATCTAAGAGTATGAATTTAAAAGATCTAAACTCACAAAGATATAAAATGGGGTTGAGACAATATTTAAAGCAAAGCTTAAAATTATCAAATATGGTCTAAAGTAACAATGAAACATGGATCCCCTATTTATAATAGGTGGATCGAAAATCGTAAGGCTAAGGGACAAAAATAAAGAGTCCAATTTGAACTAGAATTGGACTTCAACAACTTCCTAAACTAGAATTCTAATTAAGGTAGTTTTTGTAGATCTTGCCTTATCTAAAAATCTAGTCAAATCTCTATCTAAAATAACCGAAAATCCTAACTTAAAAATCTGCAAAAATTCGTCCAAAATAAAATAAATAAAGTACTATAGTCTAATAAATCAATCCCCTTAATTGGATCATTAAGGGTCGAGTATTTTGGGCTTTTCCACCATGCATGCTTAACTTGGGCTGAATAGCAAGTATACACATCAAGCCCAACAAAAGCACACTTGAACGCCTCCTTCATGTATTACACTCCATATCTTGATCTCCATCTTCCATCTTCAACAATGTCATCATCTTCAAGCTTCCTTGCACTCCGTCTTCAACTTCGAACTTCTTGCGAATTACAGCTGGCAAATATTCTTGCAACTTCTTAGCTCGTAGTCGTGTGACGGGTCCTTTGAATTGCAGCTCTTCATTGACTTCATCATTGCTATGGATGTCCTCATCATTCCCCCCCTGCTGAAGAGAATTCGTCCTCGAATTTGATGTGTCATCATGGTCGAATTCATCTGCAGAAAAAGGAGACAAATCAGCAACATTAAACGTAGAAGAACACTTGTACTCACCAGGGAGATCAATGCGGTATGCATTATCATTAACACGGCTCAAAACAGTGAATGGGCCATCTCCACGGGGTGACAACTTCGACTTCCTCAAGTTAGGGAATCGGCCTGGTGATGTGACCCGGGACCTATGGGACACGACACGGATGAAAGATGCGGAAGCTAAGGAACGGAACAACGTCGGATGCGTAAGGGATCAATACGAACAAAGAGAAAACAAGAAAGACTCTACTAGAAAAGGAATAGAATCGAAAGGCGTAGAACTTACTAGAATACGTAGGCACGAACTAGGACTCGACTAATGATACGAAGGACACCTTGGATGGCTGGAACTCAATGGCGGACGGCGATGTTGTTGGTGGAGGACGTCGGGAAGGTGACTTTCGCGGCGATGAAAGGTAGAAGGATGAATCAGGATCGGCGAACCCGTGTTGAAACAACTCGAACGCGCACGACTAATTCTCCGGATAGCAATTCTCCCAAGTACTTAATTATACCCTGAAGAACTTAAATAAGACTATTGAAGTGCTAAAACAATAGAATTGTAGATAAAAGTTTGATCAACCGAAGGATCGTGAGACAGATTGAGAATAACTCTTTATTTCTTGCAATTGTCTACTTTAAATGTAACAAATAGATGTCCTATATATACTAATAGGCTATGGACGAAAATTAGAGTCCTAATAACTAAAGAAATCGAAAATATACTAATCCTAATCAATCTAGGATAAAATCAAAGGATACTAAAACTAAGATAACAAAAATCTAACTAAATCTAACTAGATAAGGATAAATCCCAAACTGATTTTGGGCTTCAATATTCTCGCCTACTTGGACCTAATTAATCACAACAATGGGCTGAATTAAGTGATTAAATTCGTGGCCCATGTTATAATTAATCTTGCCACATTTGCATGAAAAACAGCAACTTGTCGGATTCTCATGCAAACACGTACAACTCTTCATACACACGTCCAAATGGTGTCATTCTTCTTCTCACGTCTTCATGCTTCCTTCTTCATCATTAATTGATAGCATGTTGACCAATCTCGGGTTGAATATTCATGGGTTGCCCAAAATATCTGAATACTTTCATGCACTTGTGTTCTTCAAATCTTGATCTCCAATCTTTAATCTTGAACAACATGATTATCTTTGAAGCTCTCAATGGTAGTCTTGGATTTTATTCTTTTATGCTTTTCGGGTTCATATCATTCCCCTCCTCTTGAAAAGAATTCGTCCTTCAATTCAAATCTCCGGGATCAAAGACGAACATGGAAGGAACATCAATATCTTTTTGGACAAGATAAATAACATGGGGCACATCGTTAGCAACCTGTAAAATAAAGATATCACAAGAAAATGGTTGACAAATGATGTTAGAATTCGACTGCGTCTCGATGCTAGCTTGATCGAGCTCATCATGATCTTCAACCACTTCCAAGTTGATCTCACTCTCGGCCTCTTTTTCTTCTTCTCCAACGCTTTCACAAGTTGGAACTTCTATCAATTCTTCAAGAGAGGCTTCAACGGAAATGGTTACCTCTAGAATAGGATCTTCTTCTTCTATGGTTACGATTTCAGATGGTAACTCAATGTGGATGTCCTCTTGAATGTTGTTGGCTTGGCTTGGCACATCCATGACTAGCTGAACTGGGGATGCAGGCCGTGTAGGTGGTACATAGGTACGTAGAAACTCCTCGAATGACTCAAGTTGGTAACTCGTGGTCGACTCGACTTGAACCTCTTCCTTTGACTGCATCTCTAGTTCCTCTAGCCATTTTTCTATCCGAATGGCGTAATCCACCATGTGCTCCAACTCATCGAAGCGGTACAATGCTACTCTTTCACGAATTGCCCTTCGTAGACCAGCTAGAAATCTATCCATGGTATCTTCTGGATATTCTTCTACATCAGCTTGTCTCATGGCTCCAATCATTTTGTTGTAGTAGTCATTTACACTTCGATCTCTTTGTCTAAGCTTGTATAGCTTTTCCTCCAACTCCCATTGGTAGTGGTCTGGAATGAAGCGTTTTCGCAACAAATCTTTCAACTCACGCCATGTGTCGATAGGTGGAAGATGATCTCGATGGCATCGGTTCTGCTGTAATTCCCACCATGTTGCTGCGTAGCCTGTAAATGCCAAGGAAACTAATTGCACCTTCTTTGGCTCGGGGAAGTAGTAGCACTGAAAGATTTTGTCGACTCTTTGTTCCCAATCAAGGTAAGCATCGGGATCATATAGACCTTCAAATTCGGGAATGATTGTCTTGTTGTAGCTGTGGAGATGGCGAGAACTTGGTGTATATGGTGTATGGCCCATGGGGAGCATGGTGCATGGGTGTATGTGACTAAGGCTGAAATTTTCGAACTCTATAGGGTATAGGGGACGAAATTTAATGGGTATGGGGGAGTATATGGAAGGTTTGAAAGGATTGGAATGGAAGAAATCAACATAAGGAAAGAATTAGATGTATTTTTGAAGTCCTAAATAGTGTAGGAATCCAAAAATAAATCCAAAAGGAAAGAAGGAAAGAAGTAGGAAAGAAAAGGAAGGAAGGATTAGGTATTTTGGACACAATTGTGACACAATTGTGACACAATTCTAAATATCCTAATTGAACTAGACTCTAAAAGGAAAGAACCAAAAATATATTACAACTCAAAAGGAAATTACCAAAATAAAATAAAACTTGGAAGGAAGGTTCCAAAAATAAAATAAGACTCTAAAGGAAGTTACCAACTAAAGAACTATACTAGAAGAAAATTACCAAATAAGAAAAGACTCACAAGGTAATTACCAACTATAGAGAAGTACTAAAAGGAAAGTACCAAAATTAAGACAAGACTCAATAGGTAACACAATGAATATGCCTCTTTTCTTTTTTTTTTCTTTTTTTTTTAATTTTCGGATTTTTTTTTTATTTTTTTTATCCGAACAATTTTTTTTTTCGGATTTCCTTTTTTTTTTTTAGCGATTTTTTTTTTCAATGTACTCTAGCTATTACAACTCAAAAGACACATAAGAAAATAAAAGACATGTAGGACGACACGTAGGATAAAATGACACGTCGGATTGAACCACGACCAGTAGAGCTGACGTGGCTCTGATGCCAAAATATGATGTGACCCGGGACCTATGGGACACGACACGGATGAAAGATGCGGAAGCTAAGGAACGGAACAACGTCGGATGCGTAAGGGATCAATACGAACAAAGAGAAAACAAGAAAGACTCTACTAGAAAAGGAATAGAATCGAAAGGCGTAGAACTTACTAGAATACGTAGGAACGAACTAGGACTCGACTAATGATACGAAGGACACCTTGGATGGCTGGAACTCAATGGCGGATGGCGATGTTGTTGGTGGAGGACGTCGGGAAGGTGACTTTGGCGGCGATGAAAGGTAGAAGGATGAATCAGGATCGGCGAACCCGTGTTGAAACAACTCGAACGCGCACGACTAATTCTCCGGATAGCAATTCTCCCAAGTACTTAATTATACCCTGAAGAACTTAAATAAGACTATTGAAGTGCTAAAACAATAGAATTGTAGATAAAAGTTTGATCAACCGAAGGATCGTGAGACAGATTGAGAATAACTCTTTATTTCTTGCAATTGTCTACTTTAAATGTAATAAATAGATGTCCTATATATACTAATAGGCTATGGACGAAAATTAGAGTCCTAATAACTAAAGAAATCGAAAATATACTAATCCTAATCAATCTAGGATAAAATCAAAAGATACTAAAACTAAGATAACAAAAATCTAACTAGATAAGGATAAATCCCAAACTGATGTTGGGCATCAATATTCTCGCCTAATTGGACCTAATTAATCACAAAAATGGGCTGAATTAAGTGATTAAATTCGTGGCCCATGTTATAATTAATCTTGCCACATTTGCATGAAAAACAGCAACTTGTCGGATTCTCATGCAAACACGTACAACTCTTCATACACACGTCCAAATGGCGTCATTCTTCTTCTCACGTCTTCATGCTTCCTTCTTCATCATTAATTGATAGCATGTTGACCAATCTCGGGCTGGTGACTTTGGCGGCGATGAAAGGTAGAAGGATGAATCAGGATCGGCGAACCCGTGTTGAAACAACTCGAACGCGCACGACTAATTCTCCGGATAGCAATTCTCCCAAGTACTTAATTATACCCTGAAGAACTTAAATAAGACTATTGAAGTGCTAAAACAATAGAATTGTAGATAAAAGTTTGATCAACTGAAGGATCGTGAGACAGATTGAGAATAACTCTTTATTTCTTGCAATTGTCTACTTTAAATGTAACAAATAGATGTCTTATATATACTAATAGGCTATGGACGAAAATTAGAGTCCTAATAACTGAAGAAATCGAAAATATACTAATCCTAATCAATCTAGGATAAAATCAAAAGTTACTAAAACTAAGATAACAAAAATCTAACTAAATCTAACTAGATAAGGATAAATCCCAAACTGATTTTGGGCTTCAATATTCTCGCCTAATTGGACCTAATTAATCACAACAATGGGCTGAATTAAGTGATTAAATTCGTGGCCCATGTTATAATTAATCTTACCACATTTGCATGAAAAACAACAACTTGTCGGATTCTCATGCAAACACGTACAACTCTTCATACACATGTCCAAATGGCGTCATTCTTCTTCTCACGTCTTCATGCTTCCTTCTTCATCATTAATTGATAGCATGTTGACCAATCTCGGGCTGAATATTTGACCTTCATGGGTTGCCCAAAATATCTGAATACTTTCATGCACTTGTGTTCTTCAAATCTTGATCTCCAATCTTTAATCTTGAACAACATGATTATCTTTGAAGCTCTCAATGGTAGTCTTGGATTTGATTCTTTTATGCTTTTCGGGTTCATATCACCTGGACTCAAATGGATCCAAACACGATCTCCGGGCTGGAATATCACACATTTGTGCCTCGTGTTGCGTGCGGCGACGGTTTGAGCGCCTTTGTGCTCGATCCGGGCACGAACCTTCTCATGCATCTCTCGAATAAAATCAGCTCTCTTCATACCTTTAACACTCGTTAGATGCTCAACGGGTAAAGGAATCAAATCAGTAGGAGTTAACGGATTAAATCCATAAACGACCTCAAATGGAGAGATGTTAGTAGAAGAATGAATAACACGATTATAAGCAAATTCAGCATATGGTAAACACTCTTCCCAAGACTTCAAATTGTTCTTAATTAGAGACCTAAGTAAAGCTCCTAATGTACGATTCACAACCTCAGTTTAACCATCGGTTTGTGGATGACATGCAGTAGAAAACAATAACTTAGTACCTAATTTTCCCCACAATACACGCCAGAAATGTCCTAAAAACTTAGAATCCCTATCACTAACAATAGTACGAGGAATTCCATGCAATCTAACAACATGCACAAAGAACAAGTTGGCAATATGAACAGCATCATCGGTTTTTCTACATGCAATGAAATGAGCCATTTTAGAGAACCGATCAACTACAACAAACACCGAATCTTTACCTGACCTCGACCTAGGTAATCCCAAGATAAAATCCATAGAAATATCAATCCAAGGGGCTGTAGGGGCGGGTAATGGCGTGTAAAGGCCGAATGGGTGTGAAGTGGATTTGGCTTGACGACAAGTAATGCAACGACTACACACATTCTCTACATCCCTACGCATATGCGGCCAATAAAAGTGTTCATGCAGCAAGTTCAATGTCTTATGTACACCAAAGTGACCCATTAAACCTCCCGCATGCGATTCTAACACAAGTAGCTCACGCATAGAACAAATAGGAATGCATAACTTAGACTCCTTAAACAAAAACCTATCATGCACATAATAACCATCATTAGCTCTAGATTTCGACACACATGAAGCATATATGGGGCTGAAATAGGCGTCCTCAACATATAACGACTTAATGGACTCGAAACCAAGCATCTTCGCATGCATTAAGTTCAGAAGTGCGTACCTTGGAGATAATGCGTCCGCGACGACGTTTTCTTCACCTTTCTTGTAAGTGATCACGTATGGGAAGGACTCGATGAATTCCACCCATCTTGCATGTCTCTTGTTCAGATTTTGCTGTCCTTTGAGCTGCTTTAAACTCTCGTGGTCCGTGTGAATCACGAACTCCTTGGGCCAAAGATAGTGCTGCCATGTATCCAATGCACGCTTTAAAGCATAAAGCTCTTTGTCGTACGTAGAATACCTCAAACTGGCGCCACTAAGCTTCGCACTGAAGTAGGCGACGGGCCTGCGATCCTGCATCAAAACTGCACCAATACCTATGCCCGAAGCATCACACTCGATCTCAAAAGTCTTAGTAAAATCAGGTAAACGAAGAACAGGAGCAGAACATAACAAAGATTTCAAAGTAGTAAATGCATGCTCTTGTTGTTTACCCCACTCAAATTTCCGATCCTTCTTACTTAGCTCAGTAAGAGGGGCGGTTATACTAGAAAAATCACGCACAAAACGTCGGTAAAAACCGGCGAGTCCATGAAAGGACCGAACTTCCGAAGCATTTTTCAGGGTTGGCCATTCCTCAATCGCATTGATTTTGGAACGGTCTACCTCAATACCATGAAAACTGACAACAAAGCCTAGAAAAACGACTTCATCTATGCAAAAGGAACACTTAGACAAATTTCCATACAACTTTGCATCATGCAAGAGCATAAAAACACGCCTAAGGTGTTCTAGGTGCGCCTGTGCACTGTGACTGTAAATCAAGATATCATCAAAGTAAACAACCACAAATTTACCAATCACATCACGCAAAACATGGTTCATTAACCTCATAAATGTGCTCGGTGCATTAGTGAGACCAAATGGCATAACTAACCACTCATATAGACCATGCTTTGTTTTAAACGCAGTTTTCCATTCATCCCCTTCATGCATTCTAACTTGAAAATACCCAGATCTTAAATCTATCTTAGAGAACACATTAGAACCACATAATTCATTTAGCATATCATCAAGTCTAGGGATAGGAAATCTTATATTCTTGATGTGACCCGGGACTAAAAGACACCACGAGACACAAAAGACGCGGAAGCTAGGAAAGAAACTACGTGGATTTCGAAAGGATTCTATACTCAAATAACCACTTAATTCATCTAGCATATCATCAAGTCTAGGGATAGGAAATCTGTACTTAACCGTTATTTTGTTGATGGCGCGGCAATCCATGCACATCCTCCATTCATTGTTCTTCTTTGGCACTAGGATGACTGGAACTGCACAAGGGCTCATCGACTCACGGATTTGCTTCTTCTCTAGAAACTCCTTCACTTGACGGTCGATCTCCTTCATCTCTTCGGGGGACGTGCGGTACGCCGGTCTGTTGGGTAAGACTGCGCCGGGTACGAAGTCGATCTGGTGCTCGATCCCCCGAACTGGAGGTAATCCACTTGGAATCTCTTCCGGGAACACGTCCGCGAACTCCTCCATAAGGGGCTGCACATCACAAGGCAAAGAAACACCGTTAGTAGCACTGTCCTTATAAGATAAAAGAATGAAAGGTAAACCTGCTTTTAGTGCTTTCTCTACGCCTTTAACTAAGATGAACAAAGACCGATTTTGTTCAACTTTGGGGGCTGATCCGGATGATTTGCCATGAACTAAGGCTTCATTGGAAGCCTTCGAAGGGGCTGTATTGTTCAAACTTGAAGAAGAATTCGGCTGAGGTGTCTCGGCCGAATCCCGGCCGTTCACGGCGGCGGTCCGGGTGGCGGCTGCGGCTTGCTTTGCCCGTTCTTGCTTAAATCTCTCTTGCATCCTCTCTTGATCCTCTGCGACAGCCTTAGGGGCAAGTGGCTTGAGCACAGTGGTTCGGCCATCCATGGTGATCGAATAAGTGTTGGCCAAACCATCGTGAACTGCTTTTCTGTCGAATTGCCACGGTCTTCCTAAAAGAATGTGGGCTGCCTCCATAGGAATAACATCACAAAGAACAGTGTCAGAATAACGACCTTCAGTAAATGAAACGTGTACCTAACCTGTAACTCTGATGGAACCACGATCAGTAAGCCATTGCAGCTTGTATGGCTTTGGATGCTTTGTTGTGGTGAGGGCGAGTTTATCAACGGCGTATTGGCTGATTGCGTTGATTACACTCCCACTGTCTATGATCATCGCACAAGTCTGATCCTTGATTGCAACGCGCGTGTAGAATATGTTCTCACGCTGTGATTGCTCTTCGTCTTCACGATTGATGTTCAGACTGCGAATAGACACTAAACTGACATGGGATAATTCATCCTCATCTTCTTCCTCGTCGACTTTGGGTACTTCGACGGCTTCAGGGGCGGCGGCCTGGGGCTCCTCTTCGTCTTCACTGGCTGATTCAAGCCCGTTTTGTTCATTGAGAAACAAAACACGACGGTTCGGGCACTGATTCTGAAAATGGCCCCAACCTTGGCATTTATGACACTGGATGTCACGGGCTCGATTAGGGGCTGCATTCGGCGTCGTATTGGGCTGATTAGGCCGTTGGAATGGGGGCCTTGGGGTCGACGTCGGTGTAGACTCGGATCTACGACTGGACTGCGGTGTAGAATGGTCGAAACGCCGTTCAGGTGGTCCGGGCTGACCTCGGGGTCGTGTAGACTCAGAAGAAGGTGTAGAAAGTGATGTTGAATGTGTACCTTTATTCCATGAAGGTCTACTGGCGGCGGCACTGTGATGAGAACGGCGACAGCCTTCTCTCAACTGTTTCTCCACAATCGATGCGTACTGCACCATCCTTTCTACACTGGTGAAGTCCTTCAACTCAACTTCACAAGCAATGTCGGGATTCATGCCTTCAATGTACCTAATGATGGTAGCATTTAAGGTCTCCTCCTTCCCGACTCGGTTCAAGGCTGTCTCCAACTCTTTGTGATATTCTTCAATTGAACGGGTGCCTTGCTTGATCCGGTTGAGCTTCTTTTCGAGCTCTCTTTCATAATGGACTGGAATGAAGCGTCTTCGCATCAATCCCTTCATTTCTTCCCATGTATCAATTGGCGGATTGCGATTTCTGCGCCTTCTTTCTTGCTGCATCTCCCACCATGTGGCTGCGTAGCCTCTGAACTCCAAACAGGCTAACTGCACCTTTTTGACTTCTGTGAAGTCGTAGCAGTCAAAAATATTCTCTACCTTACGTTCCCAATCAAGATAGATATCGGGATCGTGAAGGCCTTCAAACTCCGGAATGCTCGTCTTGATGTTATTGAGCATGCGGTCTTCACCATAGTCATCACGCCTCTGTCGGCGGCCATGAGCAGTATCAGCTGTATTCTCATCGAAATACTCCTCCTCGTGCTCATTTTGTCGCTGGTGCTGTCGAGCTTGACCACGAACAGGCTGTGTAATGGTCGGAGTAGTTTTAGTGCGTTCAAGGGCATGCACTAAATCATCAAGTTTGTCAGACAGGGCCTGATGCTGTCTCTGGAAGTGTTTTGAGAGTGCCTCAAAATGATACTTAGGATCCCATTGTGGGGGTGGATCCGAAGTAGACTCCATGGGGGCTTTGGACGGATCTCGGGATGGGTCCAAAGGTAGAGTGTCTGATGAGACCATGGCAATCATCAAATCAGTCCATCCAAAGCTGCCATTAAAGGATCCCAAGATTGTTTCTTCTTTAATAATCAAAGATTGGAGATAAAGATTTGAAGAGCAATGCATGAAGATAGAACTCATCAAATTGTGCATGCATGACAGATTCGCGTTGCATGGAATTTTTGTCCCTTATTTGATTTAATTAGGGATTGAATTTTATTTAGACTATAGTATTTATTTAATTATATTTGACTATAGTTTAGTTCAGATTTTTATTTAATTTAATGTAATTTTCGTCCATATTATAGTCAAGGTTGACTAGAATTGTATTTAAGGCAATTTCCTACCTTGAATAGAATTCTAGTTTAGGTATCTTCCTAGTATAGTTAGAGATCCCTTTTGGATCAATTTTTAGGCCTTTTAACCTTATTATTTTCGTGCCTTTTAGCCCTATAAGTAGGGGAACCATTGTACATTATTATTTTAGACGTTGCATGAAATAAAGAGTTATTTTCTCAATTGTCTCACGATCCTTAGGTTGATCAAACAAACACTTTTGTTGATTTAGTCATAAATCATCATTCTTAGAGGATAGCATCTTTAAGTCTTATTCAAGGGTATTCCTTAATTCACTCGAGGGATTAACGGGTACTCGCTAATATCGAAGAGCAGCTTAGAGATTTCATCCTTGGGTACGTTCGAGATTCAAGGAGGCTATCGGGTTGTGAATCACCACAACAACATCACACGTCCAACACCATCCACGACGTCAAACCATCCTCCACCGTCATCCATCCTCACGGCAGCCCGAGTCCGAGTTCTACACCATTCGTTTTATCCGTAAGTTCGTTCAAACGTTATCATATCCTATCTTCTCCAAGCCATTCTTCACCAACCTTCACACACGAATTCCATCTTAAATCAAGCCCCCCATACACGTCCAAATACAGCCCTATCCTATTGGTATTGTGTTATATAATTTGTGTCGTTTTCTACGTGTTCTAGTTGTCTAGATAGTCGTTATTTTCATTGTTATCGAGTCGGATTGAAGCCCTTCGTTCGCTGATGTGTTTCGTATCATAAAGTCTTCCGCTACGTTCTCTAGATTCGTCCTAGATTAATAGTCCGGGTCGTATCATATTTTGGCATCAGAGCCACGTCAGCTCTGCTGGTCGTGGTTCAATCTGACGTGTCATTTTATCCTACGTGTTGTCCTACGTGTCTTTTATTTTATTACGTATCATCGAGTTGTAATAGCATAGTTATCATTTAAAAAAAAAAAGAAAAAAAAAAGAGAAAAGAGGCATATTCAGAACCTTTTGAGTCTTGTTTTAATTTTGCTACTTTCCTTTTAGTACTTCTCTATAGTTGGTAATTACCTTGTGAGTCTTTTCTTATTTGGTAATTTCCTTCTAGTATAGTTCCTTAGTTGGTAACTTCCTTTAGAGTCAAATTTTATTTTTGGAACTTTCCTTCCAAGTTCTATTTTATTTTGGTAATTTCTTTTAGAGTCATATTTTATTTTTGGAACTTTCCTTCCAAGTTCTAATTCTATTTGGTAATTTCCATTAGAGTCTTATTTTATTTTAGGAACCTTCATTCCAAGTTTTATTTTTATTTTGGTAATTTCCTTTTGAGTTGTAATTTATTTTTAGGTCTTTCCTTTTAGAGTCTAGTTCAATTAGGATATTTAGATTGTGTCACAATTGTGTAACACTTTCCAAAATACCTAATCCCTTTTTCCTTTTCCTTCCTAATTCTTACCTTCCATACTTTTGGATTTATTTTTGGATTCCTATTCTATTTGGGAACTTCAAAAATACATCTAATTCTTTCCTTATCTTGATTTCTTCCATTCCAATCCTTTCAAACCTTCCATATACTCTCCAAACCCTTCTTCACCAACCTTCGTACACGATTTCTACCCTTAATTCCAGCCTATAAACCGTCTCTATACAGCTCTATAAGCCTTGGTTTGTGTTATATATTTTGTGTTATTGTTCTAGGTATTTTAGTTGTCTAGAGTTCGTCTTTTCGTCGTTTATCGAGTCGGATTGAAGCCCTTCGTTCGCTGATGTATTTCGTATCCTAAAGTCTTCCGCTACGTTCTCTAGATTCGTCCTAGATTAATAGTCCGGGTCGTATCATATTTCTGCTGGGGAAGTCAAGGATGACTCGGAACGGGTACCTTTCTTCATGAAACCTACAAAATGAACAAACGTAAAAGAAAACAAGGAAGGACCTCACAATCTCACGTCACTCGTTTGTTTTCACTCTTGATTTTACCACTCGTGTATCACTCAATATATGGGTGCACAGTGTGTGAAAATCGTGTAGATGGAGTAGGTAATTCGGCGTTCTTGTGTAGAGGAAGGACGGGAATACTATGTTCGGAACAGGGATGAATTTGGAGTGTGTATGAATGAGATACGGGTTGAGTATGTGTATGGGAGTAGTGGCTGTCGAAATTGATGTATGGAGTATAGGTGGTGGTCGAGTATGGTGGAGGGAGAAAAGGAAAGAGATAGATCAATTAATGAAGTTCCAAAAAGATTGGGGAAATCCAAAAATAAATCTAGAAAAGATATGGAAAGAAATAGGATAGATAAGGAAAGAAAGAAAGAGATAAGGTAATAGGGGATTTGGATGTGTATCAATCTATGTGACACAATCTAAATACCTTAATTAGCCTAGACTCTAGAAGGAAAGAATCCAAAAAATAAAATAGAGATCTAAAGTAGTTACCAAAATCAAAACAAACTAAGAAGGAAAGTTCCTAAAAGAAAGGAAATCTAAAAGGAAATAACCAACTATGGATTTGTACCTAAAAGGAAGGTACTAAAATAAAATAGAACACAAAAGGAAACAATGGATATACCTCTTTTTTTTTTTTTTTTTTGTATTTTCGGATTTTTTTTTCTTTTTTGTATTTTCGGATTTTTTTTTTTTTTTTTTTTTTTGATCGTTCTTTTTCTCTCTGTTTTTTTTTATACGATCTGAATTTTTTTTTAAACAAAGAACAATACGGAAATTAAATTACAACTCGATAAAATTCAAACAAAATAAACGGGACAAATAAACGAGTATGGAACCACGAACGATATAAACCGACGTGGCTCTTGATACCAATTTATGATGTGACCCGGGACTAAAAGACACCACGAGACACAAAAGACGCGGAAGCTAGGAAAGAAACTACGTCGATTACGAAAGGATTCTATACTCGAATAACTAGACGACTAAGACTCAATTAAAATACCTAGACAATATCACACAAAATAACACAAATCCAAATAGGAATAGGCCTGTTTTGGACGGTTAGAACAATGTATGGAATGATGATGGTTCGATGATGGTGAATAGGTTTAGAATGGCTAGAGTAGTTAGGGTATGATAGAGTTGTAATGGACTTACGGATTAAACGAGACGAAGACGAACTCGATCACGATAGGGGCTGGACTTGAATCGTACGTTGATGTCGGATGATTGGCATCGTGGATGGTTGTACGGATGGTGATAAAATGATGTGAATTACAACCCGAAAGTTGCCTTGAATCTCGAACGTACACAAGGCTAAATTCTTTAAGTTGCTCTTCGATAGCGAGTTTCCGACGATCCCTCGAACGTGGAAGGCGAATTCACTTTGTAAAACTTAGAGATGCTAAATCTAAGAGTATGAATTTTAAAGATCTAAACTCACAAAGATATAAAATGGGGTTGAGACAATATTGAAAGCAAAGCTTAAAATTATCAAATATGGTCTGAATAACAATGAAATATGGATCCACTATTTATAATAGTTGGATCGAAAATCCTAAGGCTAAGGGACGAAAATAATAGTCCTAATTAGACTAGAATTGGACTTTGACTACTTCCTAAACTAGAATTCTATTTAAGGTAGATTTTGTAGATCTTGCCTTATCTAAAAATCTGGTCAAAATTCTATCAAATCCTAACTAAAAATCTGCAAAATTTCGTCCATAATATAATAAATAAAATACTATAGACTAATAAATCAATCCCCTTAATTGGATCATCAAGGGCCGAATTATTTTGGGCTTTTCCACCATGCATGCTTAACTTGGGCTGAATAGCAAGTATACACATCAAGCCCAACAAAAGCACACACACGCCTCCTTCTTCATGTATTGCACTTCATATCTTGATCTCCATCTTCCATCTTCAATAAAGTCATCATCTTCAAGCTTCCTTGTACTCCGTCTTCAACTTCGAACTTCTTGCGAATTACAGCTTGCAAATATTCTTGCAACTTCTTAGCTCGTAGTCTTGTGACGGGGCCTTTGAATTGCAGCTCTTCATTGACTTCATCATTGCTATGGATGTCCTCATCAATTCTTTTGATTGTTTTCCATCAAGAAAATTATCATTCTTAGAATTAGCACATCTAAGTCTTATTCAAGGGTATTGCTTAATCGACTTGAGGGATTAACCGGTATTCGCTAATCGAAGATCAACTTAGAGATTTCATCCTTGGGTACGTTCGAGATTCAAGGAAGCTATCGGGTTGTGATTCACCTCAACGAATCATCATCCATCTACACTAAACGACGACTTCCATCAAGTCATCCACGTCCGTAACCGTCCAGCCACCAATCGATCAAGTCTCTTCCACAAGGCGAGTTCGAGATCTACCCGTTTCATCTACACGTAAGTTCGATTCATCTCTAACATATCCTATCTAGATTTGAAGGACAATTTATGATCCCGAATCTAGATTCATCACTAAGATCACACCGAGTCTGCCTAAGTAATGGTCGATGGATTCATCATATCCATTAACATCTCGAGCTTAAAATTATCAAATATGGTCTCAACCCCATTTTATATCTTTGTGAGTTTAGATCTTTTAAATTCATACTCTTAGATTTAGCGTCTCTAAGTTTTACAAAGGGAATTCGCCGTCCACGTTCGAGGGATCGTTGGAAACTCGCTATCCGAAGAGCAACTTAAAGAATTTGGCCTTGTGTACGTTCGAGATTCAAGGCAACTTTCGGGTTGTAATTCACATCAACAACTCATCATCCATCCAGCCATAAACGACGTCGTCCATCATCATCAACGCACGTGATCGACTTCAGCCTTGTTCGTATCCAAGTTCGCCTTCAGTCAGATCCATCCGTAAGTCCGTTTATCTCTATCATACCCTATCTACTCTAGCCCTTCTCAACCTATCATCATCATCGAAATACCTACTTCAATACCGTCCTTATACTCGTCCCAAAACAGCCCTTTTATATTGGATTTGTGTTTGATTTGTGTGTCATTTATCTAGGTATTTTAATTGAGTCCAAGTCGTCTAGTTTATCGAGTATAGAATCCTTTCGTACCGACGTAGTTTCTTTCCTAGCTTCTGCGTCTTTTGTGTCTCGTTGTGTCATATTGGCCCGGGTCACATCATAAATTGGTATCAGAGCCAATTCATTGTTTCCTTTTTGTGTCTATTTTATTTTGGTACCTTCCTTTTGAGTACAAATCCATAGTTGGTTATTTCCTTTTAGATTCCCTTTCTTTTAGGAAACTACCTTAGATATCTATTTTTATTTTTTTGGATTCTTTCCTTCTAGAGTCTAGGCTAATTAAGGTATTTAGATTGTGTCACATAGATTGATACATATCCAAATCCCCCATTTACCTTATCTCTTTCTTTCTTTCCTTATCCATTCTATTTCTTTCCTTATCCTATCTAGATTTATTTTTGGATTTCCTAATCACTTTGTGATTTCATTAATTGATCTATTTTCTTTCTTTTTCTTCCTCTACAACTTTCGGCCACCACCCCTACACCACCATCCAAATCTCGACAGCCCCTACTCCCACACATACTCAACCCGTATTTCATTCATACACACTCCAAATTCATCCGTGTTCCGAGCATAGCATTTCCGTCCTTTCCTCTACACAAGACCGCCGAGTTCCCTACTCCATTTACACGATTTTTCACACACTGTGCACCCATATATTGAGTGATACACGAGTGGTAAAATCAAAAGTGAAAACAAACGAGTGACGTGAGATTGTGAGGTCCTACCTTGTTTTCTTTTACGTTTGTTCGTTTTGCAGGTATCATGAAGAAAGGTACCCGCCCCGAGTCATCTTCGACTCCCCCAGTCGACACTCCATCTTTGGAGCAATCCGGTGACCCGTCCAAAGCCCCCATGGAGTCTACTTCGGATCCACCCGCACAATGGGATCCTAAGTATCTGATGTGACCCGGGACAATATGACACAACGAGACACAAAAGACGCAGAAGCTAGGAAAGAAACTACGTCGGTATGAAAGGATTCCATACTCGAAAACTAGACGACTATAACTCAATTAAAACACCTAGATAAATGACACACAAATCAAACACAAATCCAATATAAAAGGGCTGTTTTGGGACGAGTATAAGGACGGTATTGAAGTAGGTATTTCGATGATGATGAATAGGTTGAGAAGGGCTAGAATAGATAGGGTATGATAGAGATAAACGGACTTACGGATGGATCTGACTGAAGGCGAACTTGGATACGAACAAGGCTGAAGTCGATCACGTGCGTTGATGATGATGGACGACGTCGTTTATGGCTGGACGGATGATGAGTTGTTGATGTGAATTACAACCCGAAAGTTGCCTTGAATCTCGAACGTACACAAGGCCTAATTCTTTAAGTTGTTCTTCGATAGCGAGTTTCCGACGATCCCTCGAACGTGGACGGCGAATTCCCTTTGTAAAACTTAGAGATGCTAAATCTAAGAGTATGAATTTAAAAGATCTAAACTCACAAAGATATAAAATGGGGTTGAGACAATATTGAAAGCAAAGCTTAAAATTATCAAATATGGTCTAAAGTAACAATGAAACATGGATCCCCTATTTATAATAGGTGGATCGAAAATCGTAAGACTAAGGGACGAAAATAAAGAGTCCAATTTGAACTAGAATTGGACTTCAACAACTTCCTAAACTAGAATTCTAATTAAGGTAGTTTTTGTAGATCTTGCCTTATCTAAAAATCTAGTCAAATCTCTATCTAAAATAACCGAAAATCCTAACTTAAAAATCTGCAAAAATTCGTCCAAAATAAAATAAATAAAGTACTATAGTCTAATAAATCAATCCCCTTAATTGGATCATTAAGGGCCGAGTATTTTGGGCTTTTCCACCATGCATGCTTAACTTGGGCTGAATAGCAAGTATACACATCAAGCCCAACAAAAGCACACTTGAACGCCTCCTTCATGTATTACACTCCATATCTTGATCTCCATCTTCCATCTTCAACAATGTCATCATCTTCAAGCTTCCTTGCACTCCGTCTTCAACTTCGAACTTCTTGCGAATTACAGCTTGTAAATATTCTTGCAACTTCTTAGCTCGTAGTCGTGTGACGAGTCCTTTGAATTGCAGCTCTTCATTGACTTCATCATTGCTATGGATGTCCTCATCATTCCCCCCCTGCTGAAGAGAATTCGTCCTCGAATTTGATGTGTCATCATGGTCGAATTCATCTGCAAAAAAACGAGACAAATCAGCAACATTAAACGTAGAAGAACACTTGTACTCACCAGGGAGATCAATGCGGTATGCATTATCATTAACACGGCTCAAAACAGTGAATAGGCCATCTCAACGGGGTGACAACTTCGACTTCCTCAAGTTAGGGAATCGGCCTGGACTCAAATGGATCCAAACACGATCTCCGGGCTGGAATATCACACGTTTGCGCCTCGTGTTGCGTGCGGCGACGGTTTGAGTGCCTTTGTGCTCGATCCGGGCACGAACCTTCTCATGCATCTCTCGAATAAAATCAGCTCTCTTCATACCTTTAACACTCGTTAGATGCTCAACGGGTAAAGCAATCAAATCAGTAGGAGTTAACGGATTAAATCCATAAACGACCTCAAATGGAGACATGTTAGTAGAAGAATGAATAACACGATTATAAGCAAATTCAGCATATGGTAAACACTCTTCCCATGACTTCAAATTGTTCTTAATTAGAGACCTAAGTAAAGCTCCTAATGTACGATTCACAACCTCAGTTTGACCATCGGTTTGTGGATGACAGTAGAAAACAATAACTTAGTACCTAATTTTCCCCACAATACACGCCAGAAATGTCCTAAAAACTTAGAATCCCTATCACTAACAGTAGTACGAGGAATTCCATGCAATCTAACAACATGCACAAAGAACAAGTTGGCAATATGAACAGCATCATCGGTTTTTCTACATGCAATAAAATGAGCCATTTTAGAGAACCGATCAACTACAACAAACACCGAATCTTTACCCGACCTAGACCTAAGTAATCCCAAGATAAAATCCATAGAAATATCAATCCAAGGGGCTGTAGGGGCGGGTAATGGCGTGTAAAGGCCGAATGGATGTGAAGTGGATTTGGCTTGACGGCAAGTAATGCAACGACTACACACATTCTCTACATCCCTACGCATATTTGGCCAATAAAAGTGTTCATGCAGCAAGTTCAATGTCTTATGTACACCAAAGTGACCCATTAAACCTCCCGCATGCGATTCTAACACAAGTAGCTCACGCATAGAACAAATAGGAATGCATAACTTAGACTCCTTAAACAAAAACCCATCATGCACATAATAACCATCACTAGCTCTAGATTTCGACACACATGAAGCATATATGGGGCTGAAATAGGCGTCCTCAACATATAACGACTTAATGGACTCGAAACCAAGCATCTTAGCATGCATTAAGTTCAGAAGTGCGTACCTTCTAGATCACACGTCCGCGATGATGTTTTCTTCACCTTTCTTGTACTTGATCACGTATGGGAAGGACTTGATGAATTCTACCCATCTTGCATGTCTCTTGTTCAGATTTTGCTGTCCTTTGAGGTGCTTTAAACTCTCGTGGTCCGTGTGAATCACGAACTCCTTGGGCCAAAGATAGTGCTGCCATGTATCCAATGCACGCTTTAAAGCATAAAGCTCTTTGTCGTACGTAGAATACCTCAAACTGGCGCCACTAAGCTCACTGAAGTAGGCGACGGGCCTGCGAACCTGCATCAAAACTGCACCAATACCTATGCCCGAAGCATCACACTTGATCTCAAAAGTCTTAGTAAAATCAGGTAAACGAAGAACAGGAGCAGAACATAACAAAGATTTCAAAGTAGTAAATGCATGCTCTTGTTGTTTACCCCACTCAAATTTCCGATCCTTCTTACTTAGCTCAGTAAGAGGGGCGGTGATGAAGCCATGCCTAGGATTGAAGAAGATAATCCGGAGCTGCAAATGATTGGACCGATCACAAGACTAAGAGCAAAGAAATTGCAAGGCTATTTCCAAGCCTATGTGCGACGCAAGTTAGACGAACAAGAGATCATGCACTGCAGCCCTAAATGGATTACCATGTTGTCCATTCAAGATGAAGATGAAGGCATGAAGTTGGAGACGAGTACTTGATGTGACCCGGACAATGTATCCAAGACACGAGATTTATGCACGCGGAAGACTTCAAGAACGAACTACGTCAGCTAGAAAACAATGGAATCAATCCGACTCAAAATACGATAAAACTTACTAGAAATCACGAACAATGAATGGGACAACGATGAGGACACGACGAACAACTTGAGGATGGCTGGAACTTCAGCGGTGATGAGGTTGATGGCGGCGGACGGCGGTGGATGTGATGGTGTTGGCGGCGGTGAAGGATAGTTGTGGATTGGATAGATTCGGCGAACCCGTGTTGATAACCCGAACGCGCACGTCTAGCTTCTCCGGATAGCAATTCTCCCAAGTACTTAATTATACCCTGAAGAACTTAAATAAGACTATTGATTTGCTAGAACAATAGAATTGTAGATAAAAGTTTGATCAACCGAAGGATCGTGAGACAGATTGAGAATAACTCTTTATTTCTTGCAATTGTCTACTTTTAAAGTGTCACATGGTAGCCCTATTTATAGGACACATAGGGGACGAAAATTAGACCTAATTAAGTGATAAAAATCAATCCAAAACTAATCCTAATGAATCTAGGATAAAATCAAAAGATACCAAAAATAAGATAACAAAAATCTATCTAAATCTAACTAGATAAGGATAAATCCCAACAACTTGGGCCTTCATAAATCTCGCCTATTTGGACTTAATTAATCACAACAATGGCTGATTTTATTGATTAAATTCGTGGCCCATGTTATAATTAATCTTGCCACCTTTGCATGAAAAACAGCATCTCCCGATTTCCCATGCAAACGCGTATAACTTTTCATGCACACGTCCAAATGGCGTCGTTCTTCTTCTCACGTCTTCATGCTTCCTTCTTCATCATCAAATGATAGCATGGTGATCAATCTTGAGCTGCCCTTGACTTCATCTTCATACATTTCGAATTTGCGACGAATAGAAGCTTGTAAATAAGCTTGTAACTTCTTAGCTCGCAAACGCGTCATTGGACCTTTAAATTGCAGCTCCGGATCATCTTCTTCTTCTTTACCTTGCACGACCTCATCATTCCCCCCCTGCTGAAAAGAATTCGTCCTCGAATTCACAGGCTCATCATCATCGAACTCATCATCTGCAGAAAAGGGAGATAAGTCAGCAACATTAAATGTAGATGAACACTTATACTCACCGGGTAAATCAATGCGATATGCATTGTCATTGACTCGACTCAGCACGGTGAATGGTCCATCTCCTCTAGGCATCAATTTCGATTTTCTCAAGTTGGGAAATCGTCCAGGACTCAGATGAATCCAAACGCGATCTCCAGGCTGGAAAATCACTTGCTTGCGCCGTTTATTCTTTTGAACAGCATTACGTGCGCCAACGGCTTCAATACGCGCACGTATTTTCTCATGCATCTCCTTAACTTGTTCCGCTTTTCTTGTACCTTTAACACTTGTTAGATGCTCAACAGGTAAAGGCAACAGATCATTAGGCGTTAGCGGATTAAAACCATAAACAACTTCAAACGGAGACATATTGGTAGATGAATGCACAACTCTATTATAGGCGAATTCAGCATATGGCAAACAATCTTCCCATGATTTCAAGTTGTTTTTAACTAAAGCTCGCAGCAAAGTACCTAAAGTGCGATTAACTACTTCAGTTTGTCCATCAGTTTGTGGATGACATGCAGTAGAAAATAACAATTTGGTACCTAATTTTCCCCAAAGTACACGCCAAAAATGTGCAAGAAACTTAGAATCCCTATCACTAACAATAGTTCTAGGTATTCCATGTAAACGCACAACATGTATAAAGAACAGATTGGCTATGTGTACTGCATCATCGGTTTTCCTACATGCAATGAAATGAGACATCTTGGAAAACCTATCAACAACCACAAAAATACTATCTCGACCAGATCTAGACCGTGGTAATCCTAATATGAAATCCATAGATAAATCAATCCACGGGGAAGACGGGGCTGGTAGAGGAGTGTATAAACCAAACGGGTGTGATGTAGATTTCGATCTCCTACATATAATGCATCTACTACACACATTCTCAACATCATGCTTCATACGTGGCCAAAAGAAATGCTCATGCAGCAAGTTTAACGTCTTAGACACACCAAAGTGACCCATTAAACCTCCCGCATGCGATTCAAGAACTAACAACTCACGCATAGAAGACTTAGGAATGCATAATTGTGAACCCTTGAACAAGAACCCATCATGCACGAAATAACCATCATAAGCACGAGATTTTGAACAACAATCAGCATATATGGGTGCGAAAAACTCATCACATGCATATAACTCCTTAATTGCATCAAATCCCAACATCTTAGCATGCATAAGGTTCAAGAGAACGTACCTTCTCGACAATGCATCAGCAACAACGTTTTCGGCGCCTTTCTTGTACTTGATGACGTACGGGAAAGACTCGATAAACTCTACCCATCGTGCATGTCGCTTGTTCAGATTTTGTTGGCCTTTCAAATGCTTTAAACTCTCGTGATCCGTGTGAATCACAAACTCCTTAGGCCATAAATAGTGCTGCCACGTTTCTAAAGCTCTCTTAAGTGCGTACAACTCCTTGTCATAAGTCGAATAACGAAGAGCTGCATCGTGGAGCTTTTCACTGAAATAGGCGATTGGACGCCGTTCCTGCATCAAAACAGCACCAATCCCTTTGCCCGAGGCATCACATTCAATCTCAAAAGTTTTATTAAAGTCTGGAAGAGCAAGAACAGGCGCATTACACAAACATGATTTTAAAGTGTTAAACGCATGCTCTTGAACAGGACCCCATTCAAACTTTCGATCTTTCTTGCTTAACTCAGTAAGCGGCGCGGCTATGCTGGAGAAATCGCGCACAAAGCGACGATAAAAGCCAGCAAGGCCGTGGAAAGACCTCACGTCACTCGCAGACTTAGGAGTGGGCCATTCCTCAATCGCTTTGATTTTGGAATGGTCTACTTCTATACCACGTAAACTCACAACGAAGCCTAGAAAAACGACTTCACTCATGCAAAAAGAACACTTAGACAGATTACCATATAATTTTGACTCTCTAAGAAGCTCAAAAACGTGTCTAAGGTGCTGCATATGTGTATGTGTCGTGTCACTGTAAATCAAAATGTCATCAAAATACACAACAACATACTTTCCAATCACTTCACGTAAAACATGATTCATCAGACGCATAAATGTGCTTGGTGCATTAGTGAGACCAAAAGGCATAACAAGCCATTCATACAAACCATGCTTAGTTTTAAATACGGTTTTCCATTCATCACCTTCTTGCATACGTACTTGAAAATAACCAGAACGCAAATCAATTTTAGAAAAGACACGCGAACCAGATAACTCATCAAGCATATCATCTAATCTAGGGATGGGAAAACGATACTTTACCGTGATTTTGTTGATTGCACGGCAATCCATGCACATACGCCATTCGTTGTTCTTCTTTGGCACTAGAATCACTGGAACGGCGCACGGGCTCAGGCTCTCTCGAATGTGCTTCTTCTCCAACAGCTCTTTGACTTGCCTATCTATCTCCTTAGTCTCGTCGGGAGACGTCCTATAGGCTGGTCGGTTGGGAAGCACGGCTCCGGGGACGAAATCGATCTGATGCTCGATTCCTCGTACTGGTGGTAGTCCTCCGGGTATCTCCTCAGGAAAAACGTCCTTGAACTCATCAAGTAAGGGCTGCACATCACTATGCAAATACTCATTAGTAGCACTGCTCTTAAATGTGAGTAGAACAAGGGGCATACCTGCTTTAACGGCTTTCTGAACTCCTTTTGCTGAAATAAACAAGCTCTTCACATGAGGCTTGTTTGAACTCGACTCCAACTCCTTTTCCACAGCTAGGGAGCTCGAATGAGGTGGTTTGGAAGGTGAAGTGGCGGTGCCAAGGGGCTGTCCGGGGGCTGAGGTCTCGGCCGTGGCCTTCGGGGCCCGTTTTGCGGCTGCTTGCTTCGCCTTTTCCTCTTTGAACCTCTCTTGCATGCGTTGCTGATCCATAGCAACGTCTTTAGGTGATAATGGCCTTAGGGTGCTGATTCGGCCATCAATGTCGACGGTGTAAGTGTTCATACGTCCATCGTGGACAACACGTCGATCATACTGCCAAGGTCTGCCTAACAACAAGTGTGCCGCATCCATAGGGATAACGTCGCACAAAACAGTGTCAGAAAACTTATGGATTGAGAATGAGACACTTACCTGGTGAACCACGCGTATCTCGCCTCTTTCTGTAAGCCACTGCAGTCTGTATGGTTTTGCATGTTGTTGAACAGGTAGACCAAGCTTTTCAACTGCGTATTGACTAATGGCATTGATCACACTGCCACTGTCAATTATCATGGAACACGTGTGACCTTGAATCACTGCACGGGTGTAGAAGATGTTTTCCCGTTGGTGTTCTTGTTCCTCTTCTCGAATGATGCTCAAACTCCGGATTGTGACCAAACTGAGCTGAACTTCCGGATCGACTGGATTAGGGGCTGCATCATTCTCGACTTCTTCTTCAATGTTGGCGTCGCCTATGGGCTCTTTTTCATCCTCACTAGCTGATTCGACTTCATTTGATTCCGTTAAGTATAGAATCCGCCGGTTTGGACATTGAGCTTGGAAATGGCCCCAACCTTGACACTTATGACATTGGATGTCACGAGCACGATTAGGGGCTGCATTCGGGGCTGTAACACCTTGATTTGGCCTAGTAGGGGTCGGCCGTGGCTGGTTGGGCGGCGTAGACTCGGGTCTACGGCTTGTTTGCGGTGTAGAACGGTCGAAACGCCGTTCGGGTGGTCCGGATGGACCTCTAGGACGTGTAGAATCAGTAGAAGGAGTAGAAAGTGATGTGGAAGGTGTACCTTTACTCCAAGTAGTGCGTGTAGGGGTTGCACTGTAATGGGATCGACGGCGGCCCTCTCTTAGCTGCCTTTCCACAATCGTTGCGTACTGCACCATTCTTTCTACACTGGTGAAGTCTCTGAGCTCGACTTCACATGCAATGTCGGGGTTCATGCCTTCAATGTACCGGATGATGGTAGCATTTAAGGTCTCTTGCTTCCCGACTCGGTTCAGAAGGGTCTCCAATTCCTTGTGGTACTCTTCAATCGACCTTGTACCTTGTTTGACCCGATTGAGCTTCTTCTCAAGCTCCCTTTCATAATGCATAGGTATAAATCGCCCACGCATGAATCCCTTCATTTCCTCCCAGTTGTCAATTGGAGGATTGTGATTTCTGCGTCTTCTTTCTTGTTGCATTTCCCACCATGAGGCTGCATAGCCTCTAAACTCTAAGCATGCGAGTTGCACCTTCTTTTGCTCTGAAAAGTTGTAGCATGCAAAGATCTTCTCTACCTTACGTTCCCAATCTAAGTAAACATCGGGATCGTGAAGGCCTTCAAATTCAGGTATGCTCGTCTTAATGTTGTTGAGCCTACCATCATCATCATCATGATGATTTGCACGCCTATGGGGACCTCGGGGTCGGCCATGGCGTTCTCTGTGCCCTTGTGGTGGATAATCAACTTCATACCCACTGGCTGCATAGGAATCGTACCCATAATCGTAGTCATCTTCAAAGGCGGGCTCACGGGGCGGCCTTTGATCATTGTGTTGTACAGGCGGCGGCCTGTTAACGTTCCTCTGCTGCTGGCGTCGGTCAGTAGGCCCCATTTGAGGCTCAGGACGCCTCTCAGCATCGTTTTGAGGCTCAGGTTGCCTTGCTGCATTGATTTGAGGCTCAGATTGCCTCGTTTCGTCATCTTGAGGCTCGAGTGGCCTCTTCTCAGGATCTCCTTGGACCGTTTGAGATGTGGTCGACTGGGCTTTGAGTCTTGCAAGCTCCTCTTGCAATTCAGCTACTTGGTTGCCAAGTTCGTCTTTCAGTAGACGATTCTGTCGTTCAAAGTGTTGAACTAGAGCTTGGTATTGGAACTTGGGATCCCACTGTGGTTCGGACGAGTAGGATTGTTTGCCTGGTGTGTTCGGCGATCTAGGCTCCTCAAGGGGTGGAGTAGTCGCCCCTTTATTGTTTCCTTTCTTCATGGTACCTGTAAAACGAACAAACGTGAAGAAAAAGCAAAGTAGTACCTCACAATTCCTCACAGACGCTCGTGTATGTCACTCTTGATTTTTCCACTCGTGTTTAACTCTCAAGTATGTGTAGTGCACGTGTGGAGTGAATTATGGGGGTGGGTTGATCGAAAAATTCAGCAGCTTCTCTTGACTAGCTCCTCTGGGTCTTCTTCAAGCTCCAACGGATAAAATCAAGCCGGAAGGTTGCTAAGAGTAGAAGTAGGCGTGTGGAATGAGTATTCACTGGGTTGGTGTATGCGGACCACGGGTGTATGGGTGTATGGGTGTACGGGTGTACGGGTGTATGTGTATAAGGTGAACCGGGTGTATATGGAAGAGATGAAATTTTCGAGCCCTTTAGTGATTAGGATCGAAAATAGGTATGAGTAGGGATGGAGGATTTGATTAGATTTGGATGAGGATGGAAAGATTTTGAATAGATGTAGATTAGAATGAAATCTATCTAAACAAGGTAAGAAATCTAATGGATAAGGAAATAAGGATTTTGGATGTGTGAACACAATCTAAGAATCCCTAAATATATGGAGCAAATCTAAAAACAAGGAATTAAAAATTGAAATCAAATAAACAATCTGATTTTCGTTTTTTTTTTTTTTTTTTTTTTTTTTTTAATCGGCGATTTTTTTTTTCTTTTTTTTTTTGGCCGATTTCTTTTCTTTTTTTTTTTTTTGTTTTCAATGAATAAGAATCAGATTACAATAGACTCGAAACAATACGAAAATTAAATGACACGTATGATAGAAAACTAACACGTAGATGACACGTCGGATTGAACCACGACCAGCAGAGCTGACGTGGCTCTGATGCCAAATTTATGATGTGACCCGGACAATGTATCCAAGACACGAGATTTATGCACGCGGAAGACTTCAAGAACGAACTACGTCAGCTAGAAAACAATGGAATCAATCCGACTCAAAATACGATAAAACTTACTAGAAATCACGAACAATGAATGGGACAACGATGAGGACACGACGAACAACTTGAGGATGGCTGGAACTTCAGCGGTGATGAGGTTGATGGCGGCGGACGGCGGTGGATGTGATGGTGTTGGCGGCGGTGAAGGATAGTTGTGGATTGGATAGATTCGGCGAACCCGTGTTGATAACCCGAACGCGCACGTCTAGCTTCTCCGGATAGCAATTCTCCCAAGTACTTAATTATACCCTGAAGAACTTAAATAAGACTATTGATTTGCTAGAACAATAGAATTGTAGATAAAAGTTTGATCAACTGAAGGATCGTGAGACAGATTGAGAATAACTCTTTATTTCTTACAATTGTCTACTTTTAAAGTGTCACATGGTAGCCCTATTTATAGGACACATAGGGGACGAAAATTAGACCTAATTAAGTGATAAAAATCAATCCAAAACTAATCCTAATGAATCTAGGATAAAATCAAAAGATACCAAAAATAAGATAACAAAAATCTATCTAAATCTAACTAGATAAGGATAAATCCCAACAACTTGGGCCTTCATAAATCTCGCCTATTTGGACTTAATTAATCACAACAATGGGCTGATTTTATTGATTAAATTCGTGGCCCATGTTATAATTAATCTTGCCACCTTTGCATGAAAAACAGCATCTCCCGATTTCCCATGCAAACGCGTATAACTTTTCATGCACACGTCCAAATGGCGTCGTTCTTCTTCTCACGTCTTCATGCTTCCTTCTTCATCATCAAATGATAGCATGGTGATCAATCTTGAGCTGCCCTTGACTTCATCTTCATACATTTCGAATTTGCGACGAATAGAAGCTTGTAAATAAGCTTGTAACTTCTTAGCTCGCAAACGCGTCATTGGACCTTTAAATTGCAGCTCCGGATCATCTTCTTCTTCTTTACCTTGCACGACCTCATCAGTACTTAAAGAGGGAAGAGAGCATGTCGAACTCATGCATGAATTATTTCGGATATTTGGGCAGCCATGGAGTTCAAATTAATTCAGCCCAATTCGAAATATTAGAGTCCAATTATGAAGGCCCAAAAGTGTTGGGTTTTATTTATCCATTAGATAGATTTTTATTATTTTATTTTTGGTCTTTTTGGATTTGCCTTAAATAGAGTTCTAATTAAGGTAGGAATCCTACTTAGATTAGGATATCTTTTTATTTTCGATTTCTTTTAGGATTTTACTTTAAATTTTCGTCCATCCCTCTTCTATATAAAGGGGATCATTGTTACTTTCATATTTAGACCATATTTGATTAAGAAGAATTTACCTTTCAATATTGTCTCACCCAAGATCCTCTTTTCTTAATTTTCAGCCGAAAATTGAACTCTTGAAAGCCTAGCAACTTCCAAGTTTTATTTAAGATCTCATTCTATTTCACTTGTGGGAATAGGGTTAGATTGCTATCGAGAAGACAACCGATTGTTGTACGTTTCGTGAGGTGATCTTCACGGGGTTTGCAGCTGTGTTTTCGACTCAAATTCTTCCAACACCACTGCCAATCATCTTCAACATCATCCATCCATCCAATTTCGTCCATTACACTATCATCCATCAAGTTCAAGTCAAGTTGTTCAAGTATACAAGCTGATCGAGTCCAGTTCGTTCATACGTGTTCAACTCGCCAAGATAAGCATCTATATTGTAAGTTCTTTATTTTCGTGTCCTAACCTATCTACTACAGCCCTTCTTCACCACATAACATCATACTACCCGTCCATAGCCATACCCTTTCGATTCAAACCAAAACAGCCCCTTTTCGTCCTATTTAGTTGTGTTTTATTTGGTGTCGTGTCATAATCTAGGTAATTTAATCGAGTCCTTTGAGTTTTGTTGAACCCTTACTTATCCGACGTTTTTTCGATTCTAGCTTCCGCGTATGTTTGTGTTGATCGTGTCCCATAGGTCCCGGGTCACATCATAAATTGGTATCAAGAGCCACGTCGGTTCTTATCGTTCGTGGTTCAATACGTCTATTTTTTTTCTTTGTTTATGAATCTTTAGAATTGTAATCTGATTATTCAAAAAAAAAAAAAAAAAAAATCCAAAAAAAAAAAAAATCCGAAAAAAAAAAAAAAAAAAAAAACAGTTTGTTATTTTCGAATTTTTGTTCTTTCCTAGTTAGGATAGACTTCCACCATCTAGATTAAGTTATTTAGATTGTGTCCACATTAAGTAGATCACAACTAAATCTTTTAACCTTATCTAGATCCTATTCTTTCCATACTAGCTTGTTTCCATCCTAATCTCTTCCTACCTTCCATATACCATTCCTACACCTCATAAACCACCCCCACACCCTAATTTTCGTCCTCCCACCTAAAGGGAACGAAATTTTCTGACCTTGCTCCATCTACACCCTTTGATACACCCGTATATACACCCAATCCGGTGCATACACCACGCACCTACACCATACACCATACACCTACACCATACACCATACACCGTACACCATACACCCTACACCCGTGCACCCAAAGCCCACGACATACACCATCCGTTCAGTTTATCGAGAGCATCCATCCTACACACACGGTGCAACTAGTTCGTGATCAAGAAGAAGACTTGCAAAGGAGCAGCTTTCATCTCCAGTTTCGACACTTTCTTTTTACACTATTACACACGTGCACCACCCATATTGAGTGATACACGAGTGGTAAAACAAGAGTGTCAAAATCGAGTGATTTGTGAGTTGGTGAGGATCTCTTTATTCTTCACGTTTGTTCGTTTTGCAGGGTCCATGAAGAAGGGCAATAGGAATGAGTTGCCCAAGATCAGTGAGGACGACCCGAAGTCGCCCCTCACACCAGGAGAAGAGGCATCTTTTTCCAATACACCAACATGGGATGCCAAGTACCATTTTGACGCACTGACCTCCTACGTCAACCGTCAAAATCGTGAGATGGGAAATAGACTTGGTGAACAACTAGCCAAGTTAGCTGAGCAGATTGGGAGCCTCAAAACCCAGTCAACTGAAGCTCAGACAGTTCAAGGACCTCCTGAGAGGCCCAATGAACCCCCAGGCGCAGTAGAGAGGCAAGTTGAGCCTCAAGGAGCAAGAGCACCGCCCAGAGCTGCCAACCGACGCCCCCAGCCGCCACCTGAGCCAGAGGATGATGATTTCGGACCCGAGTCCGACTATCATGAGGAGTTCGAAGATAATTTTGAACCTCCACAAAGGGGAAACCGCCGAGATCGTCCCCGAGCCCCATATAGACGTGCATTCCGCGTCGATAGACCCAGATTCGAGGAAGACAACTCAATGGTGAACAACATCAAAACCACCATTCCAGAGTTCATGGGATTGCACGATCCTGATGTATATCTCGATTGGGAAAGGAAGGTCGACAAGATCTTCGAATGTTATGCGTTTCCAGAACTGAAGAAGGTGCAGCTCGCTTCCTTAGAATTCAAAGGATACGCCGCTACTTGGTGGGAAAATCAGCAGCAGAGAAGGCGTCGTGATTGATATCCGCCTATCGATACATGGCGCGAGATGAAGGATATCATGCGAGGGCGATTCATTCCAGTTCATTATGAACGAGAATTAGAAAAGAAGCTGAACCGGATCAAGCAAGGTACTCGATCGATTGAAGAGTATCATAAAGAGCTTGAAACTACAACAAACACAGAATCTTTACCCGATCTAGACCTAGGCAATCCCAAAATAAAATCCATAGATAAATCAATCCAAGGACTAGATGGAGCAGGTAAAGGCGTGTACAAACCAAATGGATGCGAAATAGATTTAGACTTATGACAAGTAACACGTCTACTACACATGCGTTCAACATCACGTTTCATATGCGGCCAAAAGAAATGCTCATGCAACAAGGATAATGTCTTATGCACACCAAAATGTCCCATTAATCCTCCCGCATGCGATTCTAAAACAAGTAGCTCACGCATAGAACAAGTAGGAATGCACAACTTAGATTCTCTAAACAAAAACCCATCATGCACATAAAATCCATCAAAAGATCTAGTAGAATTCGAACACTGAGCATAAATGGGGCTGAAATAATCATCCATGGCATACAATGATTTAATGGACTCAAAACCAAGCATCTTAGCATGAATTAGGTTAAGCAACGTGTACCTTCGAGAAAGGGCGTCGGCGACGACGTTGTCTTCTCCTTTCTTGTACTTAATGACGTATGGAAACGACTCGATGAATTCGACCCATCTCGCATGACGCTTGTTCAAGTTGCTTTGACCTTTCAAGTGCTTCAAGCTCTCATGATCTGTGTGAATGACGAACTCCTTGGGCCACAAGTAGTGCTGCCATGTATCCAATGCACGCTTCAAAGCGTATAGCTCTTTATCGTACGTCGAATAACGCAAACTGGCGCCATTGAGTTTCTCACTGAAGTAAGCTACGGGACGTTTTTCTGTTATCTTGTTGATGGCTCTGCAATCCATGCACATTCTCCATTCATTGTTCTTCTTGGGCACTAGAATCACTGGAACTGCACATGGGCTCATTGACTCTCGAATCTGCTTCTTCTCCAACAACTCTTTAACTTGTCTATCGATCTCCTTGGTCTCCTCGGGGGACGTCCGGTACACTGGGCGGTTTGGTAAGACGGCGCCGGGCTGGAAATCAATCTGGTGCTCGATCCCACGAACTGGAGGCAATCCACTTGGAATCTCTTCCGGTAACACGTCCGCGAACTCCTCCAAAAGGGGCTGCACAACACTAGGCAAAGAAACATCATTAATAGCACTGCTCTTATAAGATAAAAGAACGAACGGTAAACCTGCTTTTAATGCTTTCTCTATGCCTTTAACAGATATGAATAAGCTGCGATTTTGATCCTTCTTCGGGGCTGATCCAGATGAATCCCCACGCACTAAGGAATCATTATGGGGCTGTTTAGGAGCTGATTTGGAAGGAGAGGAGGCGGCGGCCTGTTTTGAAGGTGCGGCCGATTTATTATCATCGGCGGCGGCTCGGGCTGCGGTTTCAGCCTCCTTTGCTCTCGCTGCTTTAAATCTCTCTTGCATAAGTCGTTGATCCTCAGAAACGGCTTTAGGGGACAGCGGCTTCAATGTTGTAGGTCGCCCGTTACGCGTCACGGTGTAGGTGTTTGTGAAACCATCGTGTACCGCGTGTCTGTCAAACTGCCATGATCTTCCTAATAGTATATGCGCTGCATCCATAGGAATAACATCGCAAATAACAGTGTCAGAAAATCGACCAATGGAAAATTCAACACTTACCTGGCATGCGAAGCGAATCTCGCCTCGGTCTGTAAGCCACTGCAACTTATATGGCTTCGGATGCTTCATTGGAACTAGACCAAGCTTGTCCACCGCATACTGACTGATGGCATTAATAACGCTCCCACTGTCGATGATCATGGAGCAAATCTCGCCTTGGATAGCAACTCTCGTGTAGAAGATGTTCTCACGTTGATCCGGTTGCTCTTCATCTCGACTGATATTCAAACTTCGAATTGAAACAAGACTCACAAGAGGGAACTCAGGTTCGGCTTCTTCATGATCAGCTAGGGATGGCTCCTCCATGGTCCTGGCGATGTCCGTAGGCTGCTTGGACTCGTCCTCACTAGCGGACTCGATCTCATTTTGTTCGGTGATGAACAAAACACGCCGGTTTGGACACTGGTTCTGAAAATGACCCCAACCTTGACATTTATGGCATTGTATGTCTCGGGCTCGGTTTGGGGCTGTATTTGGTGTCGGTGTGGGCTGATTGGGCCGTGTGTAGGCTGGCCTTGAAGGTGGCGCAGGTGTAGACTCGGGTCTACGGTTGGACTGCGGTGTAGAACGGTCGAAGCGCCGTTCAGGTGGTCCGGATTGACCTCGGGGTCGTGTGGACTCAGTAGAAGGTGTAGAAGGTGATGTGGAAGGTGTACCTTTGTTCCAGGAAGGCCGTGTAGGGGCTGCACTGTGGTGCGATCGTCGGCGACCTTCTCTCAGCTGCTTTTCCACAATCGATGCGTACTGTACCATCCTTTCTACACTGGTGAAGTCTTTGAGCTCGACTTCACATGCAATATCGGGATTCATACCTTCAATGTACCGAATGATGGTAGCATTTAAGGTCTCCTCCTTCCCGACTCGATTCAAGGCAGTCTCCAACTCTTTGTGATATTCTTCAATCGAACGGGTGCCTTGCTTGATCCGGTTGAGCTTCTTCTCAAGCTCTCTCTCATAGTGGACTGGAATAAAACGTCCTCGCATCAATCCTTTCATCTCTTCCCAAGTATCGACAGGTGGATGTCGATTTCGGCGTTTTCTCTCCTGCTGCATCTCCCACCATGAGGCTGCGTAGCCTCTAAACTCCAAACATGCTAATTGCACCTTTTTGACTTCGGAAAAGTCATAGCATGCAAAAATCTTCTCTACCTTACGTTCCCAATCTAAGTATGCATCGGGATCGTGAAGGCCTTCAAACTCCGGAATGCTCGTTTTGATGTTATTGAGCATTCGGTCTTCTCCGTAGTCATCGGCGCGGGCTGCACGCCTGTGAGGGGCTCGGGGCTGATCTCGGCCTCGTTCAGGGGCCTCATACTCGGCATCTGTGTTCTCATCGTAGTACTCCTCTTCTGGCTCGTCTCGACACTCATTGCGTCTAGCTGGTCCTCGAACTGCTTGAGTAATGGTCGGTGTAGTTTTAGTGCGTTCAAAGGCATGCACTAAATTGTCAATCTTGTCTGAGAGGGTCTGGTGCTGTCTCTGGAAGTGCTTTGAAAGCGCTTCAAAGTGGTACTTAGGATCCCACTGTGGTGCTGGCTCAGAATAAGATTCCATCGGTGCTTTGGACGGGTCCAAAGACGGAGTGGTCGACTGAGGGTCGACGTGTGGAATGAAGGACGACCCTGGATGGTCTCCGTGCTTCATGGTACCTACAAAACGAACAAACGTGAAGAAAACAAGGTTGGACCGCACAATCTCACGTCACTCGTTTGTTTTCTCTCTTGATTTTACCACTCGTGTATCACTCAATATATGGGTGCACAGTGTGTGATAATATCGTGTATATGGTAGCTCTAACTAGCTAAGAGAAATCAGCGCACTTGTACTGGGAATGGACGGGTATGCTACTGTCGGAACAAGAGTGAATTTGGTGTGTAAATGAGATGATGGTCGAGTATGGATGTGTAAGGGCTGTCGAAATTTGGGTGTGGAAGAAAGGTGGTGGTCGAGTAAGTGGGGTAGGAAAGGAAAGGATTAGATGAATTAATGAAGTCCCAATTAGATTAGGAAATCCAAAAAAAAATCTAGATAGAAAAAGGAAAGAAATAGAATAGGATAAGGAAAGAAGAATTCAAGAAGGCAATTGGGTGATTTGGATATGTATCAATCTATGTGACACAATCTAAATACCTTAATTAGCCTAGACTCTAGAAAGAAAGAACCAAAAATAAAATATGACTCCTAAGGAAATTACCAAAAAGAAATTAAACTTGGAAGGAAATTTCCAAAAAGAAAATAAGATCTAAAAGGAAATATCTAACTATGGATTTGTACCCAATAGGAAGGTACCAAAATAAAATAGAATACAAAAGGAAACAATGGATATACCTCTTTTTTTTTTTTTTTTTTGAATTTTCGGATTTTTTTTTTATCCGATTTTTTTTTTTTTGATGGTTTTTTTTTTTTTTGTACGATCTGTTTTTCTTCTTCTTTTTTTTTTATAACAATGAACAATAAGAAAATTAAATTACAACTCGATAAGACTCAAAACAATAGACGAACAATTGGACGTATTGAACCACGAACGATATGAACCGACGTGGCTCTTGATACCAATTTATGATGTGACCCGGGGCCTAGGGACACGATAAAGATAAATGATGCGGAAGCTAAGGAACGAAACTACGCCGGTAACGAAAGGGATCAATACGTATCTAACTAGACGACTAAGAACCAACTAAAATACCTAGACTACGACACAACAAATTAACACAAAATCCAAATAGAATGGTTGTTTTGGGAAGGCTAAAAGAACGACAATGACGAAGGTTTAACGTGTGTGAGGTAGAGGTGAAGAACGGCTTGGGTAGATAGGATATGATAGAGATATAATGAACTTACGGATTAGTGGAACGACTTGAGAACTTGATGGAAGGAACTCGAACTGACTTTGTGATGGCTTGATAGTGATATGGACGAATTGTGGCAAGATGGAGGACGTCGATATGGAGGCGTCGATGTTGTTGTAGAATGAATCGAACTCGGAGCGTCCACCTAGTGAAGATTACTCCACCAAACGAATCACCACTTGAATCCTCTTCGTAGCAATCCAACCCTAGCACCACACGAGCACTAGAACGAGACTTGAAATAAAACCTAAAGTTTGCTAAGCTTTAAGAGTGTAATTTTCGAACCAAATCACAAAGGTTTTAAAGGGGGTGAGACTATATTGAAAGCACAAAGCTAAATTTATCAAATAGAGTCTAAAATAATAATGTTACATGGTTCCCCTATTTATAGGGTTAAAAGCCACGAAAATAATAAGGTTAAAAGGCCTAAAAATTGATCCAAAAGAGATCTCTAACTATATTAGGAAGATACCTAAGCTAGAATTCTATTCAAGGTAGGAAATTGCCTTAAATACAATTCTAGTCAAACCTATTCTCATTATGGACGAAAATTACTCAAATAATTAAATAAAAATCTGATCTAAACTATATTCTAAATTAATTAAATAAATACTATAGTCTAAATAAAATCAACCCCATAATTAATTACTATGGGATCGATTTCTTCACTAGAAACCGCACACACATGCACGACAAATTTCATGCACATGCACACATGCTCTTGAACTCTTCATCTTCATCTCTTCAAGATTAATACTCCATGGTGTGTTCTTGATCTTCAATAGTTAATAAATTAACTATCTTGGAATTGCTTCTCTTGACTTCTTCATCTCCAATCTCGAGCTTTCTTTGAATCAACACTTGCAAGTAAGCTTGCAACTTCTTTGCTCTTGATCTTGTGATTGGTCCTCTAAATTGCAACTCCGGTTCTTCATCATCTTTGTTGTCCATGGCTTCATCAGAAACCATGCTCAATCGAGTGGGCAAAGAGGAGTCACTAAATGCCACCATCATCCGGTACATTGAAGTGATGAATCCGAATATAGCCTGTGAAGTTGAATTAAAGGACTTTCACAGCATTGAAGAAATGGTGCACTACGCCACTATAGTAGAAAGACAGTTGCGAGAAGGACGGCGGCGCAGCCATCATAGTGCCGCCACCCCTAGACCTTCATGGAATAAAGGTACGTCTTCTACTCCTCCATCTGATCCCACACGACCCCGAGGTCAGCCCGGACAGCCCGATCGCCGTTTTGATCGCTCTGCACCGCCAAACAACAGTAGACCCGCTTCTACTGCACCCGCACCCGTGAGGCCACCGTTTCAATGGCCAAATCAGCCCTCACAACCTCCAAATTCAGCCCCTAACCGTGCTCGAGACATCCAATGCCACAAATGTCAAGGTTGGGGCCATTTTCAGAATCAGTGCCCAAACAGACGCGTTTTGATCATCACAGATCAAAATGAGATCGAGTCAGCCAGTGAGGATGAACAAGAGCAGCCCGTAGGCGTCCCTAAGGCTGAGGAGACGTCCATAGTTGAGCCTGAAGAAGAGGAGCCCGAGACTCCTCGAGTTAGCCTTGTCTCTATTCGCAGTTTGAGCATCACTCGCGACGAGGACCAACAAAATCAGCGAGAAAATATTTTCTATACCCGAGTCGTGATCAAAGACAAGACATGCTCAATGATAGTTGATAGTGGGAGCGTGATCAATGCCATTAGTCAGTATGCTGTAGATAAACTAGCGCTGACTGTGATGAAGCATCCCAAGCCATATAAGCTGCAATGGCTTACTGATCGAGGCGAGATTCGCGTAGGTGGCCAGGTAAGTGTCGATTTTTCAATTGGTAGATATTCTGACACTGTTATCTGCGATGTTATTCCTATGGATGCAGCCCATATACTCTTAGGGAGACCTTGGCAATTCGACCGCCAAGCAGTTCACAACGGCGTCGCGAACACTTACACTGTTACGCGAAACGGTCGAGTCACCATTTTAAAGCCTTTGTCCCCTAAAGCTATAGCCGAAGATCAACAAAGTATGCAAGAGAAGCTCAAAGAAGAACGTGAAAGGGCAGCCGCAGCAGCCCGTAGATCCGCCGCCACCACCAGCGAAGTTTCGGCCGATTCCACCTCAACGGCCGCCGTTCTTCCATCTCCTTCTAACAACACTTCAAGGCAGCCCCCTAAAGGCCCCAATGCAGCTGGAAATTCGTCCAACATAACCAAGAATCGCAGCCTTTTTATTTCTGTAAAAGGCGTGGAAAAAGCAATTAAAGCAGGTTTGCCTTTAGTTCTTTTGACTTGTAGGAGCAGTGCTACTAACGAGTCTTGTTTGCCTAGTGTTGTGCAGCCCCTGATGGATGAGTTTGCGGACGTGTTCCCGGAGGAGATTCCAAGTGGTTTACCTCCAGTTCGAGGGATCGAGCACCAGATCGATTTCCAGCCCGGTGCCGTTCTTCCCAACCGTCCAGCTTACCGTACCAGCCCCGAAGAGACGAAAGAGATCGATCGTCAAGTAAAGGAGCTGTTGGAGAAGAAGCAAATCCGTGAATCGCTGAGTCCGTGCGCCGTTCCGGTCATTCTAGTGCCAAAGAAGAACAACGAGTGGAGAATTGATGAGGTCGTGCAAGGCAAAGAAGAAGATGATCCGGAGCTGCAGTTTAAAGGTCCAATGACGCGTTTGCGAGCCAAGAAGTTGCAAGCTTATTTACAAGCTTCTATTCGTCGCAAATTCGAACTTGGTGAAAATGAAGTCAAGGGCAGCTCGAGATTGATCACCATGCTATCCATAAATGAAGAAGAAGGAAGCATGAAGACGTGAGAAGAAGAATGACGCCATTTGGACGTGTGCATTAAAAGTTATACGCGTTTGCATGGGAAATCGGGAGATGCTGTTTTTCATGCAAAGGTGGCAACAATAATACATATGGGCCACGAATTATTTGTGATATATTGCAGCCCATATTGTGTTATTAAAGGTCCAAAAGTGGCGAAAATAAGAGGCCCAAAGTAGTTAGGATTTATCATTATCTAGTTAGATTTATGTTATCTTATTTTTGGTATCTTTTGATTTTATCCTAGTTTGATTAGGACTCTTTAAATTTTGAATTTCCTTAGTTATTTAGGTCTGATTTTCGTCCCCTATAGTTTAGTATAAATAGGGCATCCATTTGTTACATTAAAGTTAGACAATTGCAAGAAATAAAGAGTTATTCTCAATCTGTCTCACGATCCTTCGGTTGATCAAACTTTTATCTACAATTCTATTGTTCTAGCAAATCAATAGTCTTATTTAAGTTCTTCAGAGTATAATTAAGTACTTGGGAGAATTGCTATCCGGAGAAGTTAGACGTGCGCGTTCGGGTTTTCAACACGGGTTCGCCGAATCTAGCCGATTCCACATCTACACGTCGCCGCCACTCAGTCCACCATTCCGACGACCACCGCCGCCTTCACCGCCGTTCACCACCGAAATTCCAGCCCCTTCCAGCCGTTCAAGTGTTCATCGAGTCCTAGTCGTGTCATCGCATTCTAGTAAGTTCTTTATCTGTTCGAGTCTTGTTCGTTTCTAGTCGAGTCTTTTCTTGTTTTCTCTTTGTTCGTATTGATCCCTTACGTATCCGACGTTGTTCCGTTCCTTGCTTCCGCGTCTTTTCATCCGTGTCGTGTCCCATAGGTCCCGGGTCACATCATAAATTGGTATCAAGAGCCAGGTCGGTTTCTATCGTTCGTGGTTCAATACGTCAATTTCTATTCGTTTTCTTGTTTTGAGTCTTTCGAGTTGTAATACGTGAATTGTTCATTGAAAAAAAAAAAAGAGAAAAAGAGCAAAGGGATCGAAATCCCTATAGCAAAAAAAAAAAAATATCGTCAAAAAAAAAAAAAAAAAAAAACGAAAATTCAGTTTATTTATTGTGTTTTTGATTTCAATTCCTTGTTTTTAGATTTGTTTCCATCTTTTTAGGGATTTCTAGATTGTGTTCACACATCCAAAATCCTTATTCCTTTATCCATTAGATTTCTTACCTTGTTTAGATAGATTTCATCTTAATCTACATCTATTCAAAATCCTTCCATCCTCATCCATATCTAATCAAATCCTCCACCCTTATCCATCATAGAATTCGATTCCTACACCTCTAGGATTCGAAATTTCCATCTCTTTTCCATATACACCCGGTTCACCTTATACACCACACAGTCCATACACCCATACAGTCCATACACCCATACACCCGTACACCCATACACCCATACACCCGTGGTCCGCATACACCAACCCATTGAATACTCATTCCACACGTCTACTTCTACTCTTAGCAACCTTCCGGCTTGATTCTATCCGTTGGAGCTTGAAGAAGACCCAGAGGAACTAATCAAGAGAAGCTGCTGAAGTTTTCGATCCACCTACCCCATATTTCACCCCACACGTGCACCATATATTCTTGAGAGTTAAACACGAGTGGGAAAAATCAAGAGTGACATACACGAGCGATTGTGAGGAATTGTGAGGTTCTACTTGCTTTTTCTTCACGTTTGTTCGTTTTGCAGGTACAATGAAGAAAGGAAACAACAAAGGGACGACCCCTCCACCCCTTGAGGAACCTAGATCGCCCAACACCCCAAGCGAGCAGTCCTACTCATCCGAACCACAGTGGGATGCCAAGTACCAATATGAAGCCCTAGCTAAGCACTTTGAGCGACAGACTCGTCTACTGAAAGACGAACTTGGCAACCAAGTAGCTGAATTGCAAGAGGAGCTTGCAAAGCTTAGATCTCAAACGACCGCATCCAAAACGGTCCAAGGAGATCCTGAAAAGAGGCCACTCGAGCCTCAAGATGAAGAGACGAGGCAAACTGAGCCTCCAACTAATGCAGAGAGGCAACCCGAGCCTCAAGACAATACAGAGAGGCGACATGAGCCTCAAACAGGAGCCCAAGGCCGACGCCAACCCCTGAGAAACGTCCCACAGCCGCCCCTTGTTCAGCAAGTTGATCAAAGGCCGCCCCGAGAGCCCGCCTTTGAAGAAGACTTTGATTATGGATACGATTCCTATGCAGCCAGTGGTTATGAAGCTGATTACATGCCACAAGGGCGAAGAGAACGCCATGGACGACCCCGAGGTCCCCATAGGCGTGCAAATCATCATGATGATGATGATGGTAGGCTCAACAACATCAAGACGAGCATACCTGAATTTGAAGGCCTTCACGATCCCGATGTTTACTTAGATTGGGAACGTAAGGTAGAGAAGATCTTTGCATGCTACAACTTTTCAGAGCAAAAGAAGGTACAACTTGCATGCTTAGAGTTTAGAGGCTACGCAGCCTCATGGTGGGAAATGCAGCAAGAAAGGAGACGCCGAAATCACAACCCTCCAATCGACAACTGGGAGGAAATGAAAGGATTTATGCGTGGGCGTTTCATACCCATGCATTATGAAAGAGAGCTTGAAAAGAAGCTCAATCGGGTCAAGCAAGGTACTAGATCAATCGAAGAGTACCATAAGGAGTTGGAGACGCTCTTAAATAGAGTTGGAAAGCAGGAGACCCTAAATGCTACCATTATTCGGTACATTGAAGGTATGAATCCTGATATTGCGTGTGAAGTCGAGCTCAGAGACTTCACCAGTGTAGAAAGAATGGTGCAGTACGCATCGATTGTGGAAAGGCAGCTAAGAGAGGGTCGCCGTCGATCCCACTACAGTGCAGCCCCTACTCGTTCATCTTGGAGTAAAGGTACACCTTCCACATCACTTTCTACACCTCCTACTGATTCTACACGACCCAGAGGTCCATCCGGACCACCCGAACGGCGTTTCGACCGTTCTACACCGCAGTCAAGTCGTAGACCCGAGTCTACGCCGCCCAATCCGCCAAGGCCGACCCCTACTCGGCCAAATCAAGGTGCAACAGCCCCTAATGCAGCCCCTAATCGTGCTCGTGACATTCAATGTCACAAATGTCAAGGTTGGGGCCATTTCCAAGCTCAATGTCCAAACCGGCGAGTTCTATACTTAACAGAATCAAATGAAGTCGAATCAGCCAGTGAGGATGAAACAGAGCCCGTGGGCGACGCCACACTTGAAGAAGAAGTCGAGAATGATGCAGCCCCTAATCCAGTCGATCCGGAAGTTCAGCTCAGTTTGGTCACAATCCGGAGTTTGAGCATCATTCGAGAAGAGGAACAAGAACACCAACGGGAAAACATCTTCTACACCCGTGCAGTGATTCAAGGTCACACGTGTTCCATGATAATCGATAGTGGCAGTGTGATCAATGCCATTAGTCAGTACGCAGTTGAAAAGCTTGGTCTACCTGTTCAACAACATGCAAAACCTTACAGATTGCAGTGGCTTACAGAAAGAGGCGAGATACGCGTGGTTCACCAGGTAAGTGTCTCATTCTCAATCCATAAGTTTTCTGACACTGTTTTGTGCGACGTTATCCCTATGGATGCGGCACACTTGTTATTAGGCAAACCTTGGCAGTATGATCGACGTGTTGTCCACGATGGACGTCTGAACACTTACACCGTCGACATTGATGGCCGAATCAGCACCCTAAGGCCATTATCACCTAAAGACGTTGCTACGGATCAGCAACGCATGCAAGAAAGGTTCAAAGAGGAAAAGGCGAAGCAAGCAGCCGCAAAACGGGCCCCGAGGCCACGGCCGAGACCTCAGCCCCCGGGCAGCCCCTTGCCGTCGCCCCTAACCCTCCCAAACCACCTCATTCGAGCTCCCTAGCTGTGGAAAAGAAGTGGGAGTCTAGTTCAAACAAGCCTCATGTGAAGAGCTTGTTTATTTCAGCAAAAGGAGTTCAGAAAGCCGTTAAAGCAGGTATGCCCCTTGTTCTACTCACATTTAAGAGCAGTGCTACTAATGATTGTCTGCCTAGTGATGTGCAGCCCTTACTTGACGAGTTCAAGGACGTATTTCCCGAGGAGATACCCGGAGGACTTCCACCAGTGCGAGGAATCGAGCATCAGATCGATTTCGTCCCCGGAGCCGTGCTTCCCAACCGACCAGCCTATAGGACGTCTCCCGACGAGACTAAGGAGATAGATAGGCAAGTCAAAGAGCTGTTGGAGAAGAAGCAAATTCGAGAGAGCTTGAGCCCGTGCGCCGTTCCAGTGATTCTAGTGCCAAAAAAGAACAACGAATGGCGTATGTGCATGGACTGCCGTGCAATCAACAAAATCATGGTAAAGTATCGTTTTCCCATCCCTAGATTAGATGATATGCTTGATGAGTTATCTGGTTCGCGTGTCTTTTCTAAAATTGATTTGCGTTCTGGTTATTTTCAAGTACGTATGCAAGAAGGTGATGAATGGAAAACTGCATTTAAGACTAAGCATGGTTTGTATGAATGGCTTGTTATGCCTTTTGGTCTCACTAATGCACCAAGCACATTTATGCGTCTGATGAATCATGTTTTACGTGAAGTAATTGGAAAGTATGTTGTTGTGTATTTTGATGACATCTTGATTTACAGTAACACGACACATGCACATATGCAGCACCTTAGACACGTTTTTGAACTTCTTAGGGAGTCGAAATTGTATGGTAATCTGTCTAAGTGTTCTTTTTGCATGAATGAAGTCGTGTTTCTAGGCTTCGTTGTGAGTTTACGTGGTATAAAAGTAGACCGTTCCAAAATCAAAGCGATTGAGGAATGGCCCACTCCTAAGTCTGCAAGTGATGTGAGATCTTTCCACGGTCTTGCTGGCTTTTATCGTCGCTTTGTGCGCGATTTTTCCAGCATAGCCGCGCCGCTTACTGAGTTAAGCAAGAAAGATCGCAAGTTTGAATGGGGTCCTGTTCAAGAGCATGCATTTAACACTTTAAAGTCTTGTTTATGTAATGCGCCTGTTCTTGCTCTTCCGGACTTTAATAGGACTTTTGAAATCGAATGTGATGCCTCGGGCAGAGGGATTGGTGCTGTTTTGATGCAGGAACGGCGTCCAGTCGCCTATTTCAGTGAAAAGCTCCATGATGCAGCCCTTCGTTATTCTACCTATGACAAGGAGCTGTACGCACTCAAAAGAGCTTTAGAGACGTGGCAGCACTATTTGTGGCCTAAGGAGTTTGTGATTCACACGGATCACGAGAGTTTAAAGCATTTGAAAGGCCAACAAAATCTGAACAAGCGACATGCACGATGGGTAGAGTTTATCGAGTCTTTCCCGTACGTCATCAAGTACAAGAAAGGCGCCGAAAACGTTGTAGCTGATGCATTGTCGAGAAGGTACGTTCTCTTGAACCTTATGCATGCTAAGATGTTGGGATTTGATGCAATTAAGGAGTTATATGCATGTGATGAATTTTTCGCACCCATATATGCTGAATGTTGCTCAAAATCTCGTGCTTATGATGGTTATTTCGTGCATGAGGGTTTCTTGTTCAAGGGTTCACAGTTGTGTATTCCTAAGTCTTCTATGCGTGAGTTGTTAGTTCTTGAATCGCATGCGGGAGGTTTAATGGGTCACTTTGGTGTGTCTAAGACGTTAAACTTGCTGCATGAACATTTCTTTTGGCCACGTATGAAGCATGATGTTGAGAATGTGTGTAGTAGATGCATTACATGTAGGAGATCGAAATCTACTTCACATCCTTTCGGTTTATACACTCCTCTACCAGCCCCGTCTTCCCCGTGGATTGATTTATCTATGGATTTCATATTAGGTTTACCACGGTCTAGGTCTGGTCGAGATTCCATATTCGTTGTAGTTGATAGGTTTTCCAAGATGTCTCATTTCATTGCATGTAGGAAAACCGATGATGCTGTACACATTGCCAATCTGTTCTTTATACATGTTGTGCGTTTACATGGAATACCTAGAACTATTGTTAGTGATAGGGATTCTAAGTTTCTTGCACATTTTTGGCGTGTACTATGGGGTAAGTTAGGTACCAAACTGTTATTTTCTACTGCATGTCATCCGCAAACTGATGGACAAACTGAAGTAGTTAATCGCACTTTAGGTACTTTGCTGCGTTCTTTAGTTAAAAACAACTTGAAATCATGGGAAGATTGTTTGCCATATGCTGAATTCGCTTATAATCGCGTTGTGCATTCATCTACCAATATGTCTCCATTTGAAGTTGTTTATGGTTTTAATCCGCTAACGCCTAATGATCTGTTGCCTTTACCTGTTGAGCATCTAACAAGTGTTAAAGGTACGAGAAAAGCGGAACAAGTTAAGGAGATGCATGAGAAAGTACGTGCGCGTATTGAAGCCGTTGGCGCACGTAATGCTGTTCAAAAGAATAAACGGCGCAAGCAAGTGATTTTCCAGCCTGGAGATCGCGTTTGGATTCATCTGAGTCCTGGACGGTTTCCTAACTTGAGAAAATCGAAATTGATGCCAAGAGGAGATGGACCGTTCACCGTGCTGAGTCGAGTCAATGATAATGCATATCGCATTAATTTACCCGGTGAATATAAGTGTTCATCTACATTTAATGTTGCTGACTTATCTCCCTTTTCTGCAGATGATGAGTTCGAAGTTGATGAGTCCCCGAATTCGAGGACGAATGTCGTGCAAGGCAAAGAAGAAGATGATCCGGAGCTACAGTTTAAAGGTCCAATGACGCGTTTGCGAGCCAAGAAGTTGCAAGCTTATTTACAAGCTTCTATTCGTCGCAAATTTGAACTTGGTGAAAATGAAGTCAAGGGCAGCTCGAGATTGATCACCATGCTATCCATAAATGAAGAAGAAGGAAGCATGAAGACGTGAGAAGAAGAATGACGCCATTTGGACGTGTGCATTAAAAGTTATACGCGTTTGCATGGGAAATCGGGAGATGCTGTTTTTCATGCAAAGGTGGCAACAATAATACATATGGGCCACGAATTATTTGTGATATATTGCAGCCCATATTGTGTTATTAAAGGTCCAAAAGTGGCGAAAATAAGAGGCCCAAAGTAGTTAGGATTTATCATTATCTAGTTAGATTTATGTTATCTTATTTTTGGTATCTTTTGATTTTATCCTAGTTTGATTAGGACTCTTTAAATTTCGAATTTCCTTAGTTATTTAGGTCTGATTTTCGTCCCCTATAGTTTAGTATAAATAGGGCATCCATTTGTTACATTAAAGTTAGACAATTGCAAGAAATAAAGAGTTATTCTCAATCTGTCTCACGATCCTTCGGTTGATCAAACTTTTATCTACAATTCTATTGTTCTAGCAAATCAATAGTCTTATTTAAGTTCTTCAGAGTATAATTAAGTACTTGGGAGAATTGCTATCCGGAGAAGTTAGACGTGCGCGTTCGGGTTTTCAACACGGGTTCGCCGAATCTAGCCGATTCCACATCTACACGTCGCCGCCACTCAGTCCACCATTCCGACGACCACCGCCGCCTTCACCGCCGTTCACCACCGAAATTCCAGCCCCTTCCAGCCGTTCAAGTGTTCATCGAGTCCTAGTCGTGTCATCGCATTCTAGTAAGTTCTTTATCTGTTTGAGTCTTGTTCGTTTCTAGTCGAGTCTTTTCTTGTTTTCTCTTTGTTCGTATTGATCCCTTACGTATCCGACGTTGTTCCGTTCCTTGCTTCCGCGTCTTTTCATCCGTGTCATGTCCCATAGGTCCCGGGTCACATCAAGAATGTGCATGGATTGTCGCGCCATCAACAAGATTACGGTAAAGTATCGTTTTCCTATCCCTAGGTTAGATGACATGTTGGATGAGTTATCTGGTTCGAAAGTTTTCTCTAAAATTGACTTAAGATCTGGATATTTTCAAGTTAGAATGAAAGAGGGAGATGAATGGAAAACAGCCTTTAAAACTAAACATGGTTTATATGAATGGTTAGTTATGCCCTTTGGACTTACTAATGCGCCTAGTACATTCATGAGATTAATGAACCATGTTTTGCGTGATGTGATTGGAAAGTTTGTGGTTGTTTATTTTGATGACATATTGATTTATAGCCGCAGCACACACGCACACCTTGAGCACCTACGCCGTGTTTTTATGCTCTTACGTGATGCTAAGTTGTATGGAAATTTGGCTAAGTGTTCTTTTTGCATGAATGAAGTCATTTTCTTAGGCTTCGTTATTAGTGAACGCGGTATAGAAGTAGACCGTTCTAAGATCACTGCGATCGAAGAATGGCCAACTCCTAAATCGGCGTCAGAAGTTCGATCATTCCACGGCTTAGCTGGATTTTATCGTCGCTTTGTGCGCGATTTCTCCACAATAGCCGCCCCTCTTACTGAGTTAAGTAAGAAGGATCGACCATTCGAGTGGGGTAAGTTGCAAGAGGAGGCGTTTACATGCCTAAAATACCTCCTGTGTCATGCACCTATTTTATGTTTGCCCGATTTTTCTAAAACTTTTGAAATTGAATGTGATGCCTCGGGCAAGGGTATTGGTGCTGTTCTTATGCAGGAGAGGAAGCCCGTCGCCTATTTTAGTGAAAAGCTCAATAATGCAGCCCTCAAGTATTCTACATACGACAAGGAGCTGTACGCACTAAAAAGAGCTTTGGAGACGTGGCAGCATTATTTGTGGCCAAAGGAGTTTGTGATTCATACTGATCACGAGAGCTTAAAGCATTTAAAGGGCCAAAATAATCTGAACAAAAGACATGCGAGGTGGGTCGAGTTCATCGAGTCCTTCCCGTACGTCATCAAATACAAGAAAGGTGAAGAGAACATAGTAGCCGACGCCTTATCTCGACGGTACACGTTTCTAACCTTAATACATGCTAAATTGTTGGGTTTTGAATCGATTAAGAGCTTGTATAAATCTGATCCGTTTTTCTCACCCATCTATGATGCATGTTCGGTCAAGTCACGTGCCATTGATGGATTTTATGTTAGTGAAGGTTACTTGTTCAAAGAGTCTCAATTATGCATTCCTGTTTCATCTATGCGTGAACTATTGGTTTTGGAATCGCATGCGGGAGGTTTAATGGGACATTTTGGTGTTGCTAAGACATTAAACATGCTGCATGAACACTTTTATTGGCCGCATATGAGAAAGGATGTTGAGAATGTGTGTAGTCGTTGTATTACATGTCGTAGAGCTAAGTCGACTTCACACCCATTTGGACTGTACACGCCACTACCCGCACCTTCATCCCCTTGGATTGATGTGTCTATGGACTTTATTTTGGGGTTACCTAGGTCTAAGACGGGTAAGGATTCTGTTTTTGTAGTAGTTGATCGGTTTTCTAAAATGGCTGTGAATGTTGCTAACTTATTCTTTCGTGAAGTTGTGCGTTTACATGGTTTACCTAGGACTATTGTTAGTGACAGAGATTCGAAATTTCTAGGCCATTTCTGGCGTGTTCTTTGGGGAAAAATAGGTACCAAACTTTTGTTTTCTACTGCATGTCATCCTCAAACTGACGGACAAACTGAAGTAGTAAATCGGACGTTAGGTACATTATTGCGTGCTTTAATTAAAAACAACTTGAAAAATTGGGAAGATTGTTTGCCACATGCTGAATTTGCATATAATCGTGTTGTGCATTCATCTACCAATATGTCTCCATTTGAAGTTGTGTATGGATTTAACCCTTTAACTCCTTCAGATCTTATACCTTTACCTGTTGAGCATTTATCAAGTGTAAAAGGTCTGAAGCGAGCTGATTTCATCAAAGAGATGCATGAAAAGGTAAGAGCTCGAATTGAGCAAAAGGGTGTGAATACCGCCGCCGCAAGGAACCAACATCGGAAGCAAATCATTTTCAAGCCCGGTGATCGTGTTTGGATTCATCTGAGTCCCGGTCGGTTCCCAAACTTGAGAAAGTCTAAGCTTAATCCACGAGGAGATGGCCCGTTCACCGTGATCAGCCGCGTGAACGACAATGCGTACCGCATTGATTTACCCGGTGAGTATAAGTGCTCTTCCACATTTAATGTAGCTGACTTATCTCCTTTTCCTGCAGATTCATTCGACCAAGAAGGCACCTTGAATTCGAGGTCGAATTCTTTTCAGGAGGGGGCGAATGATGAAGCCATGCCTAGGATTGAAGAAGATAATCCGGAGCTGCAAATGATTGGACCGATCACAAGACTAAGAGCAAAGAAATTGCAAGGCTATTTCCAAGCCTATGTGCGACGCAAGTTAGACGAACAAGAGATCATGCACTGCAGCCCTAAATGGATTACCATGTTGTCCATTCAAGATGAAGATGAAGGCATGAAGTTGGAGACGAGTACTTAAAGAGGGAAGAAGGATTTTGACGTGTTGCATGGCTCGTGCACGTCGAACTCATGCATGAATTATTTCGGATATTTGGGCAGCCATGGAGTTCAAATTAATTCAGCCCAATTCGAAATATTAGAGTCCAATTATGAAGGCCCAAAAGTGTTGGGTTTTATTTATCCATTAGATAGATTTTTATTATTTTATTTTTGGTCTTTTTGGATTTGCCTTAAATAGAGTTCTAATTAAGGTAGGAATCCTACTTAGATTAGGATATCTTTTTATTTTCGATTTCTTTTAGGATTTTACTTTAAATTTTCGTCCATCCCTCTTCTATATAAAGGGGATCATTGTTACTTTCATATTTAGACCATATTTGATTAAGAAGAATTTACCTTTCAATATTGTCTCACCCAAGATCCTCTTTTCTTAATTTTCAGCCGAAAATTGAACTCTTGAAAGCCTAGCAACTTCCAAGTTTTATTTAAGATCTCATTCTATTTCACTTGTGGGAATAGGGTTAGATTGCTATCGAGAAGACAACCGATTGTTGTACGTTTCGTGAGGTGATCTTCACGGGGTTTGCAGCTGTGTTTTCGACTCAAATTCTTCCAACACCACTGCCAATCATCTTCAACATCATCCATCCATCCAATTTCGTCCATTACACTATCATCCATCAAGTTCAAGTCAAGTTGTTCAAGTATACAAGCTGATCGAGTCCAGTTCGTTCATACGTGTTCAACTCGCCAAGATAAGCATCTATATTGTAAGTTCTTTATTTTCGTGTCCTAACCTATCTACTACAGCCCTTCTTCACCACATAACATCATACTACCCGTCCATAGCCATACCCTTTCGATTCAAACCAAAACAGCCCCTTTTCGTCCTATTTAGTTGTGTTTTATTTGGTGTCGTGTCATAATCTAGGTAATTTAATCGAGTCCTTTGAGTTTTGTTGAACCCTTACTTATCCGACGTTTTTTCGATTCTAGCTTCCGCGTATGTTTGTGTTGATCGTGTCCCATAGGTCCCGGGTCACATCAGGCGGCTATACTAGAAAAATCACGCACAAAACGTCGGTAAAAACCGGCGAGTCCATGAAAGGACCGAACTTCCGAAGCATTTTTCGGGGTTGGCCATTCCTCAATCGCCTTGATTTTGGAACGGTCTACCTAAATACCACGAAAACTGACGACAAAGCCTAGAAAAACGACTTCATCTATGCAAAAGGAACACTTAGACAAATTTACATACAACTTTGCATCACGCAAGAGCATAAAAATACACCTAAGGTGTTCTAGGTGCGCCTGTGCACTGTGACTGTAAATCAAGATATCATCAAAGTAAACAACCACAAATTTACCAATCCCATCACGCAAAACATGGTTCATTGATGAGGACATCCATAGCAATGATGAAGTCAATGAAGAGCTGCAATTCAAAGGACCCGTCACAGACTACGAGCTAAGAAGTTGCAAGAATATTTGCAAGCTGTAATTCGCAAGAAGTTCGAAGTTGAAGACGGAGTACAAGGAAGCTCGAAGATGATGACAACATTGTTGAAGATGGATGTTGGAGATCAAGATGTAGAGTGCACTACATGAAGATGGCGTGCAAGAAGTGTTTTTGTTGGGCTTGATGTGTATACTTGCTATTCAGCCCAAGTTAAGCATGCATGGTGGAAAAGCCCAAAAGTTTCGGCCCTTGATGATCCAATTAAAGGGATTGATTTATTAGACTATAGTATTTTATTTTATTATGATTTGGACGAATTTTGCAGATTTTTAGTTGATAATTTTCGGTTATTTTAGATAGAGATTTGACTAGATTTGACTAAATAAAACAAGACTCTAAAGGAAGTTACCAACTAAGGAATTATCCTAGAAGGAAACTACCAAAATTAAAATAGAACTAAGAAGGAAAGTTCCAAAAATAAAATAAACTCACAAGGTAACTACCAAATAAGATGAAATACTAAAAGGAAATTACCAAAATAAATCAAGACTCAAATGGAAACACAATGAATATACCTCTTTTTTTTTTTTTTTTTTTTTTGAATTTTCGGATTTTTTCTCTTCTTTTATCCGATTTTTTTTTTATCGCTCTTTTTCTCTCTCTTTTTTTTTTTTTTTACGATCTGATTTTCTTTTTCTTTCTTTTTTCTTTTAAAGAAGGAACAATATGGAAATTAAATTACAACTCGATAAAACGCAAACAAAATAAATGGAACAAATAAACGAGTATGGAACCACGAACGATATAAACCAACCTGGCTCTGATACCAAAATATGATGTGACCCGGGACTAAATGACCAACGAGACACAAAAGACGCGGAAGCAAAGGAAAGAAACTACGTCGGTACGAAAGGATTCTATACTCGAATAACTAGGCGACCAAGACTCAACTAAAATACCTAGAACTTTGACACAAATTAAATAACACAAACCAAGGGTTCAAGGGCTGAATTGGACGGTTTTATAGGGCTGGGAATTGGAAGAATTTTCGTGTGTGAAGGTTGGTGAAGAAGGGCTTAGAGAAGATAGGATATGTTAGTGTTTGAACGGACTTACGGATATAACGAACGGATGTAGAATTCGGACTTGAAGGGGGCTGCCGTGATTTGGACGTTGATGGCTAATTTGGAGGTCGTCGATGATAGTGATGGACGTGTGGTGTTGATGAAGTGATTCACAACCCGATAGCCTCCTTGAATCTCGAACGTCTTCAAGGTTGAAATCTCCAAGTTGTTCCTCGTTAGCGAATACCGGTCAATCCCTCAAGTGAATTGAGCAATACCCTTGAATAAGACTTGTAGTTGCTAGCTCCAAGAATGAATATTTTCGTGTGAAAAGTATTCAAAAGACAAATAGATTTGAGACACAAATTGAATGCAAAAGCAATTTAATTCAACAATGTCTAAAGTATCAATGAGACATGGTTCCCCTATTTATAAGCACTAAGGGGGACGAAAATTAGCATAAAAAAGGCCTAAAGATTGATCCAAAAGGGATCTCTAACTATACTAGGAAGTTCCCTAAGCTAGAATTCTATTCAAGGTAGGAAATTGCCTTAAATACAATTCTAGTCAAACTTGACCTCAATATGGACGAAAATTACTACTAAATAATTAAATAAATCTGATCCAACTATAGTCTTAATTAAATAAAATAAATACTATAGTCTAAAATAAAATCAACCCCATAATTAATTACTATGGGACCGATTTCTTCACTAGAAACCGCACACACATGCACGATAAATTTCATGCACATGCACACATGCTCTTAAACTCTTCATCTTCATCTCTTCAAGATTAATACTCCATGGTGTGTTCTTGATCTTCAATAGTTAATAAATTAACTATCTTGGAATTGCTTCTCTTGACTTCTTCATCTCCAATCTCGAGCTTTCTTCGAATCAACACTTGCAAGTAAGCTTGCAACTTCTTAGCTCTTGATCTTGTGATTGGTCCTCTAAATTGCAACTCCGGTTCTTCATCGTCTTTGTTGTCCATGGCTTCATCATTTAGAATGGCTTGAGTAGATAGGGTATGATATAGATAAAACAGACTTACGGATGGATCTGAATGAAGGCGAACTTGGATACAAACAATGCTGAAGTCGATCACGTGCGATGATGATGATGGACGACGTCGTTTATGGCTGGACGGATGATGAGCTGTTGAGGTGAATTACAACCCGAAAGTTGCCTTGAATCTCGAACGTACACAAGGCCAAATTCTTTAAGTTGCTCTTCGATAGCGAGTTTCCGACGATCCCTCGAACGTGGACGACGAATTCCCTTTGTAAAACTTAGAAATGCTAAATCTAAGAGTATGAATTTAATTATCTAAACTCACAAAAGATTAAATGGGTTGAGACGATATTAAAAGCAAAGGCTTAATTAATCAAATATAGTCTAAAGTAACAATGAAATATGGATCCCCTATTTATAATAGGTGGACCGAAAATCTAAGGCCTAATGGACGAAAATAAGGAGTCCAATTTGAACTAGAATTGGACTTCAACAACTTCCTAAACTAGAATTCTATTTAAGGTAGATTTTGTAGATCTTGCCTTATCTAAAAATCTAGTCAAATCTCTATCTAAAATAACCGAAAATTATCAACTAAAAATCTGCAAAATTCGTCCAAATCATAATAAAATAAAATACTATAGTCTAATAAATCAATCCCCTTAATTGGATCATCAAGGGCCGAAACTTTTGGGCTTTTCCACCATGCATGCTTAACTTGGGCTGAATAGCAAGTATACACATCAAGCCCAACAAAAACACTTCTTGCACGCCATCTTCATGTAGTGCACTCTACATCTTGATCTCCAACATCCATCTTCAACAATGTTGTCATCATCTTCGAGCTTCCTTGTACTCCGTCTTCAACTTCGAACATCTTGCGAATTACAGCTTGCAAATATTCTTGCAACTTCTTAGCTCGTAGTCTTGTGACGGGTCCTTTGAATTGCAGCTCTTCATTGACTTCATCATTGCTATGGATGTCCTCATCAATGAACCATGTTTTGCGTGATGGGATTGGTAAATTTGTGGTTGTTTACTTTGATGATATCTAGATTTACAGTCACAGTGCACAGGCGCACCTAGAACACCTTAGGCGTATTTTTATGCTCTTGCGTGATGCAAAGTTGTATGGAAATTTGTCTAAGTATTCCTTTTGCATAGATGAAGTCGTTTTTCTAGGCTTTGTCGTCAGTTTTCGTGGTATTGAGGTAGACCGTTCCAAAATCAAGGCGATTGAGGAATGGCCAACCCCGAAAAATGCTTCGGAAGTTCGGTCCTTTCATGGACTCGCAGGTTTTTACCGACGTTTTGTGCGTGATTTTTCTAGTATAGCCGCCCCTCTTACAGAGCTAAGTAAGAAGGATCGGAAATTTGAGTGGGGTAAACAACAAGAGCATGCATTTACTACTTTGAAAACTTTGTTATGTTCTGCTCCTGTTCTTCGTTTACCTGATTTTACTAAGACTTTTGAGATCGAGTGTGATGCTTCGGGCATAGGTATTGGTGCAGTTTTGATGCAGGATCGCAGGCCCGTCGCCTACTTCAGTGAGAAGCTTAGTGGCGCCAGTTTGAGGTACTCGACGTACGACAAAGAGCTTTATGCTTTGAAGCGTGCATTGGCAGCACTATCTTTGGCCCAAGGAGTTCGTGATTCATACGGACCACGAGAGTTTAAAGCACCTCAAAGGACAGCAAAATCTGAACAAGAGGCATGCAAGATGGGTGGAATTCATCGAGTCCTTCCCATACGTGATCAAGTACAAGAAAGGTGAAGAAAACGTCGTCGCGGACGCGTTATCTCGAAGGTACGCACTTCTAAACTTAATGCATGCTAAAATGCTTGGTTTCGAGTCCATTAAGTCACTATATGTGGAAGACGCCTATTTCAGCCCCATTTATGCTTCATGTGTGTCAAAATCTCGTGCCTTAGATGGTTATTATGTGCATGATGGGTTTTTGTTTAAGGAGTCTAAGTTATGCATTCCTATTTGTTCTATGCGTGAGCTACTTGTGTTAGAATCGCATGCGGGAGGTTTAATGGGTCACTTTGGTGTACATAAAACATTGAACTTGCTGCATGAACACTTCTTTTGGCCGCATATGCGTAGGGATGTAGAGAATGTGTGTAGTCGTTGCATTACTTGTCGACAAGCCAAGTCCACTTCACACCCATTTGGATTGTACATGCCGTTACCCGCCCCTACAGCTCCTTGGATCGACATATCTATGGATTTTATCTTAGGATTGCCTAGGTCTAGGTCGGGTAAAGATTCGGTGTTTGTTGTAGTTGATCGGTTCTCTAAAATGGCTCATTTCATTGCATGTAGAAAAACCGATGATGCTGTGCATATTGCCAATTTGTTCTTTGTGCATGTTGTTAGATTGCATGGAATTCCTCGTACTATTGTTAGTGATAGGGATTCTAAGTTTTTAGGACATTTCTGGCGTGTTTTGTGGGGAAAATTAGGTACTAAGTTATTGTTTTCCACTGCATGTCATCCACAAACCGATGGTCAAACTGAGGTTGTGAATCATACATTAGGAGCTTTACTTAGGTCTCTAATTAAGAACAATTTGAAGTCATGGGAAGAGTGTTTACCATATGCTGAATTTGCTTATAATCGTGTTATTCATTCTTCTACTAACATGTCTCCGTTTGAGGTAGTTTATGGATTTAATCCGTTAACTCCTACTGATTTGATTCCTTTACCCGTTGAGCATCTAACGAGTGTTAAAGGTATGAAGAGAGCTGATTTTATTCGAGAGATGCATGAGAAGGTTCGTGCCCGGATCGAGCACAAAGGCGCTCAAACCGCCGCCGCACGCAACACGAGGTGCAAACGTGTGATATTCCAGCCCGGAGATCGAGTTTGGATTCATCTTAGTCCAGGCCGATTCCCTAACTTGAGGAAGTCGAAGTTGTCGCCCCGTGGAGATGGCACATTCACTGTTTTGAGCCGTGTTAATGATAATGCATACCGCATTGATCTCCCGGGTGAGTACAAGTGTTCTTCTACGTTTAATGTTGCTGATTTGTCTCCTTTTTCTGCAGATGAATTCGACCATGATGACACTTCAAATTCGAGGATGAATTCTCTTCAGCAGGGGAGGAATGATGAGGACATCCATAGCAATGATGAAGTCAATGAAGAGCTACAATTCAAAGGACCCGTCACAAGACTACGAGCTAAGAAGTTGCAAGAATATTTGCAAGCTGTAATTCGCAAGAAGTTCGAAGTTGAAGACGTAGTACAAGGAAGCTCGAAGATGATGACATTGTTGAAGATTGATGTTGGAGATCAAGATGTAGAGTGCACTACATGAAGATGGCATGCAAGAAGTGTTTTTGTTGGGCTTGATGTGTATACTTGCTATTCAGCGCAAGTTAAGCATGCATGGTGGAAAAGCCCAAAAGTTTCGGCCCTTGATGATCCAATTAAGGGGATTGATTTATTAGACTATAGTATTTTATTTTATTATGATTTGGACGAATTTTGCAGATTTTTAGTTGATAATTTTCGGTTATTTTAGATAGAGATTTGACTAGATTTTTAGATAAGGCAAGATCTACAAAATCTACCTTAAATAGAATTCTAGTTTAGGAAGTTGTTGAAGTCCAATTCTAGTTCAAATTGGACTCCTTATTTTCGTCCATTAGGCCTTAGATTTTCGGTCCACCTATTATAAATAGGGGATCCATGTTTCATTGTTACTTTAGGCGTTAGATTTTTTTTTTTTTGGCCGATTTCTTTCTCTTCTTTTTTTTTGTTTTCAATGAATATTCAGATTACAAAAGACTCGAAACAATACGAAAATTAAATGACACATATGTGACACGTCGGAGTGAACCACGACCAGCAGAGCTGACCTGGCTCTGATGCCAAATTCATCAGAGCCAACTCATCTAGCCAAATTGATGGATGATGGTGAAACGTACGTATAGGTGTAGATGAAGGATGGTGATCAATGGAGATGAATTGAAAAGGTAGAAGAAGTAGACTTACTCGAACCCCGTCTTGCGGTGAAGACGAAACGCGATTTCTCGAATACTTCAAGTTGGATAGCACTCCCCCCTAAACTCGATGGAATAGAAAAGAGTTTGAAATAGGACTTTAGATTTGCTAGGTCTAAAGAACTTGATAAATGGGTCGATCAACCAAAGGATCGGTGAGACAATTGAGAAATTAACTCTTTATTTCATGCAACGTCTGAATTATGAATGTCACAGGGTGCTCCTATTTATAGGGACATTATGGACGAAATTATAGCCCTAAAAAACTAGATAAACATTGAAAAATACTAATCCTAATCAATCTAGGATAAAATCAAAAGATACCAAAAATAAGATAACAAAAATCTATCTAAATCTAACTAGATAAGGATAAATCCTAACTAACTTTGGGCCTCTTATTTTCGCCACTTTTGGACCTTTGGCTGCAATATATCATAAATAATTCGTGGCCCATATGTATTATTGTTGCCACCTTTGCATGAAAAACAGCATCTCCCGATTTCCCATGCAAACGCGTATAACTTTTAATGCACACGTCCAAATGGCGTCGTTCTTCTTCTCACGTCTTCATGCTTCCTTCTTCATCATTAATTGATAGCATGTTGACCAATCTCGAGCTGAATATTTGATCTTCATGTATTGTTCCTCAAATCTTGATTTCCAATCTTTGATGGCCCTCACTCTAACAATCTTCGGACCTTTGAATGATAGCTCGGAATTTGATTCTTCAAGGGTTTTCAGGATCATATCATTCCCCTCCTCTTGAAAAGAATTCGTCCTCGAATTCAAATCTTCGGGGTCAAGGACTACCATGAATGGATCATCAAACTCCTTTGTGTGCACAACTAAATCATATGGAACATTCTCAACAACCTGTAAAATAAAGACATCAAAAGTACAGGGTTGATCAAAAATGTTAGAACTCGGTAGCTCCTCCATGACTTCTTCTTTGAGTTCTTTATGCTCCACAGTCATTACTCCATTAATGTCAATCTCCTCTTGAAAACATGTGATGTGACCCGGGACTAAAGGACACCACGAGACACAAAAGACGCGGAAGATAGGAAAGAAACTACGTCGGTACGAAAGGATTCTATACTCGATAAACTAGACGACTTGGACTCAATTAAAATACCTAGATAAATGACACACAAATCAAACACAAATCCAATATAAAAGGGCTGTTTTGGGACGAGTATAAGGACGGTATTGAAGTAGGTATTTCGATGATGATGAATAGGTTGAGAAGGGCTAGAGTAGAAAGGGTATGATAGAGATAAACGGACTTACGGATGGATCTGACTGAAGGCGAACTTGGATACGAACAAGGCTGAAGTCAGTCACGTGCGTTGATGATGATGGACGACGTCGTTTATGGCTGGACGGATGATGAGTTGTTGATGTGAATTACAACCCGAAAGTTGCCTTGAATCTCGAACGTACACAAGGCCAAATTCTTTAAGTTGCTCTTCGATAGCGAGTTTTCGACGATCCCTCGAACGTGGACGGCGAATTCCCTTTGTAAAACTTAGAGATGCTAATTCTAAGAGTATGAATTTAAATGATCTAAACTCACAAAGACTAAATGGGGTTGAGACAATATTGAAAGCAAAGCTTAAATTATCAAATATGGTCTAAAGAATAATGTTGACAATGATCCTCTATTTATACTAGAGGGGAGCACGAAATTTCTAGCTAAAACTAACTAAAAGACTTGTCCAAATTGGACTAGAAAACTTCCTAAACTAGAATTCTATTTAAGGTAGATTTTGTAGATCTTGCCTTATCTAAAAATCTGGTAAAAATTCTATCTAAAATAACCGAAAAATCCTAACTAAAAATCTGCAAAATTTCGTCCATAATATAATAAATAAAATACTATAGTCTAATAAATCAATCCCCTTAATTGGATCATCAAGGGCCGAATTATTTTGGGCTTTTCCACCATGCATGCTTAACTTGGGCTGAATAGCAAGTATACACATCAAGCCCAACAAAAGCACTTCTTGCACGCCTCCTTCATGTATTGCACTCCATATCTTGATCTCCATCTTCCATCTTCAATAATGTCATCATCTTCAAGCTTCCTTGTACTCCGTCTTCAACTTCGAACTTCTTGCGAATTACAGCTTGCAAATATTCTTGCAACTTCTTAGCTCGTAGTCTTGTGACGGGGCCTTTGAATTGCAGCTCTTTATTGACTTCATCATTGCTATGGATGTCCTCATCATTCCCCCCCTGCTGAAGAGAATTCGTCCTCGAATTTGCAGTCTCATCATGGTCGAATTCATCTGCAGAAAAAGGAGACAAATCAGCAACATTAAATGTAGAAGAACACTTGTACTCACCAGGGAGATCAATGCGGTATGCATTATCATTAACACGGCTCAAAACAGTGAATGGGCCATCTCCACGGGGCGACAACTTCGACTTCCTCAAGTTAGGGAATCGGCCTGGACTCAAATGGATCCAAACACGATCTTCGGGCTGGAATATCACACGTTTGCGCCTCGTGTTGCGTGCGGCGGCGGTTTGAGCGCCTTTGTGCTCGATCCGGGCACGAACCTTCTCATGCATCTCTCGAATAAAATTAGCTCTCTTCATACCTTTAACACTCGTTAGATGCTCAACGGGTAAAGGAATCAAATCAGTAGGAGTTAACGGATTAAATCCATAAACTACCTCAAATGGAGACATGTTAGTAGAAGAATAAATAACACGATTATAAGCAAATTCAGCATATGGTAAACACTCTTCCCATGACTTCAAATTATTTTTAATTAGAGACCTAAGTAAAGCTCCTAATGTACGATTCACAACCTCAGTTTGACCATCGGTTTGTGGATGACATGCAGTAGAAAACAATAACTTAGTACCTAATTTTCCCCACAAAACACGCCAAAAATGTCCTAAAAACTTAGAATCCCTATCACTAACAATAGTACGAGGAATTCCATGCAATCTAACAACATGCACAAAGAACAAGTTGGCAATATGCACAGCATCATCGGTTTTTCTACATGCAATGAAATGAGCCATTTTAGAGAACCGATCAACTACAACAAACACCGAATCTTTACCCGACCTAGACCTAGGTAATCCCAAGATAAAATCCATAGAAATATCAATCCAAGGGGCTGTAGGGACGGGTAATGGCGTGTAAAGGCCGAATGGGTGTGAAGTGGATTTGGCTTGACGACAAGTAATGCAACGACTACACACATTCTCTACATCCCTACGCATATGCGGCCAATAAAAGTGTTCATGCAGCAAGTTTAATGTCTTATGTACACCAAAGTGACCCATCAAACCTCCCGCATGCGATTCTAATACAAGTAGCTCACGCATAGAACAAATAGGAATGCATAACTTAGACTCCTTGAACAAAAACCCATCATGCACATAATAACCATCTAAGGCACGAGATTTTGACACACATGAAGCATAAATGGGGCTGAAATAGGCGTCTTCCACATATAGTGACTTAATGGACTCGAAACCAAGCATTTTAGCATGCATTAAATTCAGAAGTGCATACCTTCGAGATAACGCGTCCGCAACGATGTTTTCCTCACCTTTCTTGTACTTGATCACGTATGGGAAGGACTCGATGAATTCCACCCATCTTGCATGTCTCTTGTTCAGATTTTGCTGTCCTTTGAGGTGCTTTAAACTCTCGTGGTCCGTGTGAATCACGAACTCCTTGGGCCAAAGATAGTGCTGCCATGTATCCAATGCACACTTTAAAGCATAAAGCTCTTTGTCGTACGCAGAATACCTCAAACTGGCGCCACTAAGCTTCTCACTGAAGTAGGCGACGGGCCTACGATCCTGCATCAAAACTGCACCAATACCTATGCCCGAAGCATCACACTCGATCTCAAAAGTCTTAGTAAAATCAGGTAAACGAAGAACAGGAGCAGAACATAACAAAGATTTCAAAGTAGTAAATGCAAGCTCTTGTTGTTTACCCCACTCAAATTTCCGATCCTTCTTACTTAGCACAGTAAGAGGGGTGGCTATACTAGAAAAATCACGCACAAAACGTCGGTAAAAACTGGCGAGTCCATGAAAGGACCGAACTTCCGAAGCATTTTTCGGGGTTGGCCGAATCGCCTTGATTTTGGAACGGTCTACCTCAATACCACGAAAACTGACGACAAAGCCTAGAAAAACGACTTCATCTATGCAAAAGGAACACTTAGACAAATTCCTATACAACTTTGCATCACGCAAAAGCATAAACACACGTCTAAGGTGTTCTAGGTGCGCCTGTGCACTGTGACTGTAAATCAAGATATCATCAAAGTAAACAACCACAAATTTACCAATCACATCACGCAAAACATGGTTCATTAATCTCATAAACGTGCTCGGTGCATTAGTGAGACCAAATGGCATAACTAACCACTCATATAGACCATGTTTTGTTTTAAACGCAGTTTTCCATTCATCCCCTTCATGCATTCTAACTTGAAAATAACCAGATCTTAAATCTATCTTAGAAAACACATTAGAATCACTTAATTCATCTAGCATATCATCAAGTCTAGGGATAGGAAATCTGTACTTAACCGTTATTTTGTTGATGGCGCGGCAATCCATGCACATCCTCCATTCGTTGTTCTTCTTTGGCACTAGGATGACTGGAACTGCACAAGGGCTCATCGACTCACGGATTTGCTTCTTCTCTAGAAACTCCTTCACTTGACGGTCGATCTCCTTCGTCTCCTCGGGGGACGTGCGGTACGCCGGTCTGTTGGGCAAGACTGCGCCGGGTACGAAGTCGATCTGGTGCTCGATCCCACGAACTGGAGGTAATCCACTCGGAATCTCTTCCGGGAACACGTCCGCGAACTCCTCCATAAGGGGCTGCACATCACAAGGCAAAGAAACACCATTAGTAGCACTGTCCTTATAAGATAAAAGAACGAAAGGTAAACCTGCTTTAAGTGCTTTCTCTACGCCTTTAACGGAGATGAACAAAGACCGATTTTGTTCAACTTTAGGGGCTGATCCGGATGATTTGCCACGAACTAAGGCTTCATTGGAAGCCTTCGAATGGGCTGTATTGGCCGAGTGTGAAGAAGAACTCGGCGGTGAACATTCGGCCGAAACTTGGCCGTTCACGGCGGCGGTCCGGGCGGCGACTGCGGCTTGCTTTGCCCGTTCTTGCTTAAATCTCTCTTGCATCCTTTCTTGATCCTCTGCAACAGCTTTAGGAGCGAGTGGCTTGAGCACAGTAGTTCGGCCATCCATGGTGATCGAATAAGTGTTGGCCAAACCATCGTGAACTGCTTTTCTGTCAAATTGCCACGGTCTTCCTAAAAGAATGTGGGCTGCCTCCATAGGAATAACATCACAAAGAACAGTGTCAGAATAACGACCTTTAGTTAATGAAACGCGTACCTGACCTGTTACTCTGATTGAACCGCGATCAGTAAGCCATTGCAGCTTGTATGGCTTTGGATGCTTTGTAGTGGTAAGGGCGAGTTTATCAACGGCGTATTGACTGATTGCGTTGATTACACTCCCACTGTCTATGATCATCGCACAAGTCTGATCCTTGATTGCAACGCGTGTGTAGAATATGTTCTCACGCTGGGATTGCTCTTCGTCTTCTCGATTAATGTTCAGACTGCGAATGGACACTAGACTGACATGAGGCAATTCGGCCTCTTCATCCTCGTCGTCGACTTCAGGAACTTCGACGGCACTAAGGGCGACGTCCTGGGGCTCTTCTTCATCTTCACTGGCTGATTCAAGCCCGTTTTGTTCATTGAGAAACAAAACACGACGGTTCGGGCACTGATTCTGAAAATGGCCCCAACCTTGGCATTTATGACATTGGATGTCACGGGCTCGATTAGGGGCTGCATTCGGCGTCGTATTGGGCTGATTGGGCCGTACTGCACCATCCTTTCTACACTGGTGAAGTCCTTCAACTCGACTTCACAACCAATATCGGGATTCATACCTTCAATGTACCTAATGATGGTAGCATTTAAGGTCTCCTCCTTCCCGACTCGGTTCAAGGCGGTCTCCAACTCTTTGTGATACTCTTCAATCGAACGGGTGCCTTGCTTGATCCGGTTGAGCTTCTTTTCGAGCTCTCTCTCATAATGGACTGGAATGAAGCGTCCTCGCATCAATCCCTTCATTTCTTCCCATGTATCAATTGGCGGATTGCGATTTCTGCGCCTTCTTTCTTGCTGCATCTCCCACCATGTGGCTGCGTAGCCTCTGAACTCCAAACAGGCTAACTGCACCTTTTTGACTTCTGTGAAGTCGTAGCAGTCAAAAATATTCTCTACCTTACGTTCCCAATCAAGATAGATATCGGGATCGTGAAGGCCTTCAAACTCCGGGATGCTCGTCTTGATGTTATTGAGCATGCGGTCTTCACCATAGTCATCACGCCTCTGTCGGCGGCCATGAGCCGTATCAGCTGTATTCTCATCGAAATACTCCTCCTCGTGCTCATTTTGTCGCTGGTGCTGTCGAACTTGACCACGAACAGGGTGTGTAATGGTCGGAGTAGTTTTAGTGCGTTCAAGGGCATGCACTAAATCATCAAGTTTGTCAGACAGGGCCTGATGCTGTCTCTGGAAGTGTTTTGAGAGTGCTTCAAAATGATACTTAGGATCCCATTGTGCGGGTGGATCCGAAGTAGACTCCATGGGGGCTATGGACGGATCTCGGGATGGGTCCAAAGGTGGAGTGTCGGCTGGGGGAGTCAAAGATGACTCGGAACGGGTACCTTTCTTCATGAAACCTACAAAACTAACAAACGTAAAAGAAAACAAGGAAGGACCTCACAATCTCACGTCACTCGTCTGTTTTCACTCTTGATTTTACCACTCGTGTATCACTCAATATATGGGTGCACAGTGTGTGAAAATCGTGTAGATGGAGTAGGTAATTCGGCGTTCTTGTGTAGAGGAAAGGACGGGAATGCTATGTTCGGAACACGGATGAATTTGGAGTGTGTATGAATGATATACGGGTTGAGTATGTGTATGGGAGGGGCTGCCGAATGTGTATGGTTGGAGTATAGGTGGTGGTCAAATGAATAGGGTAGGAAAAGGAAAGAGATAGATCAATTAATGAAGTTCCAAAAAGATTGGGAAATCCAAAAATCAATCTAGAAAAGATATGGAAAGAAATAGGATAGATAAGGAAAGAAGAAAGAGATAAGGTAATAGGGGATTTGGATATGTATCAATCTATGTGACACAATCTAAATACCTTAATTAGCCTAGACTCTAGAAGGAAAGAATCCAAAAATAAAAATAGAGATCTAAAGTAGTTACCAAAATCAAAATAAACTAAGAAGGAAATATCCTAAAAGAAAGGAAATCTAAAAGGAAATAACCAACTATGGATTTGTACCCAAAAGGAAGGTACCAAAATAAAATAGACACAAAAAGGAAACAATGAATTTACTTTTTTTTTTTTTTTTTTTTTGTATTTTCGGATTTCTTTTTTTTTTTATCCGATTTTTTTTTTATTTGATCGTGCTTTTCTCTCTTTTTTTTGTACGATCTGTCCTTTTTTTTTAACTATGAACAATACGGAAAATAAAGTACAACTCGACAAAACTCAAAACAAACTAAACGGGACAAATAAACGAGTATGGAACCACGAACAATATAAACCGACGTGGCTCTTGATACCAATTTATGATGTGACCCGGGACTAAAGGACACCACGAGACACAAAAGACGCGGAAGATAGGAAAGAAACTACGTCGGTACGAAATGATTCTATACTCGATAAACTAGACGACTTGGACTCAATTAAAATACCTAGATAAATGACACACAAATCAAACACAAATCCAATATAAAAGGGCTGTTTTGGGACGAGTATAAGGACGGTATTGAAGTAGGTATTTCGATGATGATGAATAGGTTGAGAAGGGCTAGAGTAGAAAGGGTATGATAGAGATAAACGTACTTACGGATGGATCTGACTGAAGGCGAACTTGGATACGAACAAGGCTGAAGTGGGTCACGTGCGTTGATGATGATGGACGACGTCGTTTATGGCTGGACGGATGATGAGTTGTTGATGTGAATTACAACCCGAAAGTTGCCTTGAATCTCGAACGTACACAAGGCCAAATTCTTTAAGTTGCTCTTCGATAGCGAGTTTCCGACGATCCCTCGAACGTGGACGGTGAATTCCCTTTGTAAAACTTAGAGATGCTAATTCTAAGAGTATGAATTTAAATGATCTAAACTCACAAAGATTAAATGGGGTTGTGACAATATTGAAAGCAAAGCTTAAATTATCAAATATGGTCTAAAGAATAATGTTGACAATGATCCTCTATTTATACTAGAGGGGAGCACGAAATTTCTAGCTAAAACTAACTAAAAGACTTGTCCAAATTGGACTAGAAAACTTCCTAAACTAGAATTCTATTTAAGGTAGATTTTGTAGATCTTGCCTTATCTAAAAATCTGGTCAAAATTCTATCTAAAATAACCGAAAAATCCTAACTAAAAATCTGCAAAATTTCGTCCATAATATAATAAATAAAATACTATAGTCTAATAAATCAATCCCCTTAATTGGATCATCAAGGGCCGAATTATTTTGGGCTTTTCCACCATGCATGCTTAACTTGGGCTGAATAGCAAGTATACACATCAAGCCCAACAAAAGCACTTCTTGCACGCCTCCTTCATGTATTGCACTCCATATCTTGATCTCCATCTTCCATCTTCAATAATGTCATCATCTTCAAGCTTCCTTGTACTCCGTCTTCAACTTCGAACTTCTTGCGAATTACAGCTTGCAAATATTCTTGCAACTTCTTAGCTCGTAGTCTTGTGACGGGGCCTTTGAATTGCAGCTCTTTATTGACTTCATCATTGCTATGGATGTCCTCATCAACATGGCTGCATTTTCAACAGCTCTTCAACTGTTTCGAACTCCTCAGCTTCGAACAGCTCTTTAATGATTTTGATCTCCTCTACGGCAGTAACAACCTTCATTTCTTCTCTCTCAAATTCTCCAACGTCTTCACAAGTAGCAACATTTACCAATTCATCAAGAGATGCTTCAACTGAAATTGTTACCTCGAAAGTAGGATCTTCTTTGATGGCAACGATCTCAGATGGTAACTCAATGTGGATCTCCTCTTGAATGTTGCTGGCTTGGCTTGGCACATCCATGACTAGCTGAACTGGTGATGCAGGCCGTGTAGGTGGTACATAGGTACGTAGAAACTCCTCGAATGACTCAGGTTCGCTCCAACAAAACGGGGCTGTTTGGCGATGAGCTCTATGTGACAACTCTACATCTGACTCTACTTGAACCACTTCATTTTGCAGACTCTCCAACCACTTCTCTATCTCAATGGCATATTGCACCATGTCTTTCAACTTGTCGAAGTGATATAATGCTACCTTTTCTCGGATTTATCTTCGTAGACCAGCTAGAAATTTATCCATGGTATCTTCTGGATATTCTTCTACATCAGCTCGTCTTATGGCTTCAATCATTTTGTTGTAGTAGGCATTTACACTTCGATCTCTTTGTCTAAGCTTGTATAGCTTCTCCTCCAACTCCCATTGGTAGTGGTCTGGAATGAAGTGTTTTCGCAACAAATCTTTCAACTCACGCCATGTGTCGATAGGTGGAAGATGATCTCGATGGCATCGGTTCTGCTGTAATTCCCACCATGTTGCTGCGTAACCTTTAAACTCTAATGAAACTAGATGCACTTTCTGTGACTCTGGAAAGTCGTAACACTCAAAAACATTGTCTACCTTTTGTTCCCAATCAAGGTAAGCATCGGGATCGTGTAGACCTCAAACTCGGGAATGAACATTCTGTTGCGGACTGGAATCATAGTGACCTGCGAACAATGAACAAACATAAAAGAAAACAAGGACCTCGCAGTACTCACTTTTCTCTCGTTTGTTTTCTCTCTTGCTTTTACCTCTCGTGTATGTCTCTCAAATATAAGTGGTGCACGGTGTGTGTAAAATCGTATATGTAAATGACTGAATGGGGTGATGTGGCACAGTTGGTGACGTGGCAGATGAGGTGGCACACTGATCTGGCGTGTGGGAGTGTGGTGGCAGGATGACTGGGCGGGGTGATGTGGATTAGGGTTTGATGAATCCCCAAGGTGTGAAAGGAAATAATTAGGAATTTGGAAAGTTTGACACAATCTAGTTATTCCTAATTGGACTAGGACTCAAAAGGAAAATACCAAGGATAAAACAGAACTAGAAGGAACGAACTGAAAAATAAAATAATCACAATAGGAAACAACCAAAGAGATTAATTTTCGAATTATTTTTTTTTTCTCAGCACTATTCACGTGAACAGTATGATGAACAGTGACGAACAGTACGATGAACAGTAACTTTTTTTTTTTAATGAATGATGTGAATTACAACTCGAAAGACTCAAAACGATAAAACGAATAGAAATTGACGTATTGAACCACGAACGATAGAAACCGACGTGGCTCTTGATACCAATTTATGATGTGACCCGGGACTTATGGGACACGACAAAGACAAAAACATGCGGAAGCTAGGAACGAAACTACATCGGATGCGTAAGGGATCAATACGACTCGAATAAAAGAACGAAAATATAACTCGACTAATGCGAACAAGACTCGATTAACTTGCTGAATTAAACTAAATACCTAAGGTACTCTAGACTATGACTCAACTAAGATAAAAACATACATAAATAAATAGATAAATGGGCGAATTAGGGCAGATTGGTTATACGTGTTATTTAGGGCGAATTGGACACGTTTAGGCGATGAACGATTTAGGTGATGATTTATGGACGAATTTTGATTGATGGATGATGGTGAAACGTACGTATAGGCGTAGATGAAGGATGGTGATCGATGGAGATGAATTGAAAAGGTAGAAGAAGTAGACTTACTCGAACCCCGTCTTGCGGTGAAGACGAAACGCGATTTCTCGAATACTTCAAGTTGAATAGCACTCCCCCCTAAACTCGATGGAATAGAAAAGAGTTTGAAATAGGACTTTAGATTTACTAGGTCTAAAGAACTTGATAAATGGGTCGATCAACCAAAGGATCGGTGAGACAATTGAGAAATTAACTCTTTATTTCATGCAACGTCTGAATTATGAATGTCACAGGGTGCTCCTATTTATAGGAGACATTATGGACGAAATTATAGCCCTAAAAACTAGATAAACATTGAAAAATACTAATCCTAATCAATCTAGGATAAAATCAAAAGATACCAAAAATAAGATAACAAAAATCTATCTAAATCTAACTAGATAAGGATAAATCCTAACTAACTTTGGGCCTCTTATTTTCGCCACTTTTGGACCTTTAATAACACAATATGGGCTGCAATATATCATAAATAATTCGTGGCCCATATGTATTATTGTTGCCACCTTTGCATGAAAAACAGCATCTCCCGATTTCCCATGCAAACGCGTATAACTTTTAATGCACACGTCCAAATGGCGTCGTTCTTCTTCTCACGTCTTCATGCTTCCTTCTTCATCATTAATTGATAGCATGTTGACCAATCTCGGGCTGAATATTTGATCTTCATGTATTGTTCCTCAAATCTTGATTTTCAATCTTTGATGGCCCTCACTCTAACAATCTTCGGACCTTTGAATGATTTATGATGTGACCCGGGACCTATGGAACACAACAAAGACAAAGGACGCGGAAGCTAGGAACAAAACTACGTCGGATGCGTAAGGGATCAATACGACTCTAGAGAAAAGATGAAAGACTCGACTAGAAACGGAAATAGAACTTACTAGGATACGTAGACACGAACTAGGACTCGACTGTTGACACGAAAGACACCCTTGGATGGCTGGAACTCGGCGGTGATGGCTGGAATCACGGCGAACGACGGTGGTGGAAGGAATCTCGGCGGCGATGAAAGGTAGAAGGATAAATCAGGATCGGCGAACCCGTGTTGTATCAACTCGAACGCGCACGACTAATTCTCCGGATAGCAATTCTCCCAAGTACTCGTTGTACCCTGAAGAACTTGAATAAGACTATTGTATTGCTAGAACAATAGAATTGTAGGTAACAGTTTGATCAACCAAAGGATCGTGAGACAGATTGAGAATAACTCTTTATTTCTTGCAATTGTCTGAATTATGAATGTCACAAGATACTCCTATTTATAAGAGGCAATATGGACGAAAATTAGAGTCCTAAAACTAGAAGAATTCGATTCTAACACTAATCATAATCAAACTAGGATAAAATCAAAAGATACCAAAAATAAGATAAGAAAAATCTATCTAAATCTAACTAGATAAGGATAAATCCCAATGGACTTGGGCTTCATTATTCTCGCCTAATTGGACTTAATTAATCACAACAATGGGCTGAATTTAAGTGATTAATTTCGTGGCCCATGCTATAATTAAACTTGCCACCTTTGCATGAAAAACAGCATCTCCCGATTTCCCATGCAAACGCGTATAACTTTTCATGCACACGTCCAAATGGCGTGATTCTTCTTTTCACGTCTTCATGATACCTTCTTCATCATCAATGTATAGCATGGTGATCAATCTTGAGCTGCCCTTGACTTCATCTTCATGCATTTCGAATTTGCGACGTATGGAAGCTTGTAAATAAGCTTGTAACTTCTTCGCTCGCAAACGCGTCATAGGACCTCTAAATTGCAGCTCCGGATCTTCTTCTTGTTTGCCTATCTCATTCTCATCATTCCCCCCCTGCTGAAAAGAATTCGTCCTCGAATTCACAGGCTCATCATCATCGAACTCATCATCTACAGAAAAGGGAGATAAGTCAGCAACATTGAATGTAGATGAACACTTGTACTCACCGGGTAAATCAATGCGATATGCATTGTCATTGACTCGACTCAACACAGTGAATGGTCCATCTCCTCTAGGCATCAATTTCGACTTTCTTAAGTTAGGAAACCGTCCGGGACTCAAATGAATCCAAACGCGATCTCCGGGTTGAAAGATCATCGGTTTGCGCCGTTTGTTCTTTTGGACTGCATTGCGTGCGCCAACGGCCTCAATACGCGCACGTATTTTCTCATGCATCTCCTTCACTTGATCCGCTCTTCTTGTACCTTTAACACTTGTTAGATGCTCAACAGGTAAAGGCAAAAGATCAGTAGGCGTTAGCAGATTAAAACCATAAACAACCTCGAATGGGGACATATTAGTAGATGAATGCACAACTCGATTGTAAGCAAATTCAGCATATGGCAAACAATCTTCCCATGATTTCAAGTTGTTTTTAACTAAAGCACGTAGCAAAGTACCTAAAGTGCGATTAACTACTTCAGTTTGTCATGTTTGTGGATGACATGCAGTAGAAAACAACAATTTGGTACCTAATTTTCCCCATAAAACTCGCCAGAAATGTGCAAGAAACTTAGAATCCCTATCACTAATAATAGTTCTAGGTATTCCATGCAAACGTACAACATGCACAAAAAACAAGTTGGCGATATGAACAGCATCATCGGTTTTCCTACAAGCTATGAAATGTGCCATCTTGGAAAACCTATCAACAACTACAAAAATACTATCTCGACCAGATCTAGACCGTGGCAAACCTAAAATAAAATCCATAGATAAATCAATCCACGGGGAAGAAGGGGCTGGAAGAGGAGTATATAAACCAAAAGGATGTGAAGTAAACTTAGATTTTCGACAAACAATGCATCTACTACACACATTCTCAACATCATGTCTCATATGCGACCAATAAAAGTGTTCATGCAGCAAGTCTAATGTTTTCGACACACCAAAGTGACCCATTAAACCTCCCGCATGCGACTCTAAAATCAACAGCTCACGCATAGAAGACTTAGGAACACACAAACAAGAACCCTTGAACAGAAACCCATCATGCACGAAAAATCCATCTCTAGCCTTAGCAAGTTTTGAACATGCTTCATATATAGGTGCAAAAAATGGATCTAATGCATATAAGCCCTTAATGTGATCAAATCCCAACAGCTTAGCATGCATTAAGTTCAAGAGAACGTACCTTCGTGAAAGTACATCGGCCACCACGTTTTCAGCACCTTTCTTGTACTTGATGACGTACGGAAAGGATTCGATGAACTCTCTACCCAACGTGCATGCCGTTTATTCAGATTTTGTTGGCCTTTTAAATGCTTCAAGCTCTCGTGATCCGTGTGAATCACGAACTGCCACATCTCCAAAGCTCTCTTCAATGCGTACAAACTCCTTGTCATAAGTAGAATAATGAAGAGCTGCATCGTTGAGCTTCTCACTGAAGTAGGCGACTGGACGCCGTTCCTGCATTAAAACAGCACCAATCCCTTTGCCCGAGGCATCACATTCAATCTCAAAAGTTTTATTGAAGTCCGGTAAAGCAAGAACAGGTGCATTGCAAAAACATGTTTTTAAAGTGTTAAACGCATGCTCTTGAACAGGACCCCATTCAAATTTGCGATCCTTCTTACTTAGCTCAGTAAGAGGCGCAGCGAGGCTGGAAAAATCGCGCACAAAGCGACATTAAAAGCCAGCAAGTCCATGAAAGGACCTCACATCAGACGCCGATTTAGGAGTCGGCCATTCCTCAATCGCCTTGATTTTGGAACGGTCTACTTCTATACCGCGTTCACTCACAACAAAGCCAAGAAATATGACTTCATTCATGCAGAAAGAACACTTAGACATATTACCATACAATTTCGCAGATCTCAAAATCTCAAAAACATGTCTAAGGTGCTGCAAGTGTGTAGGTGGCCTGTCACTATAAATCAATATATCATCAAAATACACAACCACATACTTTCCAATCACTTCACGCAAAACATGATTCATCAAGCGCATAAATGTGCTCGATGCATTAGTGAGACCAAAAGGCATAACAAGCCACTCATATAAACCATGCTTTGTCTTAAATGCAGTTTTCCACTCATCCCCCTCTTGGATACGAACTTGAAAATAGCCAGATCGTAAATCAATTTTTGAAAATATACATGCTCCAGACAACTCATCTAGCATATCATCTAACCTAGGGATGGGAAAACGATACTTTACCGTGATTTTATTGATTGCTCGGCAATCCATGCACATACGCCATTCGTTGTTCTTCTTTGGCACTAAAATGACCGGAACGGCGCAGGGGCTCAAACTCTCACGGATTTGCTTCTTTTCCAACAGCTCCTTCACTTGCCTATAGCTCTTTGGTCTCGTCAGGGGTTGTGCGATAGGCTGGTCGGTTTGGAAGGACTGCTCTGGGCACGAAATTGAACTGGTGCTCGATCCCGCGAACTGGAGGGAGGCCGCCAGGAATCTCCTCGGGGAATACATCTCGAAACTCATCTAATAAGGGCTGCACATCACTAAACAACGACTCGTTAGTAGCACTGCTCTTATAAGTAAGACAAGAGGCATACCTGCTTTGACGGCTTTTTGGACTCCTTTTGCTGAAATAAACAAGCTCTGAGTGTGAGGCTTGTTTGTACTCGACTTGGACGACTTTCCTACAGCTTTGGGGTCGTCATTGGGCTGTGTTGGAGGTGAAGGGGTGGCGGCATTGGGCTGAGTACCGGTCAGTATGCCCATACCGTCTGTCTTGGGCATACCGTCGATTGGGGTCTTCGGAGCCCGTTTTGCGGCTGCTTGCTTCTCCTTCTCCTCTTTAAACTTCTCTTGCATGCGTTGCTGATCCATAGCAACGGCTTTGGGCGACAACGGCTTCAAGGTGCTGCGTTGGCCAACAATTTCGACAGTATAGGTATTGGCTCGTCCGTCGTGGACTACACGTCGATCAAACTGCCAAGGTCTTCCCAACAACAAATGTGCAGCATCCATAGGGATGACGTCGCACAAAACAGAGTCAGCAAACTTATGGATTGAGAACGAGACACTTACCTGGTGAACCACGCGGATCTCGCCTCGGTTTGTAAGCCACTGAAGTCTGTATGGGCTCGGATGTTGCTTCACTGGGACTCATCAACTTCGAACTCATCATCTGCAGAAAAGGGAGATAAGTCAGCAACATTAAATGTAGATGAACACTTATATTCACCAGGTAAATCAATGCGATATGCATTATCATTGACTCGACTCAGCACGGTGAACGGTCCATCTCCTCTAAGCATCAATTTTGATTTTCTCAAGTTGGGAAACCGTCCAGGACTCAGATGAATCCAGACACGATCTCCGGGCTGGAAAATCACTTGCTTGCGCCGTTTATTCTATTGAACAACATTACGTGCGCCAACGGCGTCAATACGCGCACGTATTTTCTCATGCATCTCCTTCACTTGATCCGCTTTTCGCGTACCTTTAACACTTGTTAGATGCTCAACAGGTAAAGGCAGAAGATCAGTAGGCGTTAGCGGATTAAAACCATAAACAACTTCAAACGGAGACATGCTAGTAGATGAATGCACAACGCGATTATAAGCGAATTCAGCATATGGCAAACAATCTTTCCATGATTTCAAGTTGTTTTTAACTAAAGAACGCAGCAAAGTACCTAAAGTGCGATTAACTACTTCAGTTTGTCCATCAGTTTGTGGATGACATGCAGTAGAAAATAACAGTTTGGTACCTAACTTACCCCATAGTACACGCCAAAAATGTGCTAGAAACTTAGAATCCCTATCACTAACAATAGTTCTAGGTATTCCATGTAAACGCACAACATGTATAAAGAACAAATTGGCAATGTGTACAGCATCATCGGTTTTCCTACATGCAATGAAATGAGACATCTTGGAAAACCTATCAACTATAACGAATATGGAATCTCGACCAAACCTTGACCGTGGTAAACCTAATATGAAATCCATAGATAAATCAATCCACGGGGAAGACGGGGCTGGTAGAGGAGTGTATACACCAAAAGGATGTGAAGTAGATTTCGATCTCCTACATGTAATGCATCTACTACACACATTCTCAACATCATGCTTCATACGTGGCCAAAAGAAATGTTCATGCAGCAAGTTTAATGTCTTAGACACACCAAAGTGACCCATTAAACCTCCCGCATGCGATTCAAGAACTAACAACTCACGCATAGAAGACTTAGGAATACACAACTGTGAACCCTTGAACAAGAAACCCTCATGCACGAAATAACCATCATAAGCACGAGATTTTGAGCAACATTCAGCATATATGGGTGCGAAAAATTCATCACATGCATATAACTCCTTAATTGCATCGAATCCCAACATCTTAGCATGCATAAGGTTCAAGAGAACGTACCTTCTCGACAATGCTTCAGCACAACACTCAACAAAACAATCAACTATCCAACGTGTAACATATAATGGATCGAACATGGTATAATAAACAATTATGCAATTTCCAGCATGTTCAACACTATGAATAGCTTTCGGATGAGCAATGGCAAAACACAATCTAATCAAATTCAAGTACCATTCTTGCATCTTACACTTGGTTGGAACAAACAATGACTCTCTACTATCCAACCTTTTCATGCAATTCAAGTCAAATCCATATGTTAAATTAATTCTAAAAAGAAACATGGATTCAACTATACACATCAAATACCTATCAACGCTAGAATAGGATAGATGGTACTTACCTCTCTCGATTTCATGTAACACGTCCTTAAGATAAATAATGTGGGTGTTGGACGACTTATCTAGAACAAGCTGATCTCTAAGTTGAACATTATCATGCTCCAACTTCAGCTCTTCGTTGATCTCTTCTTGAGAGTTAGAAACATCTTCCGAGCTGCCATCAGGGTTGGATGTAGCTATTCCAGGCTGCTCAATCTCGAACTCTCTTTTCTCGATCTGCGCATCACTAGAAAAACAATCATTAGTAGCACTGTTCTCAGAAATTAACAGATTATCCGACTTACCTGAATCAAGTGTTGGATCAATGCATATGGGTTGGGACGGAATTGTAGCTTCACTTATCATGTCTGAATTTAACTGGTGATCTGTGTTGGAGGGATTAGACGACACGTCTTGGTGTGAACAAGACTCCAATGGTGTCGAAGTAGTGCTAGGGACGATGGCGATTGATTCGCTCGGGGTAGCTGCGGCCTTCTTTTCCCTTTCGATTTTAAACTTTTCTTGCATCCACTTCTGATCCTTAATGACGTCCTCAGGCGCCAAAGGCATCAGTCTGATGGGTCGTCCATTCCAAGCAAAGGAATAAGTGTTGGCGTGACAATCGTGCACTGCTCCTCGATCGAATTGCCACGGTTGACCTAGAAGAATGTGTGTTGCCTCCATAGGAATGACATCACATAAAACAGTGCCAGTATATCGACCAATAGTAAATGCGACACTTACCTGACTTGTGATTGTAAGCCGCTGCAACTTATAGGGCTTGGGATGCTTCTGTGGTACTAGGCCGAGCTTGTTCACTGCATATTGACTAATGGCGTTAAATACACTACCACTGTCAATAATCATGGAACAAATTTTGTTTTGGATGGAGCAACGGGTGTAGAAAATATCTTCCCGTTGGTCCATTTATCCTGCAAAACTAACAAACGTGAAGAAAAAGTAAAGTAGGACCTCACAATTCCTCACAAACGCTCGTGTATGTCACTCTTGATTTTTTTTTCCACTCGTGTTTAACTCTCAAAGATGTGGTGCACGTGTGGAGTGATTTTGGGGGTGGGTGGATCGAAACAGTCTTCTTCTTGATTAGCTCCTCTGGGTCTTCTTCAAGCTCCAACGGATAAAATCAAGCTGGAAGGTTGCTAAGAGTAGAAGTAGGCGTGTGGAATGAGTAATTCAGCTGGTGGTGTATGTGGACCACGGGTGTACGGGTGTATGGGTGTATGGGTGTACGGGTATACGGGTGTATGGACTATGTGGTGTATAAGGTGAACCGGGTGTATATGGAAAAGATGAGAAATTTTGAATCCCTTTAGTGATTAGGATCGAAAATATGGGTGGATAAGGGTGGAAGATTTGATTAGATATGGATTAGGATGGAAAGATCTTGAATAGATATAGATTAGGATGAAATCTATCTAAACAAGGTAAGAAATCTAACGGATAAGGAAATAAGGATTTTGGATGTGTGAACACAATTTAAGAATCCCTAAATATATGGAACAAATCTAAAAAAACAAGGAATTAAACTTGAAATCAAATAAACAATCTGATTTTCATTTTTTTTTTTCGGATTTTTTTTTTTTACTTTTTTTTTTTGCTATAGGGATTTCAATCCGTTTGCTCTTTTTCTCTTTTTTTTTCAATGAACAATTCACGTATTACAACTCGAAAGACTCAAAATGAGAAAACGAATAGAAATTAACGTATTGAACCACGAACGATAAGAACTGACGCGGCTCTTGATACCAATTTATGATGTGATCCGGGACCTATGGGACACGACACGGACGAAATATGCGGAAGCTAAGGAACGGAACAACGTCGGATGCGTAAGGGATCAATACAAATAAAGAGAATAAATGAAATACTCGACTAGAAACGAATAAGACTCGAACGAATAAAGAAACTTACTAGGAACGTAGACACAACTAGGACTCAACGTAGACTCTTGGAACGACTTGAGGTGGCTGGAATCACGGTGGTATGGCTGGAATTGGTGGGGGTGGTCGTCGGAATTGATTGGATGAGCGGCGGCGATGTATGTTGTGGAATCAGCTAAATTCGGCGAACCCGTGTTGAAAACCCGAACGCGCACGTCTAGCTTCTCCGGATAGCAATTCTCCCAAGTACTTAATTATACCCTGAAGAACTTGAATAAGACTATTGTATTGATAGAACAATAGAATTGTAGGTAAATGTTTGATCAACCGAAGGATCGTGAGACAGATTGAGAATAACTCTTTATTTCTTGCAATTGTCTGATTTATGAATGTCACATGGTGCTCCTATTTATAGGAGAGGTTAAGGACGAAAATTAGAGTCCTAATAACTTAAGAATTCGATTCTAATACTAATCCTAATCAAAATAGGATAAAATCAAAAGATACCAAAAATAAGATAACAAAAATCTATCTAAATCTAACTAGATAAGGATAAATCCCAATGGACTTGGGCTTGCAAATCCACGCCTATTGGACCTTCAAATAACACGACATGGGCTGAAATAATTGAGAATAATTTTGTGGCCCATGTGTGAATCAATTTCGCCACCTTTGCAAGAAAAACAGCAACTTGTCGGATTGCCATGCAAACGCGTAGAACTCTTCATGCACACGTCCAAATGCTTCCTTCTTCATCATCTATGGATAGCATGGTGATCAATCTCGAGCTGCCCTTGACTTCATTTTCACCAAGTTCGAATTTGCGACGAATAGAAGCTTGTAAATAAGCTTGCAACTTAGCTCGCAAACGCGTCATTGGACCTTTAAACTGCAGCTCCGGATCATCTTCTTGATTGCCTTGCACGACCTCATCAAAAATGGCCTAAAAACTTAGAATCCCTATCACTTACAATAATACGAGGAATTCCATGCAATCTAACAACATGCACAAAGAACAAATTGGCTATGTGAACAGCATCATCGGTTTTCCTACATGCAATGAAATGAGCCATTTTGGAGAACCGAGCAACTACAACAAACACTGAATCTTTACCCGACCTAAACCTAGGCAATCCCAAGATAAAATCAATAGAAATATCAATCCAAGGGGCTGAAGGGGCGGGCAACAACGTGTACAATCCAAATGGGTGTGAAGTGGACTTGGCTTGACGACAAGTAATACAACAACTACACACATTCTCTACATCCCTACGCATATGCGGCCAAAAGAAGTGCTCATGCAGCAAGTTCAATGTTTTATGTACACCAAAGTGACCCATTAAACCTCCCGCATGTGATTCTAACACAAGTAGCTCACGCATAGAACAAATAGGAGTGCATAACTTAGACTCCTTAAACAAAAACCCATCATGCACATAATATCCATCATTAGCTCGAGATTTTGACACACATGAAGCATAAATGGGGCTGAAATAGGCGTCCTCAACACACAACGACTTAATGGACTCGAAACCAAGCATTTTAGTATGCATTAAGTTCAGAAGTGCATACCTTCGAGACAATGCGTCTGCAATGACGTTTTCTTCACCTTTCTTGTACTTGATCACGTATGGAAAGGACTCGATGAATTCCACCCATCTTGTATGTCTCTTGTTTAAATTTTGCTGTCCTTTAAGGTGTTTTAAACTCTTGTGGTCCGTGTGAATCACAAACTCCTTGGGCCAAAGATAGTGTTGTCATGTATCCAATGCACGCTTCAAAGCATAAAGCTCCTTATCGTACGTGGAATACCTCAAACTGGCGCCACTAAGCTTCTCACTAAAGTAGGCGACGGGCCTGTGATCCTACATCAAAACTTGATGTGACCCGGGACCTATGGGACACGACACGGATGAAAAGACGCGGAAGCAAGGAACGGAACAACGTCGGATACGTAAGGGATCAATACGAACAAAGAGAAAACAAGAAAAGACTCGACTAGAAACGAACAAGACTCGAACAGATAAAGAACTTACTAGAATGCGATGACACGACTAGGACTCGATGAACACTTGAACGGCTGGAAGGGGCTGGAATTTCGGTGGTGAACGGCGGTGAAGGCGGCGGTGGTCGTCGGAATGGTGGACTGAGTGGCGGCGACGTGTAGATGTGGAATCAGCTAGATTCGGCGAACCCGTGTTGAAAACCCGAACGCGCACGTCTAGCTTCTCCGGATAGCAATTCTCCCAAGTACTTAATTATACCCTGAAGAACTTAAATAAGACTATTGAAGTGCTAAAATAATAGAATTGTAGATAAAAGTTTGATCAACCGAAGGATCGTGAGACAGATTGAGAATAACTCTTTATTTCTTGCAATTGTCTAACTTTAATGTAACAAATGGATGCCCTATTTATACTAAACTATAGGGGACGAAAATCAGACCTAAATAACTAAGGAAATTCGAAATTTAAAGAGTCCTAATCAAACTAGGATAAAATCAAAAGATACCAAAAATAAGATAACATAAATCTAACTAGATAATGATAAATCCTAACTACTTTGGGCCTCTTATTTTCGCCACTTTTGGACCTTTAATAACACAATATGGGCTGCAATATATCACAAATAATTCGTGGCCCATATGTATTATTGTTGCCACCTTTGCATGAAAAACAGCATCTCCCGATTTCCCATGCAAACGCGTATAACTTTTAATGCACACGTCCAAATGGCGTCATTCTTCTTCTCACGTCTTCATGCTTCCTTCTTCTTCATTTATGGATAGCATGGTGATCAATCTCGAGCTGCCCTTGACTTCATTTTCACCAAGTTCGAATTTGCGACGAATAGAAGCTTGTAAATAAGCTTGCAACTTCTTGGCTCGCAAACGCGTCATTGGACCTTTAAACTGCAGCTCCGGATCATCTTCTTCTTTGCCTTGCACGACCTGCACGACCTCATCATTCACCCATACACCCGTACACCCATACACCCATACACCCGTGGTCCGCATACACCAACCCATTGAATACTCATTCCACACGTCTACTTCTACTCTTAGCAACCTTCCGGCTTGATTCTATCCGTTGGAGCTTTAAGAAGACCCAGAGGAACTAATCAAGAGAAGCTGCTGAAGTTTTCGATCCACCTACCCCATATTTCACCCCACACGTGCACCATATATTCTTGAGAGTTAAACACGAGTGGGAAAAATCAAGAGTGACATACACGAGCGATTGTGAGGAATTGTGAGGTTCTACTTGCTTTTTCTTCACGTTTGTTCGTTTTGCAGGTACAATGAAGAAAGGAAACAACAAAGGGACGACCCCTCCACCCCTTGAGGAACCTAGATCGCCCAACACCCCAGGCGAGCAGTCCTACTCATCCGAACCACAGTGGGATGCCAAGTACCAATATGAAGCCCTAGCTAAGCACTTTGAGCGACAGACTCGTCTACTGAAAGACGAACTTGGCAACCAAGTAGCTGAATTGCAAGAGGAGCTTGCAAAGCTTAGATCTCAAACGACCGCATCCCAAACGGTCCAAGAAGATCCTGAAAAGAGGCCACTCGAGCCTCAAGATGAAGAGACGAGGCAAACTGAGCCTCCAACTAATGCAGAGAGGCAACCCGAGCCTCAAGACAATACAGAGAGGCGACATGAGCCTCAAACAGGAGCCAAAGGCCGACGCCAACCCCTGAGAAACGTCCCACAGCCGCCCCCTGTTCAGCAAGTTGATCAAAGGCCGCCCCGAGAGCCCGCCTTTGAAGAAGACTTTGATTATGGATACGATTCCTATGCAGCCAGTGGTTATGAAGCTGATTACATGCCACAAGGGCGAAGAGAACGCCATGCACGACCCCGAGGTCCCCATAGGCGTGCAAATCATCATGATGATGATGATGGTAGGCTCAACAACATCAAGACGAGCATACCTGAATTTGAAGGCCTTCACGATCCCGATGTTTACTTAGATTGGGAACGTAAGGTAGAGAAGATCTTTGCATGCTACAACTTTTCAGAGCAAAAGAAGGTACAACTTGCATGCTTAGAGTTTAGAGGCTACGCAGCCTCATGGTGGGAAATGCAGCAAGAAAGGAGACGCCGAAATCACAACCCTCCAATCGACAACTGGGAGGAAATGAAAGGATTTATGCGTGGGCGTTTCATACCCATGCATTATGAAAGAGAGCTTGAAAAGAAGCTCAATCGGGTCAAGCAAGGTACTAGATCAATCGAAGAGTACCATAAGGAGTTGGAGACGCTCTTAAATAGAGTTGGAAAGCAGGAGACCCTAAATGCTACCATTATTCGGTACATTGAAGGTATGAATCCTGATATTGCGTGTGAAGTCGAGCTCAGAGACTTCACCAGTGTAGAAAGAATGGTGCAGTACGCATCGATTGTGGAAAGGCAGCTAAGAGAGGGTCGCCGTCGATCCCACTACAGTGCAGCCCCTACTCGTTCATCTTGGAGTAAAGGTACACCTTCCACATCACTTTCTACACCTCCTACTGATTCTACACGACCCAGAGGTCCATCCGGACCACCCGAACGGCGTTTCGACCGTTCTACACCGCAGTCAAGTCGTAGACCCGAGTCTACGCCGCCCAATCCGCCAAGGCCGACCCCTACTCGGCCAAATCAAGGTGCAACAGCCCCTAATGCAGCCCCTAATCGTGCTCGTGACATTCAATGTCACAAATGTCAAGGTTGGGGCCATTTCCAAGCTCAATGTCCAAACCGGCGAGTTCTATACTTAACAGAATCAAATGAAGTCGAATCAGCCAGTGAGGATGAAACAGAGCCCGTGGGCGACGCCACACTTGAAGAAGAAGTCGAGAATGATGCAGCCCCTAATCCAGTCGATCCGGAAGTTCAGCTCAGTTTGGTCACAATCCGGAGTTTGAGCATCATTCGAGAAGAGGAACAAGAACACCAACGGGAAAACATCTTCTACACCCGTGCAGTGATTCAAGGTCACACGTGTTCCATGATAATCGATAGTGGCAGTGTGATCAATGCCATTAGTCAGTACGCAGTTGAAAAGCTTGGTCTACCTGTTCAACAACATGCAAAACCTTACAGATTGCAGTGGCTTACAGAAAGAGGCGAGATACGCGTGGTTCACCAGGTAAGTGTCTCATTCTCAATCCATAAGTTTTCTGACACTGTTTTGTGCGACGTTATCCCTATGGATGCGGCACACTTGTTATTAGGCAGACCTTGGCAGTATGATCGACGTGTTGTCCACGATGGACGTCTGAACACTTACACCGTCGACATTGATGGCCGAATCAGCACCCTAAGGCCATTATCACCTAAAGACGTTGCTACGGATCAGCAACGCATGCAAGAAAGGTTCAAAGAGGAAAAGGCGAAGCAAGCAGCCGCAAAACGGGCCCCGAGGCCACGGCCGAGACCTCAGACACATGCACATATGCAGCACCTTAGACACGTTTTTGAACTTCTTAGGGAGTCGAAATTGTATGGTAATCTGTCTAAGTGTTCTTTTTGCATGAATGAAGTCGTGTTTCTAGGCTTCGTTGTGAGTTTACGTGGTATAGAAGTAGACCGTTCCAAAATCAAAGCGATTGAGGAATGGCCCACTCCTAAGTCTGCAAGTGATGTGAGATCTTTCCACGGTCTTGCTGGCTTTTATCGTCGCTTTGTGCGCGATTTTTCCAGCATAGCCGCGCCGCTTACTGAGTTAAGCAAGAAAGATCGCAAGTTTGAATGGGGTCCTGTTCAAGAGCATGCATTTAACACTTTAAAGTCTTGTTTATGTAATGCGCCTGTTCTTGCTCTTCCGGACTTTAATAGGACTTTTGAAATCGAATGTGATGCCTCGGGCAGAGGGATTGGTGCTGTTTTGATGCAGGAACGGCGTCCAGTCGCCTATTTCAGTGAAAAGCTCCATGATGCAGCCCTTCGTTATTCTACCTATGACAAGGAGCTGTACGCACTCAAAAGAGCTTTAGAGACGTGGCAGCACTATTTGTGGCCTAAGGAGTTTGTGATTCACACGGATCACGAGAGTTTAAAGCATTTGAAAGGCCAACAAAATCTGAACAAGCGACATGCACGATGGGTAGAGTTTATCGAGTCTTTCCCGTACGTCATCAAGTACAAGAAAGGCGCTGAAAACGTTGTAGTTGATGCATTGTCGAGAAGGTACGTTCTCTTGAACCTTATGCATGCTAAGATGTTGGGATTTGATGCAATTAAGGAGTTATATGCATGTGATGAATTTTTCGCACCCATATATGCTGAATGTTGCTCAAAATCTCGTGCTTATGATGGTTATTTCGTGCATGAGGGTTTCTTGTTCAAGGGTTCACAGTTGTGTATTCCTAAGTCTTCTATGCGTGAGTTGTTAGTTCTTGAATCGCATGCGGGAGGTTTAATGGGTCACTTTGGTGTGTCTAAGACGTTAAACTTGCTGCATGAACATTTCTTTTGGCCACGTATGAAGCATGATGTTGAGAATGTGTGTAGTAGATGCATTACATGTAGGAGATCGAAATCTACTTCACATCCTTTCGGTTTATACACTCCTCTACCAGCCCCGTCTTCCCCGTGGATTGATTTATCTATGGATTTCATATTAGGTTTACCACGGTCTAGGTCTGGTCGAGATTCCATATTCGTTGTAGTTGATAGGTTTTCCAAGATGTCTCATTTCATTGCATGTAGGAAAACCGATGATGCTGTACACATTGCCAATCTGTTCTTTATACATGTTGTGCGTTTACATGGAATACCTAGAACTATTGTTAGTGATAGGGATTCTAAGTTTCTTGCACATTTTTGGCGTGTACTATGGGGTAAGTTAGGTACCAAACTGTTATTTTCTACTGCATGTCATCCGCAAACTGATGGACAAACTGAAGTAGTTAATCGCACTTTAGGTACTTTGCTGCGTTCTTTAGTTAAAAACAACTTGAAATCATGGAAAGATTGTTTGCCATATGCTGAATTCGCTTATAATCGCGTTGTGCATTCATCTACCAATATGTCTCCATTTGAAGTTGTTTATGGTTTTAATCCGCTAACGCCTAATGATCTGTTGCCTTTACCTGTTGAGCATCTAACAAGTGTTAAAGGTACGAGAAAAGCGGAACAAGTTAAGGAGATGCATGAGAAAGTACGTGCGCGTATTGAAGCCGTTGGCGCACGTAATGCTGTTCAAAAGAATAAACGGCGCAAGCAAGTGATTTTCCAGCCTGGAGATCGCGTTTGGATTCATCTGAGTCCTGGACGGTTTCCTAACTTGAGAAAATCGAAATTGATGCCAAGAGGAGATGGACCGTTCACCGTGCTGAGTCGAGTCAATGATAATGCATATCGCATTGATTTACCCGGTGAATATAAGTGTTCATCTACATTTAATGTTGCTGACTTATCTCCCTTTTCTGCAGATGATGAGTTCGAAGTTGATGAGTCCCCGAATTCGAGGACGAATTCTTTTCAGCAGGGGGGGAATGATGAGTCGTGCAGGTCGTGCAAGGCAAAGAAGAAGATGATCCGGAGCTGCAGTTTAAAGGTCCAATGACGCGTTTGCGAGCCAAGAAGTTGCAAGCTTATTTACAAGCTTCTATTCGTCGCAAATTCGAACTTGGTGAAAATGAAGTCAAGGGCAGCTCGAGATTGATCACCATGCTATCCATAAATGAAGAAGAAGGAAGCATGAAGACGTGAGAAGAAGAATGACGCCATTTGGACGTGTGCATTAAAAGTTATACGCGTTTGCATGGGAAATCGGGAGATGCTGTTTTCATGCAAAGGTGGCAACAATAATACATATGGGCCACGAATTATTTGTGATATATTGCAGCCCATATTGTGTTATTAAAGGTCCAAAAGTGGCGAAAATAAGAGGCCCAAAGTAGTTAGGATTTATCATTATCTAGTTAGATTTATGTTATCTTATTTTTGGTATCTTTTGATTTTATCCTAGTTTGATTAGGACTCTTTAAATTTCGAATTTCCTTAGTTATTTAGGTCTGATTTTCGTCCCCTATAGTTTAGTATAAATAGGGCATCCATTTGTTACATTAAAGTTAGACAATTGCAAGAAATAAAGAGTTATTCTCAATCTGTCTCACGATCCTTCGGTTGATCAAACTTTTATCTACAATTCTATTGTTCTAGCAAATCAATAGTCTTATTTAAGTTCTTCAGGGTATAATTAAGTACTTGGGAGAATTGCTATCCGGAGAAGTTAGACGTGCGCGTTCGGGTTTTCAACACGGGTTCGCCGAATCTAGCCGATTCCACATCTACACGTCGCCGCCACTCAGTCCACCATTCCGACGACCACCGCCGCCTTCACCGCCGTTCACCACCGAAATTCCAGCCCCTTCCAGCCGTTCAAGTGTTCATCGAGTCCTAGTCGTGTCATCGCATTCTAGTAAGTTCTTTATCTGTTCGAGTATTGTTCGTTTCTAGTCGAGTCTTTTCTTGTTTTCTCTTTGTTCGTATTGATCCCTTACGTATCCGACGTTGTTCCGTTCCTTGCTTCCGCGTCTTTTCATCCGTGTCGTGTCCCATAGGTCCCGGGTCACATCATGTATGGTGTAGGTGCGTGGTGTATGCACCGGATTGGGTGTATATACGGGTGTATCAAAGGGTGTAGATGGAGCAAGGTCAGAAAATTTCGTTCCCTTTAGGTGGGAGGACGAAAATTAGGGTGTGGGGGTGGTTTATGAGGTGTAGGAATGGTATATGGAAGGTAGGAAGAGATTAGGATGGAAACAAGCTAGTATGGAAAGAATAGGATCTAGATAAGGTTAAAAGATTTAGTTGTGATCTACTTAATGTGGACACAATCTAAATAACTTAATCAAGATGGTGGAAGTCTATCCTAACTAGGAAAGAACAAAAATTCGAAAATAACAAACTGTTTTTTTTTTTTTTTCGGATTTTTTTTTTTTTTTTTGGATTTTTTTTTTTTTTTGAATAATCAGATTACAATTCTAAAGATTCATAAACAAAGAAAAAAAAATAGACGTATTGAACCACGAACGATAAGAACCGACGTGGCTCTTGATACCAATTTATGATGTGACCCGGGACCTATGGGACACGATCAACACAAACATACGCGGAAGCTAGAATCGAAACAACGTCGGATAAGTAAGGGTTCAACAAAACTCAAAGGACTCGATTAAATTACCTAGACTATGACACGACACCAAATAAAACACAACTAAATAGGTCGAAAAGGGCTGTTTTGGTTCGAAATCGAAAAGGTATGGCTATGGACGTGTAGTATGATGTTATGTGGTGAAGAAGGGCTGTAGTAGATAGGTTAGGACACGAAAATAAAGAACTTACAATATAGATGCTTATCTTGACGAGTTGAACACGTATGAATGAACTGCACTCGAACAGCTTGTAAACTTATACAACTTGACTCGAACTTGATGTATGATGGTGTAATGGACGAAATATGATAGATGGATGATGTTGATGATGATCGGCGTTGATGTGTTGAGTAGAATGAGTCGATAACACAGCTGCAAACCCCGTGAAGATCACCTCACGAAACGTACAACAATCGGTTGTCTTCTCGATAGCAATCTAACCCTATTCCCACAAGTGAAATAGAATGAGATCTTAAATAAAACTTGGAAGTTGCTAGGCTTTCAAGAGTTCAATTTTCGGCTGAAAATTAAGAAAAGAGGATCTTGGGTGAGACAATATTGAAAGGTAAATTCTTCTTAATCAAATATGGTCTAAATATGAAAGTAACAATGATCCCCTTTATATAGAAGAGGGATGGACGAAAATTTAAAGTAAAATCCTAAAAGAAATCGAAAATAAAAAGATATCCTAATCTAAGTAGGATTCCTACCTTAATTAGAACTCTATTTAAGGCAAATCCAAAAAGACCAAAAATAAAATAATAAAAATCTATCTAATGGATAAATAAAACCCAACACTTTTGGGCCTTCATAATTGGACTCTAATATTTCGAATTGGGCTGAATTAATTTGAACTCCATGGCTGCCCAAATATCCGAAATAATTCATGCATGAGTTCGACGTGCACGAGCCATGCAACACGTCAAAATCCTTCTTCCCTCTTTAAGTACTCGTCTCCAACTTCATGCCTTCATCTTCATCTTGAATGGACAACATGGTAATCCATTTAGGGCTGCAGTGCATGATCTCTTGTTCGTCTAACTTGCGTCGCACATAGGCTTGGAAATAGCCTTGCAATTTCTTTGCTCTTAGTCTTGTGATCGGTCCAATCATTTGCAGCTCCGGATTATCTTCTTCAATCCTAGGCATGGCTTCATCAGAGGCCTTCAAAGGGACTGTATTGGTCGACTTTGAATAAGAATCCGGCTGGTAACTCTCGGCCGAGTCTCGGCCGTTCACGGCGGCGGTCCGGGCGGCGACGGCTGTTTGTTTTGCCCGTTCTTGCTTAAATCTCTCTTGCATCCTCTCTTGATCCTCTGCAATAGCTTTAGGAGTGAGTGGCTTGAGCACAGTGGTTCGGCCGTCCCTCGTGATCGAGTAGGTGTTGGCTAAACCATCGTGAACCGCTTTTCTGTCGAATTGCCACGGTCTTCCTAAAAGAATGTGGGCTACCTCCATAGGAATAACATCACAAAGAACAGTGTCAGAATAACGACCTAAATTTAGTAAATGAAACGTGTACCTGACCTGTAACTCTGATGGAACCTCGATCAATAAGCCATTGCAGCTTGTATGGCTTTGGATGCTTTGTTGTGGTAAGGGCGAGTTTATCAACGGCATACTGGCTGATCGCGTTGATTACACTCCCACTGTCTATGATCATCGCACAAGTCTGATCTTTGATTGCAACTCAAGTGTAGAATATGTTCTCACGCTGCGATTGCTCTTCGTCTTCACGATTGATGTTCAGACTGCGAATAGACACTAAGCTGACATGAGGAACTCTTCAAATCTTGATCTCCAATCTTTGATTATTAAAGAAGTAACAATCTTGGGATCCTTTAATGGCAGCTTTGGATGGACCGATTTGATGATTGCCATGGTCTCATCATTCCCCTCCTCTTGAAAAGAATTCGTCCTCGAATTCGAACGGTCTGGATCGAAAATGAACACGAACTGATCATCAATCTCTTTTAGCTCAACCTTCAACTTCATGGGATGCACGGACATAGGAACCGCGAATAAGTCTGGTGGAACATCAATAACATGTGGCACATCTTTGGCAACCTGTAAGATTAAAACATTAAAAGTACAAGGTTGACAAAAAATGTTAGAAATCAATGGATCCGCCATGTGTTTTTGCAAAGGCTCCACTTGTGCAACATCCATTTCCAAAATGATGTCATCCTCTGTTTGTGAACATGGTTGTAACTCCATCATCTTTTCATCTTCTTCGATCTTATCAACTGCAACAATGCTCTCCAAATTCACAATTTTTAGTTCATCTACCATACAATCTTTAGGACTTGTCATCTCCATGGACAAAACTTCCAAATTGCAATCTTCTAGAACTAACTCCTCCAAAATTGGCATCTCTTCATTCGTTATTTCTATCATGTCTACTTCCGGCATAGTTTCTTCAACTATCTCATCTTCTAAGCACATAGAAACAGATGGTAGTGAGATAAAAGGTACTTCAATGAAGTCTAGAATTAGTACCTTGGAAGTAGAATCGTCATGGGTGGCAACGCTCAACTCTACTTGAACCTCCTCTTTTGACTTCATCTCTAGTTCCTCTAGCCATTTTTCTATCCGGATGGCATAATCCACCATGTCCTCCAACTCGTCGAAGCGGTACAATGCTACTCTTTCATGAATTGCCCTTCGTAGACCAGCTAGAAATCTATCCATGGTATCCTCTGGATATTCTTCTATATCAGCTCGTCTCATGGCTTCAATCATTTTGTTGTAGTAGTCATTTACACTTCGATCTCTTTGTCTAAGCTTGTATAGCTTTTCCTTCAACTCCCATTGGTAGTGGTCTGGAATGAAGCGTTTCCGCATCAAATCTTTCAACTCACGCCATGTGTCTATAGGTGGAAGGTGATCTCAATGGCATCGGTTCTGCTGTAATTCCCACCATGTTGCTGCATAGCCTGTAAACGCTAAGGAAACTAATTGCACCTTCTTTGGCTCGGGGAAGTAGTAGCGCTGAAAGATTTTGTCAACTCTTTGTTCCCAATCAAGGTAAGCATCGAGATCATATAGACCTTCAAATTTGGGAATGATTGTCTTGTTGTAGCTGTGGAGATGGTGAGAATTTGGTGTATATGGTGTACGGCCCATGGGGAGCATGGTGCATGGGTGTTATGACTAAGGCTGAAATTCTCGAACTCTATAGGGTATAGGGGACGAAATTTAATAGGTATGGGGGAGTATATGGAAGGTTTGAAAGGATTGGAATGGAAGAAATCAAGATAAGGAAAGAATTAGATGTATTTTTGAAGTCCTAAATAGTGTAGGAATCAAAAAATAAATCCAAAAGGAAAGAAGGAAAGAAGTAGGAAAGAAAAGGAAGGAAGGATTAGGTATTTTGGAAAGTGTTACACAATTGTGACACAATTCTAAATATCCTAATTGAACTATACTCTAAAAGGAAAGAACCAAAAATAAATTACAACTCAAAAGGAAATTACCAAAGTAAAATAAAACTTGGAAGGAAGGTTCCAAAAATAAAATATAACTCTAAAGGAAATTACCAAAATAAAATTAGAACTAGAAAGGAAAATTCCTAAAATAAAACAAATCTCTAATGGAAAGTACCAACTATAGAACTTGACTATAAGGAAAATACCAACTATAGAAAAGTACTACAAGGAAAGTACTAAAATTAAAACAAGACTCAAAAGGTAACACAATGAATATGCCTCTTTTTTTTTTAATTTTCGGATTTTTCTTTCTTTTTATCCGATTTTTTTTTTTTTTTGATCGCCTCTTTTTTTTTTGATCGGCTTTTTCTCTCTCTTTTTTTTTAAAATGATAGCTATGCTATTACAACTCGATGAAAAGTAATAAAATAAAAGACACGTAGGACGACACGTAGGATAAAATGACACGTCGGATTGAACCACCACCAGCAGAGCTGACGTGGCTCTGATGCCAAAATATGATACGACCCGGACTATTAATCTAGGACGAATCTAGAGAACGTAGCGGAAGACTTAGGATACGAAACACATCAGCGAAAGAAGGGTTTCAATCCGACTCAAATAGATGACTAAAACAAACAAATCTAGACAAATAAAATACCTAGAAAAATGACACGAACTATATAACACAAATCCAAGGAAATCTAACTAGACGACTAAGAACCAACTAAAATGCTTAGACTACGACACACAAAATTAACACAAAATCCAAATATATGGGCTGTCTTGGAAGGCTAAAGGAACGGCAATGGTGAAGGAAAATCGATGGTGAGGTATAGGTGAAGAATGGCTTGAGTAGATAGGGTATGATAGAGATATAACGAACTTACGGATTAATGGAACGACTTGAGAACTTGATGGAAGGAACTCGAACTGATTTGGGATGTCTTGATCTTGATATGGACGAATTATGTAAGATGGAGGACGTCGATATGGAGGCGTCGATGTTGTTGTAGAATGAATCGAACTCGGAGCGTCCACCTAGTGAAGATTACTCCACCAAACGAATCACCACTTGAATCCTCTTCGTAGCAATCCAACCCTAGCACCACACGAGCACTAGAACGAGACTTGAAATAAAACCTAAAGTTTGCTAAGCTTTAAGAGTGTAATTTTCGAACCAAATCACAAAGGTTTTGAAGGGGGTGAGACTATATTGAAAGCACAAAGCTAAATTTATCAAATAGAGTCTAAAATAATAATGTACAATGGTTCCCCTATTTATAATACTATAGGGAACGAAATTAACATAAAAAAAGGCTAAAAAATTGATCCAAAAGGGATCTCTAACTATAGTAGGAAGATACCTAAGCTAGAATTCTATTCAAAGTAGGAAATTGCCTTAAATACAATTCTAGTCAACTATGACTATATTATGGACGAAAATTACATAATAAATAATTAAAAATCTGAACTAAAATATAGACTAACATAATTAAATAAATACTATAGTCTAAATAAAATTAACCCCATAATTAAATTAATTAAGGGACGAAAATTCCATGCAACGCGAATCTGCCATGTATGCACAATTTGATGAGTTCTATCTTCATGCATTGCTCTTCAAATCTTGATCTCCAATCTTTGATTATTAAAGAAGTAACAATCTTGGGATCCTTTAATGGCAGCTTTGGATGGACCGATTTGATGATTGCCATGGTCTCATCAGGCAGTTCGGCCTCTTCATCTTCCTCGTCAACTTCAGTGACTTCGACAGCATCAGGGGCGGCAGCTTAGGGCTCCTCTTCGTCTTCACTGGCTGATTCAAGCCCGTTCTGTTCATTGAGGAACAAAACACGACGGTTCGGGCACTGATTCTGAAAATGGCCCCAACCTTGGCATTTATGACACTGGATGTCACGGGCTCGATTAGGGGCTGCATTCGGCGTCGTATTGGGCTGATTGGTCGACGTCGGTGTAGACTCGGGTCTACGGCTGGACTGCGGTGTAGAACGGTCGAAACGCCGTTCAGGTCGTCCGGACTGACCTCGGGGTCGTGTGGACTCAGAAGAAGGTGTAGAAGGTGATGTGGAATGTGTACCTTTGTTCCAAGAGGGTCTGGTGGCAGTGGTATTGTGATGAGAACGGCGACGGCCTTCTCTAATACGACCTAGACAATTAATCTAGGATGAATAAAAGACGTAGTGGAAGACTTAGGATGCGAAACACGTCAACTAATTGAAGGGTTCCAATCCGACTCAATATACAAATGAAAAGACGAAAACTAGACAACTAAAATACCTAGAAAAATGACACACAATATATAACACAAATCCAAAAGGATAGGGGCTGCAAAGGAATAGTTTTAGGGCTGGAATTTGTAGGAAATTCGTGTGTTAGGCTAAGTGAAGAATGGCTTGGTGAAGATAGGATATGATAGAGATAAACAAACTTACGGTATGGATGGATTGGCGTAGAACACGATCACGATCTTGGGGGCTGAATTGAAGCATGCGTTGATGAAGTATGGAAGACGTCGATGATGGTTGATGGTTGGTGATTGTTGATGTGAATCACAACCCGAAAGTTGCCTTGAATCTCGAACGTACACAAGACCAAATTCTTTAAGTTGATCTTCAAGTAGCGAGTCTCCGACGATCCCTCGAACGTGGACGGCGAATTCCCTTTGTAAAACTTAGAGATGCTAATTCTAAGAGTATGAATTTAAAATCTAAACTCACAAAGATTAAACGGGGTTGAGACGATATTGAAAGCAAAGCTTAATTAATCAAATATAGTCTAAAGTAACAATGTGACATGGTTCCCCTATTTATAGGACATAGAGGAACGAAATTAATCATCAAAAAAGGCCTAAAAATTGATCCAAAAGGAATCTCCAACTATACTAGGAAGATACCTAAACTAGAATTCTATTCAAGGTAGGAAATTGCCTTAAATACAATTCTAGTCAACCTTGACTATAATATGGACGAAAATTACATTAAATTAAATAAAAATATGAACTAAACTATAGTCAAACATAATTAAATAAATACTATAGTGTAAATAAAATTCAATCCCTAATTAAATCAAATAAGGGACGAAAATTCCATTCAATGCGAATCTGTCATGCATGCACAATTTGATGAGTTCTTCTATCTTCATGCATTGCTCTTCAAATCTTGATTTTCAATCTTTAATTGTTAACAAAGTAACAATCTTGGGGCTGTATTTAACTTCTTCTAATTCTTCAAATTTCTTGCGAATAATTGCTTGGAAACAACCTTGCAATTTCTTGGCTCGAAATCGTGTAATTGAACCTCTAAATGGCAGCTCCGGATTTAGTTCTTCAAGGCCTTGCATGGCTTCATCATTCCCCAACACGAACTGGCCATCAAATTCTTTTTGCACAAGCTGCATAAAACACTTCTTCATGAACGTACACATCCACTTGGTGTCAAATGGCCGAAACTCTAGCTCCATAGTTTGCCTTGTCATGGCATTCATGATCAAATCTGGTGGTACATCAACTTCCAATGGAATTTCTTTGACAACCTGTAAAATAAAGACATCACAAGAAAACGGTTGATAAAAAATGTTAGAACTCGGCAATGTCTCTAAGTTCGCTGGTTCGAACTTCTTGTGATCTTTAACCATTGCTCCATTGATGTCAATCTCCTTTTTAGAACATGGTTGTAATTCCTCCAACTTTTCATTTACTTGAACTTTCTCAACTGCAACATTGATCTCCATTTCTTCTTCTTCACTCAAAGGTTGATCCGACTCTTCTAGATCAAGCTCTTCAACAACATTTTCTTCTTCTTCAACATTCTCACAAGTTGCAACATCGATCAGTTCTTTAATAGATGCATCAAGGGAAATTGTTACCTCGAAAGTAGAATCTTCTTTGATGGCAACGATCTCAGATGGTAACTCAACGTGGATCTCCTCTTGAATGTTTCTGGCTTGGCTTGGCACCTCCATGACCGGCTGAACTGGTGATACAGGCCGTGTAGGGGGTACATAGGTACGTAGAAAGTCCTCGAATGACTCAAGTTGGTAACTCGTGGTCGACTCTACTTGAACCTCTTCCTTTGACTTCATCTCTAGTTCCTCTAGCCATTTTTCTATCCGAATGGCGTAATCCACCATGTCCTCCAACTCGTCGAAGTGGTACAATGCTACTCTTTCACGAATTGCCCTTCGTAGACCAGCTAGAAATCTACCCATGGTATCTTTTGGGATATTCTTCTACATCAGCTCGTCTCATAGCTTCAATCATTTTGTTGTAGTAGTCATTTACACTTCGATCTCTTTGTCTAAGCTTGTATAGCTTTTCCTCCAACTCCCATTGGTAGTGGTCTGGAATGAAGCGTTTCCGTATCAAATCTTTCAACTCACGCCATGTGTCGATAGGTGGAAGGTGATCTCTGTGGCACCGGTTCTGCTGGAATCCCCACCATGTTGTTGCGTAGCCTTTAAACTTTGACGAAACTAGCTGCACTTTTGATGTGACCCGGGACCTATGGGACACGATCAACACAAACATATGCGGAAGCTAGAATCGAAACAACGTCGGATAAGTAAGGGTTCAACAAAACTCAAAGGACTCGATTAAATTACCTAGACTATGACACGACACCAAATAAAACACAACTAAATAGGTCGAAAAGGGCTGTTTTGGTTCGAATCGAAAAGGTATGGCTATGGACATGTAGTATGATGTTATGTGGTGAAGAAGGGCTGTAGTAGATAGGTTAGGACACGAAAATAAAGAACTTACAATATAGATGCTTATCTTGGCGAGTTGAACACGTATGAACGAACTGCACTCGAACAGCTTGTAAACTTGTACAACTTGACTCGAACTTGATGTATGATGGTGTAATGGACGAAATATGATAGATGGATGATGTTGATGATGATCGGCGTTGATGTGTTGAGTAGAATGAGTCGATAACACAGCTGCAAACCCCGTGAAGATCACCTCACGAAACGTACAACAATCGGTCGTCTCCTCGATAGCAATCTAACCCTATTCCCACAAGTGAAATAGAACGAGATTTAAGAATAAAACTTGGAAGTTGCTAGGCTTTCAAGAGTGTATATTTTCGGCTGAAAATAAACAAAAAGAGGATCTTGGGTGAGACAATATTGAAAGGTAAATTCTTCTTAATCAAATATGGTCTAAATATGAAAGTAACAATGATCCCCTTTATATAGAAGAGGGATGGACGAAAATTTAAAGTAAAATCCTAAAAGAAATCGAAAATAAAAAGATATCCTAATCTAAGTAGGATTAAATCAAAAGATACCAAAAATAAGATAACAAAAATCTAACTAGATAAGGATAAATCCCAATGGACTTGGGCTTGCAAATCCACGCCTATTGGACCTTCAAATAACACGACATGGGCTGAAATAATTGAGAATAATTTCGTGGCCCATGTGTGAATTAATTTCACCACCTTTGCATGAAAAACAGCAACTTGTCGGATTCCCATGCAAACGCGTAGAACTCTTCATGCACACGTCCAAATGGCGTCGTTCTTCTTCTCACGTCTTCATGCTTCCTACTTCATCATTAATTGATAGCATGTTGACCAATCTCGGGCTGAATATTTGATCTTCATGGGCTGCCCAAAATATCTGAATACTTTCATGCACTTGTGTTCTTCAAATCTTGATCTCCAATCTTTAATCTTGAACAACATGATTATCTTTGAAGCTCTAAATGGTAGTCTTGGATTTGATTCTTTTATGCTTTTCGGGTTCGTATCAACTTTCTTTTTCTCGGGGAAGTCATAGCACTCAAAAAGTTTGTCTACTTTGCGTTCCTGATACTTGTCAAATGATATGATCCCGGTATGATGATCAACACCGAGAGAAAAACGTAGCGGAAGACTTTTAGATCGAAACACGTCAGGCGAATGAAGGGCTTCAATCCGACTCTATGAACAAACTAAACTAACGATGAAACTCGATATTTAGGACTCGAATATGAAAGAAAAAGGGTACGGACGTATAGTATGATGATAGGGGCTGAAGAATGGCTAGTGTAGATAGGTTATGATAAGAAAATAGAGAACTTACGGTATACTTGCTCAACTCGGCGCGAACAGCACGTATACTTGAAAACAACGGAAACGGCTGGAACACTTGTAGAACTCGACTGGATCTTGATGGATAACAAAGATATGGACGTTGGATGATTGATGAGTGTTGTTGAAGGCGAACGGCGTTGTTGATTGGTAGAATGAGATGATAACACAACTGCAAACCCCGTGAAGATAACCTCACGAAACGTACAACAATTGGTTGTCTTCTCGATAGCAATCTAACCCTATTCCCACAAGTGAAATAGAACGAGATTTAAAATAAAACTTGGAAGTTGCTAGGCTTTCGAGAGTTCAATTTTCGGCTGAAAATTAAGAAAAGAGGATCTTGGGTGAGACAATATTGAAAGGTAAATTCTTCTTAATCAAATATGGTCTAAATAACAAAGTAACAATGATCCCCTTTATATAGAAGAGGGATGGACGAAAATTAAAGATAAAATCCTAAAGGAGTTAGAAAATAAAGCTATCATAATCTAACTAGGATTCCTACCTTAATTAGAATAGGAAATCTACCTTAATTAGAATTTCAACTAGGAAAGAAGTTCCCATAATTAAAACTCTAATTACCTAACTAAAAAGACCTTCTAGAAAATATCCTAATAATAAAAAACGAAAATAATAAAATAAATACCAAAAATCAAATAATAAAAATCTAACTATGGATAAAATAAACCCAACAACTTTGGGCCTTCAAACTTGGGCTCTTGATCTCGAACATGGGCTGATTTAATTACACTTCATGGGTTGCTAATCATGCTCGAATATTTAATGTATTATTCTTCAAACCTTGATCTCCAATCTTTAATTTTGAACAACATAACAATCTTGGGATCTTTTAATGGTAGCTTTAGAAGAGCCGATTTGATACTTGTCGTGCTCGTATCATTCCCCTTCTCTTGAAAAGAATTCGTCCTCGAATTCGAATCTCCGGGATCAAAGACGAAGGCGAATGGATCATCAATCTTTCTTTGCATAAACTCAACTTTCAATGGAATAACTTCAACAACCTGTAAAATAGAGATAGCACAAGAAAATGGTTGACAAATGATGTTAGAATTCGGCATCTCTTCCGGGCTCGTTTGCTCGAGTTCTTTGTCAATCAATGCTCTATTGATGCCAATCTCCTTTTCTTCAAAATACAGCTGTATTTTCTCCAACTTTGCGATTACTTCAACTTCCTCAACTGCATCATTGACCTCCAATTCTTCTTCTTTGACTTCAGCTACTATCTCCTCGGATTTGACGTCAGTCAGGGGCTGCTCTAACTCTTCTTCATAGACTGAATTGATGATGCCTTGTTTAGATTTGGACAAAACTTGTTGATTCGGACATTTGAGACCACATGCATGACATACGTGGCATTGAATGTCGCTGTCTTGACTTGGCATATCCATGACCGACTGAACTGGAGGTGCGGGCTGTGTAGGTGGTACATAAGTACGTAGAAACTCCTCGAATGATTCAGGTTGGTAGCTCGTGGTCAAGCGGGTAGTTTGGCGTTGAGCTCTAGGTGGTGGAGGTGATGCTTTTTGCGTGTTGAAACGCTTAAGCTGCTCTGTTAACTTGGCTAGTTGATTACTCAGCTCGTCTCTCATTGATTGTGCACTTTCTTCCATGCTCTCGATCATTGCATCAAAATGGTACTTCATGTCCCATGCAAGGAACTGACTGGATGACTCGGGCGCATCGTATGGATTCATAGTAAATGATGGAGTAGGTGACTAGTTTGGTGTAGGTAAACCGGCTGCCTTGGGTGTATGGTGTTGGTGTACGCGTGTAGGGACCGTGTGGGTGTATGGGTGTATGGTCCGGATGGTGTACGGGTGGTGTATGGTGCACACAGTGGTGTATGGGGTAATTTTCGACCCACAAGTGGTGATATGGACGAAAATTAATCCTATGGGGAAGGATAAGGATGGTGGAGAAAGATTAGGATGAAGGAAAACTAGATAAGGAAAAAAAAGATATAGATAAGAAAGGTTGGATTTGGATATCTTTCACAAGTGTGGACACAATCTAAATAACCTAATCTATCTAATAAGAAAGGAAATAATCTATACTAAGTAGGAAACAAAGAGAATAAAAAAATCAAATTCGTTTTTTTTTTTTTTTTTTTTTCAGAACAGTTTTTTTTTTCCAATGAGTAATCAGATTACAACTCGATGACACGATACGAAAATAAATGACATGTACGAAAATAAATGACACGTAGACGACACGTCGGATTGAACCACGACCAGCAGAGCTGACCTGGCTCTGATGCCAAATGATATGATCCCGGTATGATGATCAACACCGAGAGAAAAACGTAGCGGAAGACTTTTAGATCGAAACACGTCAGGTGAATGAAGGGCTTCAATCCGACTCTATGAACAAACTAAACTAACGATGAAACTCGATATTTAGGACTCGAATATGAAAGAAAAAGGGTACGGACGTATAGTATGATGATAGGGGTTGAAGAATGGCTAGTGTAGATAGGTTATGATAAGAAAATAGAGAACTTACGGTATACTTGCTCAACTCGGCGCGAACAGCACGTATACTTGAAAACAACGGAAACGGCTGGAACACTTGTAGAACTCGACTGGATCTTGATGGATAACAAAGATATGGACGTTGGATGATTGATGAGTGTTGTTGAAGGCGAACGGCGTTGTTGATTGGTAGAATGAGATGATAACACAACTGCAAACCCCGTGAAGATAACCTCACGAAACGTACAACAATTGGTTGTCTTCTCGATAGCAATCTAACCCTATTCCCACAAGTGAAATAGAACGAGATTTAAAATAAAACTTGGAAGTTGCTAGGCTTTCGAGAGTTCAATTTTCGGCTGAAAATTAAGAAAAGAGGATCTTGGGTGAGACAATATTGAAAGGTAAATTCTTCTTAATCAAATATGGTCTAAATAACAAAGTAACAATGATCCCCTTTATATAGAAGAGGGATGGACGAAAATTAAAGATAAAATCCTAAAGGAGTTAGAAAATAAAGCTATCATAATCTAACTAGGATTCCTACCTTAATTAGAATAGGAAATCTACCTTAATTAGAATTTCAACTAGGAAAGAAGTTCCCATAATTAAAACTCTAATTACCTAACTAAAAAGACCTTCTAGAAAATACCCTAATAATAAAAAACGAAAATAATAAAATAAATACCAAAAATCAAATAATAAAAATCTAACTATGGATAAAATAAACCCAACAACTTTGGGCCTTCAAACTTGGGCTCTTGATCTCGAACATGGGCTGATTTAATTACACTTCATGGGTTGCTAATCATGCTCGAATATTTAATGTATTATTCTTCAAACCTTGATCTCCAATCTTTAATTTTGAACAACATAACAATCTTGGGATCTTTTAATGGTAGCTTTAGAAGAGCCGATTTGATACTTGTCGTGCTCGTATCAGTTCCCAATCCAAATAGATATCGGGATAGTATAGACCTTCAAACTCAGGTATGATCATATTGTTGTTGCGGTAGAGATGGTGAGAATTTGGTGTATAGGGTGTATGGGTATACGGAGTATGAGTGGTGTATGGTGTAAGGACCGGATGGTACATGGGTGCATATGTATGGTCCAGATGGTGTATATGGGTATGAACAGATGATATATGTGGAATAAGATGAATTTCCGATCCCCTTGATAATGGTGGATGAAAATTTGAAGGGAGGAAGTGTATATGGAAGGTTTGGAAGGATTTGGATGGAAGAAAGCTAGAAAAGGAAAGAATTAGATGTATTTTTGAAGTTCCCAAATAGAATAGGAATCCAAAAATAAATCCCAAAGGTAGAAGGAAAGAAATAGGAAAGAAGAAGGAAAGAAAGATTAGGTAATTTGGAAAGTGTTATACAATTGTGACACAATCTAAATATCCTAATTGAACTAGACTCTAAAAGAAAAGAACTAAAAATAAATTACAACTCAAAAGGAAATCACCAAAATAAAAATAAAACTTGGAAGGAAAGTTCCAAAAATAAAATATGACTCTAAAGGAAGTTATCAACTAAAGAACTATACTAGAAGGAAATTACCAAATAAGAAAAGACTCACAAGGTAATTACCAACTATAGAGAAGTACTAAAAGAAAAGTACCAAAATTAAAACAAGACTCAATAGGTAATGCAATGAATATGCCTCTTTTCTCTTTTTTTTCTTTTTTTTTTTTAATTTTCGGATTTTTATTTATTTTTTTATCCGAACAATTGTTTTTTTATCGCCCTTGTTTTTTTTGATCGGCCTTTTTTTTTCAAATGATAGCTATGCTATTACAACTCGATGACACGTAATAAAATAAAAGACACGTAGGACGACACGTAGGATAAAATGACACGTCGGATTGAACCACGACCAGTAGAGCTGACGTAGCTCTGATGCCAAAATATGATACGACCTGGAAAATTAATCTAGGACGAATAAAAGACGTAGCGGAAGACTTAGGATGCGAAACACGTCAACTAATTGAAGGGTTCCAATCTGACTCGATAAACAAATGAAAAGACGAAAACTAGACAACTAAAATACCTAGAAAAATGACACACAATATATAACACAAATCCAAAAGGATAGGGGCTGCAAAGGAATGGTTTTAGGGCTGGAATTTGTAGGAAATTCGTGTGTGAGGCTAAGTGAAGAATGGCTTGGTAAAGATAGGATATGATAGAGATAAACTGATGAGATCGTGCATAGCAATGAAGATTCAAACCCGGAGTTGCAAATTAGAGGTCCAGTTACAAGGTTACGAGCTAAGCAACTTCAAGGTTATTTGCAAGGCTATGTTCGAAAGAAGCTCGAGGAAGAAGTGGATGTTCGGAGCCGACCCAAGATCATTACTATGCTTTCAATTGAAGATGAGGATCATACTTTGATGAATTGAAGCATACTTGGCCGAAAATTGGAAAATTTCAAATTGATGCCAATCCAGGAGGTTATGGCGAATAAGGCGTGACCATGCCTTATCTGCCAGAGGCATCCGAGAATTTGAACCCTTTTGACTCTTTGTGGGGTTTCGAATTATCTTAGTTATTTTAATTAATTATTTTAGACTATAGTAATTAATTATTTGAGTCCAGTTTTTAGTTATTTTATTAAGTAATTTTCGGTTATGATTGAGTCAAAGATTGACTAGGATTTTTAGATAAGGTAAGATCTACAAAATCTACCTTAAATAGAATTTTAGTTTATGAAGTTTTCTAGTCCAATTTGGACAAGTCTTTTACTTCTTTTTAGCTAGAAATTTCGTGCTCCCCTCTATTATAAATTGAGGATCAACGACTTATGCAAGAGAGATTTAAAGCAGCGAGAGCAAAGGAGGTCGAAACCGCAGCCCGAGCCGCCGCCGACGATAACAAATCGGCCACACCTTCAAAACAGGCCGCCGCCTCCTCTTCTTCCAAATCAGCTCCTAAACAGCCCCATAATGATTCCTTAGTGCGTGGAGATTCATCTGGATCAGCCTCAACGAAGGATCAAAATCGCAGCTTATTCATATCTGTTAAAGGCGTAGAGAAAGCATTAAAAGCAGGTTTACCGTTTGTTCTTTTATCTTATAAGAGCAGTGCTATTAATGATGTTTCTTTGCCTAGTGTTGTGCAGCCACTTTTGGAGGAGTTCGCGGACGTGTTCCCGAAAGAGATTCCAAGTGGATTACCTCCAGTTCGTGGGATCGAGCACCAGATTGATTTCCAGCCCGGCGCCGTCTTGCCAAACCGCCCAGCGTACAGGACGTCCCCCGAGGAGACCAAGGAGATCGATAGACAAGTTAAAGAGTTGTTGGAGAAGAAGCAGATTCGAGAGTCAATGAGCCCATGTGCAGTTCTAGTGATTCTAGTGCCCAAGAAGAACAATGAATGGAGAATGTGCATGGATTGCAGAGCCATCAACAAGATAACAGTTAAGTATCGTTTTCCCATTCCTAGACTTGATGATATGCTAGATGAACTTAGTGGATCTAAGATTTTTTCTAAGATTGATTTGAGGTCTGTTTATTTTCAAGTACGCATGCATGAGGGTGATGAATGGAAAACAGCTTTTAAGGCTAAGCATGGTTTATATGAGTGGTTGGTTATGCCTTTTGGTCTCACAAATGCACCAAGCACATTTATGAGGTTGATGAACCATGTCTTACGTGATGTTATTGGGAAATATGTTGTTGTTTATTTTGATGATATCCTGATATACAGTCACAGTGCACAGGCGCACCTAGATCACCTTAGGCGCGTATTTATGCTTTTGAGAGATGCTCGTTTGTATGGCAACATGTCTAAGTGTTCGTTTTGCTTAAATGAAGTAGTATTCTTAGGCTTTGTTGTGAGTTGTAGAGGTATTGAGGTTGACCATTCCAAAATCAAGGCGATTGAGGAATGGCCAACGCCCAAAACCACGTCTGAAGTCCGATCCTTTCACGGCCTTACCGGATTTTATCGACGCTTCGTGCGCGATTTCTCTAGCATTGTCGCGCCTCTTACTGAGCTAAGTAAGAAGGATCGCAAGTTTGAATGGGGTAAACAACAAGAGCATGCATTTAATACCTTGAAGTCTTTATTGTGTTCTGCTCCTGTTTTATGTTTACCGGATTTTTCCAAAACTTTTGAGATCGAGTGTGATGCCTCCGGGATAGGTATTGGTGCTGTTTTGATGCAGGAAAAACGGCCCGTGGCGTACTTCAGTGAGAAGCTCAATGGCGCCGCCTTGAGGTATTCGACGTACGATAAGGAGCTATACGCTTTGAAGCGTGCATTGGATACGTGGCAGCACTATTTATGGCCCAAGGAGTTCGTCATTCACATGGATCATGAGAGCTTGAAGCATTTGAAGGGTCAAAGCAACTTGAACAAGCGTCATGCGAGATGGGTCGAGTTCATCGAGTCGTTTCCATACATCATCAAGTACAAGAAGGGAGAAGACAACGTCGTCGCCGACGCCCTCTCTCGAAGGTACACGTTGCTTAACCTAATGCATGCTAAGATGCTTGGATTTGAATCATTGAAAGCTTTGTATGAAGTGGACGATTATTTTGGTCCTATCTATGCTAAGTGTTCGACTGTATCTAAGTCTTTTGATTGTTTCTATGTGCATGATGGATTCTTGTTTAGAGAGTCTAAGTTGTGCATTCCTACTTGTTCTATGCGTGAGCTACTTGTTTTAGAATCGCATGCGGGAGGATTAATGGGACATTTTGGTGTACATAAGACATTATCCTTGTTGCATGAGCATTTCTTTTGGCCGCATATGAAACGTGATGTTGAACGCATGTGTAGTAGATGTGTTACTTGTCATAAGTCTAAGTCTACTTCACATCCATTTGGGTTATACACGCCTTTACCTGCTCCATCTAGTCCTTGGATTGATTTATCTATGGATTTTATTTTGGGCTTGCCTAGGTCTAGATCGGGTAAAGATTCTGTGTTTGTTGTAGTTGATAGGTTTTCCAAAATGGCACATTTCATTGCATGTAGGAAAACTGATGATGTTGTTCACATAGCCAATTTGTTCTTTATTCATGTTGTTAAGTTGCATGGGATTCCTCGTACTATTGTTAGTGATAGGGATTCTAAGTTTTTAGGACATTTTTGGCGAGTTCTATGGGGAAAATTAGGGACTAAGCTCTTGTTTTCTACTACATGTCATCCACAAACTGATGGTCAAACTGAGGTTGTGAATCGAACTTTAGGTACATTGCTTAGATCTTTAATTAAGAACAATGTGAGATCATGGGAAGAATGTTTACCTTATGCCGAGTTTGCTTATAATCGTGTTATTCATTCTTCTACTAACATGTCTCCATTTGAGGTTGTTTATGGATTTAATCCACTAACGCCTAATGATTTGGTTCCTTTACCCGTTGAGCATCTAACGAGTGTTAAAGGATTGAAGAGAGCTGATCTTATCAAGGAGATGCATGAGAAAGTTCGAGCCCGGATCGAGTACAAGGGAACTCAAACCGCCGCCGCCCGAAACACACGCCGCAAACGTGTTGTCTTCCAACCCGGTGATCGTGTTTGGATTCATCTGAGTCCCGGCCGTTTTCCAAATCTGAGAAAATGGAAACTTTCACCTAGAGGAGATGGTCCATTCACCGTCTTGAGCCGCGTCAATGACAATGCGTATCGCATTGATCTTTCTGGTGAGTATAAGTGTTCCTCCACTTTTAACGTTGCTGATTTATCTCCTTTTGATGCAGAAGGATTCGACCAAGAGGATGCGCCAAATTCGAGGACGAATTCTTTTCAGCAGGGGGGGAATGATGAGATCATGCATAGCAATGAAGATTCAAACCCGGAGTTGCAAATTAGAGGTCCAGTTACAAGGTTACGAGCTAAGCAACTTCAAGTTTATTTGCAAGGCTATGTTCGAAAGAAGCTCGAGGAAGAAGTGGATGTTCGGAGCCGACCCAAGATCATTACTATGCTTTCAATTGAAGATGAGGATCATACTTTGATGAATTGAAGCATACTTGGCCGAAAATTGGAAGATTTCAAATTGATGTCAATCCAGGAGGTTATGGCGAATAAGGCGTGACCATGCCTTATCTGCCAGAGGCATCCGAGAATTTGAACCCTTTTGACTCTTTGTGGGGTTTCGAATTATCTTAGTTATTTTAATTAATTATTTTAGACTATAGTAATTAATTATTTGAGTCCAGTTTTTAGTTATTTTATTAAGTAATTTTCGGTTATGATTGAGTCAAATATTGACTAGGATTTTTAGATAAGGTAAGATCTACAAAATCTACCTTAAATAGAATTTTAGTTTAGGAAGTTTTCTAGTCCAATTTGGACAAGTCTTTTACTTCTTTTTAGCTAGAAATTTCGTGCTCCCCTCTATTATAAATTTTGTGAACATTATATTTTAGACTCTATTTGATAAATTTAGCTTTGTGCTTTCAATATTGTCTCACCCCCTTCACAACCTTGTTGTTTGGTTCGAAAACTTCACTCTTAAAGCTTAGCAAACTTTAGGTTTTATTTCAAGTCTTGTTCTAGTGCTCGTGTGGTGCTAGGGTTGGATTGCTACGAAGAGGATTCAAGTGGTGATTCCTTTGGTGGAGTAATCTTCACGGACGCTCCGAGTTCGATTCATCCTACCACAACATCGACGCCTCCATATCGACGTCCTCCATCTTACATAATTCGTCCATATCAATATCAAGCCAACTCCGTTCAAGTTCAAGTTCAACGTCACTTCAATCAAACCGTAAGTCCATTACAACTCTATCATATCCTATCTACCCGAGCCATTCTTCACCTATTCTTTCTTCATCAAATACCATCATCATCGATTTTCCTTCACCATCGCCGTTCCTTTAACCTTCCAAGACAGCCCATATATTTGGATTTTGTGTTATTCTTGTGTGTCGTAGTCTGAGTATTTTAATTCGTCTTAGTCGTCTAGTTAGATACGTATTGATCCCTTACTTCACCGGCGTAGTTTCGTTCCTAGCTTCCGCATATTCGTCCGTGTCGTGTCCCTTAGTCCTCGGGTCACATCATAAACGAACTTACGGTATGGATGGATTGGTGTAGAACACGATCACGATCTTGAGGGCTGAATTGAAGCGTGCATTGATGAAGTATGGAAGACGTCGATGATGGTTGATGGTTGGTGATTGTTGATGTGAATCACAGCCCGAAAGTTGACTTGAATCTCGAACGTACACAAGGCCAAATTCTTTAAGTTGATTTTCAAGTAGCGAGTCTCCGACGATCCCTCGAACGTGGACGGCGAAGTCCCTTTGTAAAACTTAGAGATGCTAATTCTAAGAGTATTAATTTAAAATCTAAACTCACAAAGATTAAACGGGGTTGAGACGATATTGAAAGCAAAGCTTAATTAATCAAATATAGTCTAAAGTAACAATGTGACATGGTTCCCCTATTTATAGGACATAGAGGAACGAAATTAATCATCAAAAAAGGCCTAAAAATTGATCCAAAAGGAATCTCTAACTATACTAGAAAGATACCTAAACTAGAATTCTATTCAAGGTAGGAAATTGCCTTAAATACAATTCTAGTCAACCTTGACTATAATATGGACGAAAATTACATTAAATAAAATAAAAATCTGAACTAAACTATAGTCAAACATAATTAAATAAATAATATAGTCTAAATAAAATTCAATCCCTGATTAAATCAAATAAGGGATGAAAATTCCATGCAATGCGAATCTGTCATGCATGCACAATTTGATGAGTTCTTCTATCTTCATGCATTGCTCTTCAAATCTTGATCTCCAATCTTTAATTGTTAACAAAGTAACAATCTTGGGGCTGCATTTAACTTCTTCTAATTCTTCAAATTTCTTGCGAATAATTGCTTGGAAACAACCTTGCAATTTCTTGGCTCGAAATATTGTAATTGAACCTCTAAATGGCAGCTCCGGATTTATGACACGACGAGACACAAAAGACGCGGAAGCTAAGGATTGAAACTACGCCGGTGATGTAAGGGATCTATACTCGATTATCTAGACGACTCAGACTCAACTAAAATACCTAGACAATAACACACAAAATAACATAAATCCAAACAAAGAAGGGCTGTTATGGACGAGTATAGGGACGGTATTGAGGAAGGTATTTTGGGCGTGAGGTTTAGGTGAAGAAGGGCTAGAGTAGATAGAATATGTTAAAGTTGTAATGGACTTACGGATTGAACGGATTGAAGACGAACTTGAACTCGGATGGGCTGAATCGAACACGAGCGTTGATGATGATGGTAGACGTCGATTTATGGTTGGATGGACGATGATAGGTTGATGTGAATCACAACCCGAAAGTTGCCTTGAATCTCGAACGTACACAAGGCCAAATTCTTTAAGTTGCTCTTCGATAGCGAGTTTCCGACGATCCCTCGAACGTGGACGGCGAATTCCCTTTGTAAAACTTAGAGGTGCTAAATCTAAGAGTATGAATTTAATTATCTAAACTCACAAAGATTAAATGGGTTGAGACAATATTGAAAGCAAAGCTTAAATTATCAAATATGGTCTAAAGTATAATGTTCACAATGATCCTCTATTTATAATAGAGGTGGCCGAATCCTACTATGATAAGGGCCGAAAAATACTATCCAAAACAAACTAGAATTGAACCAAGAAACTTCCTAAACTACAATTCTATTCAAGGTAGAATTGTGCCTTAAATAAAACCTAGTCAAACTAGAAATCCTAATGACCGAAAATTACTAATAAATAAATAAAAATCTGACTTTGGACTATAGTCTAAATAAAATAAAATAAATACTATAGTCTAATAAAACAATCCCCTTAATTAAATATCATCAAGGGCCGAAACTACTCGGTATGGGCATACCGACGGGTACACTCATATTCCAAGTCTTCACTTTTGGCCGTGCACTCTTCAACACACGTACACATGCACACGTGCACATCTTCATGTATTGAACTCCATGTCTTGAACTCCATCTTCCATCTTTAACAAGGTCATCTCTTCAAACTTCCTTGCACGCCGTCTTCAACTTCGAACTTCTTACGAATCGTTGCTCGTAAATAATCTTGCAACTTCTTAGCTCGTAGTCTTGTGATGGGGCCTTTGAATTGCAGCTCTTCATTGACTTTCTCATTGCTATGGATGTCCTCATCAAACTCTTTCTGCTCATTGCTTAAGTTTCTATTTTGCTGAGAATTACCAGGTGGTTGTCTTCTGTTGTTGGCCCTTCTAGAAGACTGCTTATTGACTATGTTTAACATACGACTAAAGTTCTTGGTGATCAGGATCATATTATTCATTGTATCTGAATTAAGTATAGTTTTTGCTTCTATACATGTTCAAGTACATCTTCTGAGACTTCAGTTTTAAGAGCAATACCTCTCTTCTTTGAGCTGCTGTCTTCATCTTCTAAGTTCATCTCGAATGTTCTTAATGACTCCATCAGCTCATCAAGCCTCATACTCTTGATATCCTTGGCTTCTTCAATTGCAGCAACTTTGTATGCAAATTTCTTTGGAAAAGATCTGAGAACCTTTCTTACAAGCTTCTCATTGTTGATAGGCTCACCAAGAGCAAAAACTCTCATCGGATATACTTCTCAGTCTGGCATTAAACTCACCTATGGACTCAGTATCCTCCATTCTGATGGTTTCAAACTTAGAAGTAAGGTTTTGAAGCCTTGATAACCTTACTGAACTAGTCCCTTCAAAGGTGGTTTCCAGAATATCCCATGCAGCGTTAGCAGTCTCACAAGTTGAGATTAGACTGAATGTTTCAAGATCAACTACAGAGAATATAACATTGAGAGTTTTAGAGTCGACAGTGTACCAGTTCTTTTGTGGCACTGTCCACTCTCCTTCTTCAAACTCTACCTGCTTTCCTTCCCTGGCAACAGTTGGCTTTTCCCATCCTTCAGTGACACTTTTCCATGCAAGCTCATCTATTAATCTCAGAAACACCCTAATCCTTACTTTCTAGTAAGGATAGTTGTTGCCTTCAAGCAATGGTGGTCTGACCGTAGATCCTCCTTCTTTGATTGAACTTATAGCTTGAACTCAACCAAAACCCTTGTGTTCTTTGATATTGCCATACAGATTATGACAATCTTGAACACTTTAGTGCGGATGGCACTAACAAAAGAAATTGTAAAAACTTCATGGTGCACCTGTGTCAGTGACATCAGATCGCGGTACGCGGTTCATGTCTAAATTTTTTTGGTAAAGCTTACAAAATGCAATGGGCACAAAGTTGAATTTCAGTATAGCTTTTCACCCACAGATTGATGGACAGTCTGAAAGAACAATACAAACCCTAGAGAATATGCTCAGAGTTGTGGTCATGGATCAAGAAGCAAGCTGGGAGGAATATTTACCTTTAGTTGAATTTATTTCAACAACAGTTTCCAAGCGACCATTGGAATGGCACCTTGTGAGGCTCTATGTGGTCGAAAATGCAGATCACCACTTTACTGGGATGAAGTTGGTGAAAGAAAAATTTTGGACCCAGAAATTGTATAGAAAACTGTAGAAGTTAAAGACAAAGAATGAAAGAGGCTCAAGATCGATAGAAAATGTATGCAGACAAAAGAAGAAAAGATTTACAATTTCAAGTAGGAGATAAGGTGTTCCTGAAAATCTCTCCTACAAGAGGCATTATGCGAATCAGAAAGAAAGGAAAGTTGCAGCCTAGATATATTGGACCGTATGAAATTCTCGAATGAATCGGAAAAGTTGCCTACAAGTTGGCGTTACCGCCAAAATTAGGAGGAATTTATGACGTGTTTCATGTTTCAATGCTTCGAAAATATATTTTAGACCCAAGTCACGTCATAAATCAGGAAGAAATAGAAGTAAATCTAGATCTGACGTACGACGAGTTTCCAATAGCTATTCTCGAGAGAAAAGTCCAAAAGCTACGAAATAAAGAGCTAATGCTTGTGAAAGTTCAATGGAGCAGAGATGGACAAGAGGAAGCTAATTGGGAACTTGAAGATCAGATCTTAGCCAAATATCCAACCCTCGTCATAGCAGGTATATTCAATTTCGGGGATGAAATTTTTTTTAAGGAGGGGCGGATGTAACACCCCAGAAAAATATAGTATTTAAAATTTATTTTATAGCTAGAAATTTCATGAAATTAGAACCCAATTTATTTTGGCTAGTTAATTTTGGGCTTAGAGATGTAATAAGACTAAGAAAAGTCTCAACCTTAGTTGAGTTTCTAATTAATATTAGAAATTATATTATAAAAATAGATATTAATGGGATCATTTTGGTACCAATAACGTCCAATTCGGACTTTATTTGATCTTCCAATGGAATTTATTTCATTAAACACTTTGAAATCAATTTATTCCACCAAGCCCGACTTTATAAATTCAAGCCCAATATTGAACTTATTTTTAAGCTCATTCGGCCCATGTCTTTCGAGTTCACTTTCAACTATTGTATAAGTAATTTATATACATTTTTATTATTTAAATGATTGGAAATTTGAAACTAATTTTAAAATAATATTTTCCACCATTCCAATTTGTCCATTTGAAATTTATTTGAGAGGGATTAGTGGAACCCATTCATCTATGTGTAATTATGACAAGAAATGTATGGATATATATATATAATAGTAAAATAATATAACAAACCAACTTTTTCCATATGGAAGTTATTTGATTGAACATTTGTACATAAGAGTACACGTGTAAGTATAGAAATATTACAAGTTGTATAAATATAATTATAGTTTAGTTTGGAAAAGAGATATAAATGAGAAAATTTTATAACCAATTAAAATTTGTCATGTGATAACCCATTTCAAAAGATTAGATGATATGATCCTGAAAAGCCTTGAAGAATTAAATTCGGAGCTAAAATTCAAAGGTCCGAAGATTGTTAGAGTGAGGGCCATCAAAGATTGGAAATCAAGATTTGAGGAACAATACATGAAGATCAACTATTCAGCTCGGGATCGAAACCTGGCTCTGATACCAATTTATGATGTGACCCGGGACCTATGGGACACGACACGGATGAAATATGCGAAAGCTTAGGAACGAAACTACGTCGGATGCGTAAGGGATCAATACGACTCTAGAGAAAAGATGACAAACTCGACTAGAAAAGGACTCGAAATGTGTAGAACTTACTAGGATACGTAGACACGAACAAGGACTCGATTGTTGACACAAAAGACACCCTTGAATGGCTGGAACTCGGCGGTGATGAAAGGTAGAAGGTTAAATCAGGATCGGCGAACCCGTGTTGAAACAACTCGAACGCGCACGACTAATTATCCGGATAGCAATTCTCCCAAGTACTTAATTATACCCTGAAGAACTTAAATAAGACTATTGATTTTCTAGAACAATAGAATTGTAGATAAAAGTTTGATCAACCGAAGGATCGTGAGACAGATTGAGAATAACTCTTTATTTCTTGCAATTGTCTGAATAATAATGTCACAAGGTACTCCTATTTATAGGAGGCAATATGGACGAAAATTAGAGTCCTAAAACTAGAAGAATTTGATTCTAACACTAATCCTAATCAAACTAGGATAAAATCAAAAGATACCAAAAATAAGATAACAAAAATCTATCTAAATCTAATTAGATAAGGATAAATCCCAAACTGATTTTTTCACCTCTTATTGGACTTGGGCTCTTCAATAACGTGTTGGACTATTATTGGATGAATCCACACGTTAATTTCAACGTCAACCCAGTCAGTATGCCCATACCGACTGTCTTCATGCAATTTGGTCAGTATGCCCATACCGACTGTCTTCATGCCTTCCTTCTTCATCATTAATTGATAGCATGTTGACCAATCTCGGGCTGAATAGTTGATCTTCATGTATTGTTCCTCAAATCTTGATTTCCAATCTTTGATGGCCCTCACTCTAACAATCTTCGGACCTTTGAATGATAGCTCCGAATTTAATTCTTCAAGGCTTTTCAGGATCATATCATTTATGATGTGACCCGGGACCTATGGGACACGACACGGACGAAATATGCAGAAGCTTAGGAACGAAACTACGTCGGATACGTAAGGGATCAATACGACTCTAGAGAAAAGACGACAAACTCGACTAGAAAAGGACTCAAAATGTGTAGAACTTACTAGGATACGTAGACACGAACAAGGACTCGATTGTTGACACGAAAGACACCCTTGAATGGCTGGAACTCGGCGGTGATGAAAGGTAGAAGGTTAAATCAGGATCGGCGAACCCGTGTTGAAACAACTCGAACGCGCACGACTAATTATCCGGATAGCAATTCTCCCAAGTACTTAATTATACCCTGAAGAACTTAAATAAGACTATTGATTTGCTAGAACAATAGAATTGTAGATAAAAGTTTAATCAACCGAAGGATCTTGAGACAGATTGAGAATAACTCTTTATTTCTTGCAATTGTCTGAATAATAATGTCACAAGGTACTCCTATTTATAGGAGGCAATATGGACGAAAATTAGAGTCCTAAAACTAGAAGAATTTGATTCTAACACTAATCCTAATCAAACTAGGATAAAATCAAAAGATACCAAAAATAAGATAACAAAAATCTATCTAAATCTAACTAGATAAGGATAAATCTCAAACTGATTTTTTCACCTCTTATTGGACTTGGGCTCTTCAATAACGTGTTGGACTATTATTGGATGAATCCACACGTTAATTTCAACGTCAACCTAGTCAGTATGCCCATACCGACTGTCTTCATGCAATTTGGTCAGTATGCCCATACCGACTGTCTTCATGCCTTTCGTCTTCATCATTAATTGATAGCATGTTGACCAATCTCGGGCTGAATAGTTGATCTTCATGTATTATTCCTCAAATCTTGATTTCCAATCTTTGATGGCCCTCACTCTAACAATCTTCGGACCTTTGAATGATAGCTCCGAATTTAATTCTTCAAGGCTTTTCAGGATCATATCATTCCCCTCCTCTTGAAAAGAATTCGTACTCGAATTCAAATCTTCGGGGTCAAGGACTACCATGAATAGATCATCAAGCTCCTTTGTGTGCACAACTAAATCATATGGAACATTCTCAACAACCTGTAAAATAAAGACATCAAAAGTACAGGGTTGATCAAAAACATTAGAACTCGGTAGCTCCTCCATGACTTTTTCTTTGAGTTCTTTGTGCTCCACAGTCATTACTCCATTAATGTCAATCTCCTCTTGAAAACATGGCTGCATGTCCATCAATTTCTCAACTACTTCGAATTTCTCAATTGTATCATTAGATTCCTCAACGGCGGCAACAATCTCTATTTCTTCTTCCTCGACTTTTCTAACGTCTAAGCACATGGGAACAGATGGCAATGAGATAATAGGTACTTCAACGAAGTCTAGAATTAGTACCTTGGAAGTAGAATTGTCATTGGTAGTAATGAACTCAGATGGTAACACAACGCTCGACTCTACTTGAACCACTTCATTTTGCCTCATCTCTAGACTCTCCAACCACTTCTCTATCTCAATGGCGTATTGCACCATGTCTTTCAACTTGTCGAAGTGATACAATGCTACCTTTTCTCGGATTTCCCTTCGTAGACCAGCTAGAACTCTATCAGCTCGTCTCATGGCTTCAATCATTTTGTTGTAGTAGTCATTTACACTTCGATCTCTTTGTCTAAGCTTGTATAGCTTTTCCTCCAACTGCCATTGGTAGTGATCTGGAATGAAGCGTTTCCGCATCAAATCTTTCAACTCACGCCATGTGTCGATAGGTGGAAGGTGATCTCGGTGGCATCGGTTCTGCTGTAATTCCCACCATGTTGTTGCGTACCCTTTAAACTCCAAAGAAACTAATTACACCTTCTTTGGCTCGGGGAAGTAGTAGTACGCAAAGATTTTATCAACTCTGCGTTCCCAATCGAGGTATGTATCTGGATCATGTAGACCCTCAAACTCTGGAATGGTTATCTTGTTGCGGTGTAGACCATCGGCATCTCTGAATCGATTTCGGTGAGCTCGGACTGGATCCATGTGGGGCTGTTGTATAGATGGTGTAGGTAAACCTGCTTATTGGTGTATGCACCCGGGTGTATATACGGGTGTACGGACTATATGATGTATAAGGTGCACCGGGTGTATGTGTAAGTAGACTGAAAATTTCGAGCCCTATAGATGATAGGAATCGAAATTTATGTGGATATGTATGGAAGATCTAGAATAGATATGGATAAGGATGGAAAGAAATCTAGAAGATAAGGAAAGAGACTTTTGGATGGGTTCGACCAATGTAAACACAATCTAAGAATCCCTAAATATGTGGAAACAAATCTATCTAGACTAGGAAAGACACAAAAATCAAAATAAACAAGGAAATAAATTTAATTTTCATTTTTTTTTTACGATTTTTTTTTGTGCTGTAGGGATTCGATCCCTCTGCTCTTTTCTCCTTTTTTTTATCGATGAACAATGCAAATATTAAAACTCGAAAGACTCAAAATGATAAGACGAACAAAAAACAACGTATTGAACCACGAACGATAAGAACCGACGTGGCTCTTGATACCAATTTATGATGTGACCCGGGACCTATGGGACACGATACGGACGAAATATGCGGAAGCTTAGGAACGAAACTACGTCGGATGCGTAAGGGATCAATACGACTCTAGAGAAAAGACGACAAACTCGACTAGAAAAGGACTCGAAATGTGTAGAACTTACTAGGATACATAGACACGAACAAAGACTCGATTGTTGACACGAAAGACACCCTTGACTGGCTGGAACTCGGCGGTGATGAAAGGTAGAAGGTTAAATCAGGATCGGCGAACCCGTGTTGAAACAACTCGAACGCGCACGACTAATTATTCGGATAGCAATTCTCCCAAGTACTTAATTATACCCTGAAGAATATAAATAAGACTATTGATTTGCTAGAACAATAGAATTGTAGATAAAAGTTTGATCAACCGAAGGATCGTGAGACAGATTGAGAATAACTCTTTATTTCTTGCAATTGTCTGAATAATAATGTCACAAGGTACTCCTATTTATAGGAGGCAATATGGATGAAAATTAGAGTCCTAAAACTAGAAGAATTTGATTCTAACACTAATCCTAATCAAACTAGGATAAAATCAAAAGATACCAAAAATAAGATAACAAAAATCTATCTAAATCTAACTAGATAAGGATAAATCCCAAACTGATTTTGTCACCTCTTATTGGACTTGGGCTCTTCAATAACGTGTTGGACTATTATTGGATGAATCAACACGTTAATTTCAACGTCAACCCAGTCAGTATGCCCATACCGACTATCTTCATGCAATCTGGTCAGTATGCCCATACCGACTGTCTTCATGCCTTCCTTCTTCATCATTAATTGATGGCATGTTGACCAATCTCGGGCTGAATAGTTGATCTTCATGTATTGTTCCTCAAATCTTGATTTCCAATATTTGATGGCCCTCACTCTAACAATCTTCGGACCTTTGAATGAAAGCTCCGAATTTAATTCTTCAAGGCTTTTCAGGATCATATCATTAGTATATTGCTAAGCACTCGTGTACCATGTATATGCTGAATATATATACATATAGTTGCAAAGGATTTGAATTATAAGTTATCAAAATCAAAAACGAGAAAAGAGGGAAAATAGACGAACACGGAGGAAGAATAAGGTGAATTTCTTAGTATTGAAGTTTTCTTTTGTTTTAATTTCCAGTTAATCTAATTGTTCAAAATTTAATAACTTTTATGTTGTTTTTACCAAATTATTAATCTAATGTTATTTGGTTTATTAATTTTCAGATTTGTCAATAAAATATTAAATGAATCAAATTCCAAGTTATATTCTTCCAGTTCTAAAATTAGCATTTTAGAAAATGTTATTTAGCCCTATAATTTCTAAATGTTATATTTTTTCCAAAGGAAATTCTAAATATTACAATTCCCTCCTAAATGTTAAATCAAACTCCATAGCCATTGAATTCAGTTCAATTCATCTTTATCCCCATTTCAATTCCAAACGATCCCAAGTTATAGAAAATTATTATTTTAGTTATTTAGGACCTAAGTTATTATTTTATTGGCCTATATTAGGATTCTAAGTTAGAATTTTAATTTTATAGGTCGAGACGAACGGGAAGCATAATAGCATTGCATAATTATTACACTGTACTTTGAGATCATTCAGGTGGATTTTTCTATAACTCACAACTATGTTTTAAATTCGTCCATGAAAATCATGTTAAATGTTTTAATAGCATTGTTTATGCAATGATTGGATGTTATGAGACTTCATGCACAGAGGAATTCCAACTTACAAGCATAGACGGTTTACTTTGTGACTAAATGTCTAGATAAGTAACCGTAAAGTATTCATGTGATCACATTGGGTCTCTCATCCAATAAAGAAGAGTAAACTTTGTTATAAAGTATGTTCATTGATGTTTTTCATGATTTATGCAGTATAACAATTTTAAAGCAAGAAAGTATGACTTGGACGAATATTAATGCTCACTGAGTGTTTTCTGGCACTCAACCCAAATATTTTTCAAATGTTTTCAGGTCCTGGAGATCGAGCTGGTTGATGACGAGTTGTTGGACTGGGTTGACGGTTGACCCTTATGTGGTTTTTTTTTTTGCTTAAAACCTTCTTTATACTTATGTTTGTATAATAAATATTAAATGCTTCTGTTGATGATCTGCAAAATTTGTAAGTTTGAAAGTTATTGACCCCAGTGAGCAATTTTTGATTGGCTAAATAGTGTACATGTGAGTCAATGATTTTGAAAAGGCTTGATGAAAGTTGACTTTGAAAATGTCTGAGTGCGTGGCTTGAACATGTTAAAGATGAGGTGCTGCCGTTTTCAAATTATTTATAAATTTACTTTAAATTCTTTAAAAAAAATTATTTATCACGTAAGCATGTATGTATGTTTTTGGTAACGTTTTGGTCCTACGAGGACTGGGGCGTTACAGATATATATGTGCATATTGGTATTTTTCATCATTTAACATAATATTAATTGACTTAAAAATCATGAACTTTGGATATAGTGATAAATTTAATATTCCCAATTTTTTTTAAAACAAATTAATCTCCGATTCCGCCGCCAACTTGCTCGTCTTTTCAATCTCATCATGATTCGACCATCAACTTTTGAAAAAATATGTCGATATGGCCGAATTTAATAATCCCCAATTTTTTTCCCATTGATGCATGTGAATGTGAAATTTGATCACTTTAACGTCATTCTCAAAAATTGATGGTCGAACTACAAGGAACTTGATGAGACGAGCAAGTTGTCGCTTGAATTGGGGGTCAATTTGTTTTACAAAAAAATGGGAACGTTTAATAACACGTAAGTTCAAAATTGATATTATAATTACCTACTTTTAAAGTTCATGTTAAATTTGTAACAATGCTCAAAATTCATGATATTATAGACAATTAACCCTTTAACGTATTAAATTATTTGGTATATATGATAATAACTTGGAGATATATAAAACACATAGAATATGATTCTTATATTTATTTTGTTATACTCCAACTTATTTTCACTAAATAAATATTTATCATATTTTTATGTGTGATTAATCATCTATATTGGAATATAGTAAATACACATTATATTTGAAATATTATATTACTTGATAATATATAAAATTAATTTTCACTTATCATGGATGATGCATGTTTTAAATTAAATAAATTATTTTTGGGAGATAATAATAATTGAAAATCGATTATTATCTTTGATTTTATTTAACTATTAGAATTTTTTATGATTAATTATATACCATAAAAATGTTGGGTATATTTCCAATCTAAAGCATTGTTTATTTTTTATAATTATATACCCATAAAAATATTGGGTACATTTGCCCATAAAAAAAAACATTATTTGTCGACTTAATTAGTCCAAAAACTGTTAGGAGAAATATGCCCCTCGAGATAAACGGTGATTATTAAGAGGTAAACGATGATTATTAAGAGAGAATCTGCTATTCAAAGTAAACGTTGAGCGGCTACTAAGGTTAACGTGAGCGGCTACTTGCACATTTATTTACTCAAAAAAAAAAAAACAATCTTTCACATGGTGCTTTCTAGTAAAAATATTCCCGCCTAAAATGTGCTTGCCAAACCCAAATGCCTTTTTCTTAGGTTAAACAGAAAGATTACTGATTACATTGAATTTATTTTCGGGTGTCATTTTCTTGCAATTACATTTTTCTCACCTACATTAGGACAAAGAAATTTAACACCAAATAGACTAACTATTTAAACACATTACTTCAATTCTAAATAAATGCTTCTAATTCATTCGTTTTAATGTCTATTAATTATTTGGTTTTATTTATATTTAAAACACGTAACTTAATTAATCAATAATTTACGCATCGTATTGAATTATCTGAACTCTCTTTACTTAAATCAACAATACTAATTAATCATACTTTTTTATTCATTTAAATTGTTGATTTTTGCAGTATAGTATTTGTTTTCATCAAATCTAGTGATAATAATGTAAAAATAGGTGCAGATAATGTCATTGATCCACCTCCCCACAATAGTAATATACATAGTGGGTGGTATTAATGCATGTTGTAGGAGTTGGTGATGGATCATATATGTAATTAATAGGGTAGTTGAGCAATTTTAATCAGCATACTAGCCATAAATGATGCACCAAGACTTCATCACCACCTCATTTATTACACAGAACGAATCATCATACATCATCTTAGCTCCTCCTTTTTACAAAAAGAAAAATGTAGCATTTCAAATTCGAATGAATATTTTTTTAAAGGGTTAATATTATTTGTATATCTAAAACTTTTAACAGTAGTTCAATTATATCCCAATTTTGACGAAATTGTAATTTTTTATCTCAGTCTTTCTTTTATTTTCAATTATATCTCATAATCTAATAACAACTGATATGCAACGTGACTCGTCGGAAGCTCATGTATTAATGGTTTCGTATATAAAAAAAATCACATGGATTAGTACATTTCCACAAGATTTCCTTTTATATACAGAAATAACACATAAGCTTATGGCAAGCCACGACACATATTAATTGCTAGAATTAGATTTTGGGATATATTTAAAAACAAAAGAAAAGATTGAGATAAAAATTATAATTTCATGAATGTTGGGATAGAATTGAAACATTGTTAAAAATTTGGGATAGAATAAATTGATGTCAGATTATTAAAAAAAAACTCAATGCTAAAATTATAACTTTATGGTCTTTACTTCAAAAGTCATCAATCTATTTAAAATTAATGAGGGCTTTGATTTTATTAGTGGGATATGTATTTTGTCTACCTCACTTAATTTAATCTTTTTTTTTGTGTGTTTGGGGAAAGGGAAGAGTTTGTTTTGAATTCGACACTTTTCATTTTACACATGAGTCTTACCATTTGAGTGTATTCGAAAGAACAATAATTTTTAAGAAACAAACAGAAGAGAAAACTATGATTTTTGTTAGAAATAGTAACAATGACTTTATTTTATCCTTACTATTTTATATAGATAAACAGTAACCATGGTATTTGTTGGAGGGCAAGTCTCTTGTACATAAGATGTACATGAGACGGTCAACGCGTTGACCGGGTCAACGCGTGTTGACCCGGTCAATGCTTTGACCAAAAAATCCGTCAAAATTAGTATCATTCATAATACTGAAAAGTATCATTTCAAAGGCTAAAAAGTATCATTTGTATCAATAAAAAGTATTGGGAAGAATAAAAAAATAAAGAAAAAAACTGTTAAGATCAGTATGAATTGACATACTAAAAAGTATCATTCGAAATTAAAAAAAGTATCAATTGTATCCCTAAAAAGTATCACTAATTTTCACAATTTTTTTGGTCAACACTTTGACCAGTCAACGCACGTTGACCCGATCAACGCGTTGACCGTCTCATATACATCTTATGCACAGGAGTTTTTGCGTTTGTTGGAACATAAGCGGCAAAAGTACAAAAGAAAAATGAAAATAAGAACACAAGATATATGCGTAGTTTGACTAAAATCGACCATCCACATGTAAAGAGAATTCATTTATGTAAAGGGATAAATACCCTAAAATAACCCAACATCTAAAAAATTTAATCGAAATAATCCAATAAATTGAGAATTACTGTAAAATACCTATCGTTTCATTGTTTTAACAAATTACTACCCTACGTCTCAAAATCTAACACCTGAAAGTATATGAATGGACCGTCTAAATCCTACCTGGATATTTTAAAAAAATGGCACGTCACAAATTACTTCGTTCAATATAATGATGGTGATCATGTTTCGATCAAGATTATTGCTAGGGTTTAAGGTTTTGATTGGGATCAACTAATTACGAAAAAAAAAATGCGTGAAGATATCTATGTAATTGATTTTGGTTGTGTTCCAAAAACGACAAAATTGGTGAAAATTCTAGTGATCGTAAATTGCTATGTATATCCATGTTTTTTTTTTGACAAATGAGAACAGACCCATAATGCTTATTCAACACTTGTCTTTTAGTATTCTTTATAACTGTTTAATTACGCCAACTTTTAATTTTCGTCAATTTATATTTGGTTATGGAATGGTCATCTTTTTTATTATGCTTATATTATGTTTATCATAGATTATTAAATGCGGAATAATATTTTAATCGAAGAAGAAAAATGACATTATTTGAGATTAAGTAATTTGTGACATGTCATCTCTCTTATCATTTTTTTTTCTCAAACATCCACATAGGATTCGGTTAATTTAGTTATACTCCGGCTGTCGGATTTTGGACGTAGGGCAAATTTGTTAAAAAAAAATAAAACAATGGATATTTTACAGTAATTATTACTCCTCCGGTTTCTGAATAAGTGCCACTCTAGATGAATGCACACATATTAATAAAGATATTAATTAGATAATCAAATTACTTTATAAACTTTTATGTGAATACACTAAATGATTAGTTAGATATGGTTGTTTGAATACATTAAATTAGGACAAATATGAGAAAAATGCTAAATTTTCACATCGATTGTGTAGAATGACGTTTTTTATAAATAAAATTAAAATATTAGAATGACACTTATTATGAAATTGAGAGAGTAATAGATTGGATCATTTCAATCAAAACCTATAAACATTGAATTATTTTAGGGTATTTACCCAATGTAGAGAGAGTTCGTTTCTTTAGAAAACATATGGCGACTGTAAGTTTTCCTCAATCGGCAGAAAGATAAATGGAGAAGTAAATGCGAAGTCATATTTTAATTTCCAATCACCAAATATTTCGTATTGTCCTTCTCACATTACGAGGTAGCTTTCACATTGAATTGAGTTTAAATGAAACATATATTCTTTCCTCCGGAAAATTATATGTTATTGGTGGCAATTGTGATTACTTTAATCAACTATACTCATATTTGAAAAAAAATAAAAAAAATTAGCAGTTGTCAGGTGCCCAGATTCTTGTGATTATAGATAGTATTTCATAAGATAGCATACAGGGCTGCTCCTTATAAAAATTGAACATGCTGAATGTAGAGAAAAAATTATTTTTAGAAGTGTTCCTATTTTACAGGCACAGAAAATATGGATGGGTTTGGTGATTTCTTGTCATTTATTGAAATCACTAAAGGGATGAAGATGAAAGAAGGAAGACACATAGATGGGGGGCTTAAAGTTTGAAGATGATATGATAGTGTTTTTCTATGGGGGAGTTGGTGTTTTCTCCCATCTTTCTTTGTTTAATGGTCTGAAAGTATTATTTGACCCTCCTCTACAGTTGAAATTGTCGTTTGGGCCCGTGCCTATGCCTCTGTGGCGTCGTCTGTTATACCAGGAGGGGTGCTTGACCTGCCAAGGTCTCCTCTACTATCCCTGACACTCCTACCAGAACTAATTTTGTTACAGGTGATAGTTCTACAGCTCCTGATGTGGCTGATACTGCTTCTCAGCCGAATCCAGACATAGTTTCCCAGACTGCTCCTCACGCAGTTGCTGCTAATTCTGTCGGTGCACCTCCAGATGCATCTTCAGCTTGAGTTTTGCCATTTCTGGCAAACACTAAAGCGGAGAAGAAAGATGCGTGAGGGAGAAGAATGAAGAGACGGACTACGAAGATAGGGGAGAGTACGCAGTTCGTGTGAAGTTTTTGAAGTTCTTGTTTGAACTTGTTCGTGACTTGAACATTGTAGCTGATGCGTTGTCGCGAAGGTACGTTCTCTTAAACCTTATGCATGCTAAGATGTTAGGATTTGATGCAATTAAGGAGCTGTATTCGAGTGATGATTATTTTAAATCGATTTATGCTACTTGTTGCTCTAAGTCTCGGTCATATGATGGATTCTTCAAGCATGAGGGGTTTCTTTTCAAGGTTTCGCAATTATGCATACCTAAGTCTTCTATGCGTGAGTTGTTATTTCTAGAGTCGCATGCGGGAGGTTTAATGGGTCACTTTGGTGTGTCTAAAATGTTAAACTTGCTGCATGAACATTTCTTTTGGCCACGTATGAAGCATGATGTTGAGAATGTGTGTAGTAGATGCATTACATGTCGGAAGTCGAAATCTACTTCTCACCCATTCGGTCTTTACACGCCTCTACCAGCCCCGTCTTCCCCGTGGATTGATTTATCTATTAATTTCATACTTGGTTTGCCACGGTCTAGGTCTGGTCGAGATTCCATATTCGTTGTAGTTGATAGGTTTTCAAAGATGTCTCATTTCATTGCATGTAGGAAAACTGATGATGCTGTACACATTGCCAATCTGTTCTTTATTCATGTTGTGCGTTTACATGGAATACCTAGAACTATTGTTAGTGATAGGGATTCTAAGTTCTTAGCACATTTTTGGGGTGTACTATGGGGTAAGCTAGGTACCAAGTTGCTTTTCTCTACTGCATGTCATCCTCAAACGGATGGTCAAACTGAAGTCGTGAATAGAACTTTAGGTACTTTGCTGCGTTCTTTGGTTAAAAACAACTTAAAATCATGGAAAGATTATTTTCCATATGCTGAATTTGCTTACAATCGAGTTGTGTATTCATCTACTAACATGTCCCCATTTGAAGTTGTTTATGGTTTTAATCCGCCAACGCCTACTGATCTTTTATCTTTACCTGTTGAGCATCTAACAAGTGTTAAAGGTACAAAAAGAGTGGATCAAATAAAGGAGATGAGTGAGAAAGTACGTGCGCATTGAGACCGTTGGCGCACGCACGACTGTTCAAAAGAACAAACGGCGAAAGTCGATGATTTTTCAACCCGGAGATCGCGTTTGGATTCATCTGAGTCCCGGACGGTTTTCTAACCTGCGAAACTTGAAATTAATGCCAAGAGGAGATGGACCGTTCACTGTGTTGAGTCGAGTCAATGACAATGCATATCGCATTGATTTATCCGGTAAGTATAAGTGTTCATCTACATTCAATGTTGCTGACTTATCTCCCTTTACTACAGATGATGAGTTCGATGATGAAGAGTCCGAGAATTTGAGGACGAATTCTTTTCAGCAGGGGGGAATGATGAGATGGAGCATGGAAATAAAGAGAATGATCCGGAGCTGCAATTCAAAGGTCCAATGACGCGTTTACGAGCAAAGAAGTTGCAAGCTTATTTACAAGCTTCAATTCGACGTAAATCCGAACAGCAGCCCGAGATTGGTCAACATGCTATCATTTGATGAAGAAAAAGGAAGCATGAAGACGTGATAAGAAGAATGACGCCATTTGGACGTGTGCATGAAGAGTTCTACGCGTTTGCATGGGAATCCGAGAGATGCTGTTTTTCATGCAAAGGTGGTGGATATTTTGAACACAACATGGACAAATTCAAGTCAGCCCATGTCGTGTATTTGCAGTCCAATTTGGCGAGATTTGAAGGCCCAAATTGTTGGGATTTTATCTTGCTTAGTTTAGATTTTATTTCCTTATTTTATGTTATCTTTTCTTACCTTAATTAAGACTTCTAGTTGAGGTAGGATTCCTTTTGTTATTTTTGATTTTTATTAAGTTTAGGTTTAGAATTTTTGAACTCCTATAGTATAAATAGGAGATCTCTTTGTTGCTTTAAAGTTAGACAATTGTAAGAATTAAGAGTTTTTCTCCATTTGCCTCAAGATCTATAGGTTGATCAAAAATACAAACATTCTATTGTTCTAGCAAATCAATAGTCTTATTCAAGTTCTTCAGGGTATAATTGTGTACTTGGGAGAATTTCTATCCGAAGAAGTTAGACGTGCGCGTTCGGATTTACAACACGGGTTCGCCGATCCTAGCCAATCCTTCAACACACATCACCGCCGCCCTCTTCCCCGATTCTGACGACTTCCGCCTTCATCCCAGCCATGTCCGTCGTGTTCCAACCATCCACAAGTTGTCTCTCGAGTTCTCATCGAGTCCTTGTTCGTCTCTACGTATTCTAGTAAGTTCTACTTCCAATCGAGTCTTTTCCCCTTCTATCGTATTCGCCCTTTCCCTTGGAGTTGGTATTGTGTTTTATTTGGTATTGGTCCCAGTCTAAGGTCATAGGTATCGAGTCTAATCCAGCAAGTATTCGAGTCTATTGTTCGTATTAGTTGAGTTGTATTTTCGTTCTTTTGTCCGAGTCGTATTGATCCCTTACTTATCCGACGTCGTTTCGATTTTAGCTTCTGCGTATTTGTCTTTGTTGTGTCCTATAAGTCTGTGTCACATCATAAATTGGTATCAAGAGCCACGTCGGTTCTTATCGTTCGTGGTTCAATACATCTAATTTGTTCGTTTATTTGTTTTGAGTCATTCGAGTTGTAATCTGAATATTCATTGAAAAAAAAGAGCAAAGGGATCGAATCCCTATATCACAAAAAAAAACGATCATATAAAAAAAATCAGATTTAATTTTTGATTTTTTATTCTTGTTATTTTTGATTTCTTGTGTCTTTCCTAGTCTAGATAGATTTGTTTCCATATTCGATAGATACTTAGGGATTTTAGATTGTGTCCATACTTGGTAAAACACATCCAAAAGTCTCCTACCTTATCTATTAGATTTCTTTCCTTGTTTAGATTTCTTCCATCCTAATCCATATCTAATCAAGATCTTCCATAATTTCGATCCCTACTCTCTATAGGATTCGAGATTTTCACCTACACATACCTACACCCGGTGCACCTCATACACCACATAGTCCGTACACCCATACACCCGTACACCCATGGTCCACATACACCAATCAGCAGATTCATCTACACCACACGCCTACTTCTACTCTTAGCAACCTTCCGGCTTGATTCTATCCGGTGGAGCTTGAAGAAGACCCAGAGGAGCTAGTTAAGAGAAGTTGCTGTTATTTTCGATCCACCCACCCTCCATATTCACTCCACACGTACACTACATATATTTGAGAGATAAACATGAGTGAAAAATTAAGAGTGACATACACGAGAGCCTGTGAGGAATTGATGAGGACATCCGTAGCAATGAGGAAGTCAATGAAGAGCTGCAATTCAAAGGACCCGTCACAAGACTACGAGCTAAGAAGTTGCAAGATTATTTGCAAGCTACAATTCGCAAGAAGTTCGAAGTTGAAGATGGCGTGTAAGGTAGCTTGAAGATGATGACCTTGTTGAAGATGGAAGATGGAGCTCAAGACATGGAGTACAAAGGCGCTCAAATCGCCGCCGCACGCAACATGAGGCGCAAACGTGTGATATTCCAGCCCGGAGATCGTCTTTGGATCCATTTGAGTCCAGGCCGATTCCCTAACTTGAGGAAGTCGAAGTTGTCGCCCCGTGGAGATGGCCCATTCACTGTTTTGAGCCGTGTTAATGATGATGCATACCGCATTGATCTCCCTGGTGAGTACAAGTGTTCTTTTATGTTTAATGTTGCTGATTTGTCTCCTTTTTTCTGCAGAGGAATTCGACCATGATGACACTTCAAATTCGAGGACGAATTCTCTTCAGCAGGGGGGGAATGATGAGGACATCCGTAGCAATGAGGAAGTCAATGAAGAGCTGTAATTCAAAGGACCCATCACAAGACTACGAGCTAAGAAGTTGAAAGATTATTTGCAAGCTACAATTCGCAAGAAGTTCGAAGTTGAAGACGGCGTGCAAGGTAGCTTGAAGATGATGACCTTGTTGAAGATGGAAGATGGAGATCAAGACATGGAGTACAATGCATGAAGATGTGCACAAGTGCATGTGTACGAGTGTTGAAGAGTGCACGGCCAAAAGTGAAGTTTTGGAATATGAGAGTATCCGTCGGTATGCCCATACCGCGCAGTTTCGGCCCTTGATGATTTAATTAAGGGGATTGGTTTATTAGACTATAGTATTTTATTTATTTAATTTGGACTATAGTCAAAGTCATATTTTTATTTATTTATTAGTAATTTTCGGTCAAATAGGATTTCTAGTTTGACTAGGTTTTATTTAAGGCACAATTCTACCTTGAATAGAATTCTAGTTTATGAAGTTTCCTAGTCCAGTTCTAGTTTGATTTTGAGTAGTATTTTTCGATCCTTATCCTAGTAGGATTCGACCACCTCTATTATAAATAGAGGATCCATGTGACATTCATTCTTAGACCATATTTGATAATTTAAGCTTTGCTTTCAATATTGTCTCACCCCAATTTAATCTTTGTGAGTTTAGATCATTTAAATTCATACTCTTATATTTAGCACCTCTAAGTTTTACAAAGGGAATTCGCCGTTCACGTTCGAGGGATCATCGAAAACTCGCTATCGAAGAGCAACTTAAAGAATTTGGCCTTGTGTACGTTCGAGATTCAAGGCAACTTTCGGGTTGTAATTCACATCGACTTATCACCATCATCCACGCCGTTCGACCTCAATCACAAGCCATTCACGTTCGTCTCAAGTCCAGCCACTATCGTGTTCGTCTCGTTCAATCCGTAAGTCCGTTTCTACCATATCATATCCTATCTACTCTAGCCCTTCTAAACCTATTCCATACCATCGTTCCTAAATCCATTCCAAAGCAGCCCTTCTTTATTTGGATTTTGTGTTATTTTGTGTGTCATTGTCTAGGTATTTTAGTTGAGTTTTAGTCGTCTAGATAATCGAGTATAGAATCCTTACTTCACCGACGTAGTTTCAATCCTTAGCTTCCGCGTATTTTTGTGTCTCGTCGTGTCATTAGCCCCGGGTCACATCATAAATTGGTATCAGAGCCAGGTTGGTTTATATAGTTTGTGGTTCCATACTCGTTTATTTGTCCCGTTTATTTTGTTTGCGTTTTATCGAGTTGTAATTTAATTTCCGTATTGTCCTTTGTTTAAAAAAATAAATTCAGATCGTATAAAAAAAAAGAGAAAAGGAGCGATCAAAAAAAAATTGGATAAAAAAAAAAGAAATCCGAAAATACAAAAAAAAAAGAAGTAAATTCATTGTTTCCTTTTGTATTCTATTTTATTTTGGTACCTTCCTTTTGGGTACAAGTCCATAGTATGTCATTTCCTTTTAGATTCTTTTTCTTTTTGGAAATTTCCTTCCTAGTTTGTTTTGATTTTGGTAACTACCTTAGATATCTTATTTTATTTTTGGTTCTTTCCTTCTAGAGTGGCTAATTAAGGTATTTAGATTGTGTCACATAGATTGATACATATCCAAATTCCCTACTTACCTTATCTCTTTCGTTTTCCCTTATCCATTCTATTTCTTTCCTTATCCTATCTAGATTTATTTTTGGATTTCCTAATCAATTTGGGATTTCATTAATTGATCTATTTCTTTTCCTTTTCTCCATACACAACATTCGACCACCACCTCTCCCACACCACACCAATCGGCAGCCCCTACTACCCTACATACTCAACCCGTATCTCATTCATACACACTCCAAATTTATCCGTGTTCCGAAAATAGCATTCCCGTCCTCCCTCTATACAAACCACACGAGTTCCCTACTTCCATTTACACGATTTTCACACACTGTGCACCCATATATTGAGTGATACACGAGTGGTAAAATCAAGAGTAAAAACAAACGAGTGACGTGAGACTGTGAGGTCCTACCTTGTTTTCCGTCACGTTTGTTCGTTTTGCAGGACAAATGACTATAGCTCAGCCACCACAGCTAGATCAACGGGAAAATATTTTCTACACCCGTTGTTCCATCCAAGACAAAGTTTGTTCCATGATTATTGACAACGGAAGTGCAATTAACGCCGTTAGTCAATATGCAGTGGACAAGCTCGGCCTCGTACCACAGAAGCATCCCAAGCCCTATAAGTTGCAGTGGCTTATACAGATAGTGACGAATTCAGAGTTACAGATCAGGTACACATTTCATTTACTAAAGGTCGATATACTGACACTGTTTTATGTGATGTCGTCTCTATGGAGGCAACACACATTCTTCTAGGTCGACCGTGGCAATTCGATCGAAGAGTAGTGCACGATTGTCGCGCCAACACTTATTCCTTTGCCTAGAATGGACGAACCACCAGACTGAAGCCTTTGGCGCCCGAGGACGTCATTGAGGATCAGAAGCGAATGCAAGAAAAGTTTAAAGCTGAAAGGGAAAGGAAAGCCGCAGCTACCCAGTGTAAATCAATCGCCACCATCCCTAGCCATACTACGACACCATTGGAGTCTTGTTCACATCAAGACATGTCACCTAGTTCATCCAACGCAGATCATCAGTTAAATTCAGATATGATAAGTGAAGCTACAATTCCGTCCCAGCCCATATGCATTGATCCCACACTTGATTCGAGTAAGTCAGATAATCTGTTAATTTCTCAGAACAGTGCTACTCATGATCTTGTGTTTTCTAGTGATGTGCAGATCGAGAAGAGAGAGTTCGAGATTGAACAGCCTGGAATAGCTACATTCAACCCTGATGGCAGCTCGGAAGAAGTTTCCAACTCAAGAGGAGATCAATGAAGAGCTGAAGTTGGAGCACGATGATGTTCGACTTAGAGATCAGCTTGTTCTAGATAAGTCATCCAATACCCCCATTGTTTATCTTAAGGACGTGTTACTTGAAATCGAGAGAGGTAAGTACCGTCTAACCTATTCTAGCATTGATAGGTACTTGATGTGTGTAGTTGAATCCATGTTCCTTTTTAGAATTAATTTAACATTTTGATTTTACTTGAATTGCATGAAAAGGTTGGATAGTAGAAAGCCATTATTTGTTCCAACCAAGTGTAAGATGCGTGATGTGATTGGTAAATTCATGGTTGTTTACTTTGATGATATCTTGATTTACAGTCACAATGCACAGGCGCACCTAGAGCACCTTAGGCGTGTTTTTATGCTTTTGCGTGATGCAAAGTTGTATGGAAATTTGTCTAAGTGTTCCTTTTGCATAGATGAAGTCATTTTTCTAGGCTTTGTCGTCAGTTCACGAGGTATTGAGGTAGACCGTTCCAAAATTAAGGCGATTAAGGAATGGCCAACCTCGAAAAACGCCTCCGAGGTTCGGTCCTTTCATGGACTAGCTGGATTTTACCGTCGTTTTGTACGGGATTTCTCCAGTATAGACGCCCCTCTCCTCTTACTGAGCTAAGTAAGAAGGACCGGAAATTTGAGTGGGGCAACAACAAGAGCTTGCATTTAGTACTTTGAAATCTTTGTTATGTTCTGCTCCTGTTCTTCGTTTACCTGATTTTACTAAGACTTTTGAGATCGAGTGTGATGCTTCGGGCATAGGTATTGGTGCAGTTTTGATGCAGGATCGCAGGCCCGTCGCCTACTTCAGTGAGAAGCTTAGTGGTGCCAGTTTGAGGTATTCGACGTACGACAAAGAGCTTTATGCTTTGAAGCGTGCATTGGATACATGGCAGCACTATCTTTGGCCCAAGGAATTCGTGATTCACACGGACCACGAGAGCTTAAAGCACCTCAAAGGACATCAAAATTTGAACAAGAGGCATGCAAGATGGGTGGAATTCATCGAGTCCTTCCCATACGTGATCAAGTACAAGAAAGGTGAGGAGAACGTCGTCACGGACGCGTTATCTCGAAGGTACACACTTCTAAACTTAATGCATGCTAAGATGCTTGGTTTCGAGTCCATTAAGTCTCTATATGTTGATGACGCCTATTTCAGCCCCATTTATGCTTCATGTGTGTCAAAGTCGCGTGCCATTGATGGATATTATGTGCATGATGGGTTTTTGTTTAAGGAGTCTAAGTTGTGCATTCCTATTTGTTCTATGCGTGAGCTACTTGTGTTAGAATCGCATGCGGGAGGTTTGATGAGTCATTTTGGTGTACATAAAATGTTGAACTTGCTGCATGAACACTTTTATTGGCCGCATATGCGTAGGGATGTAGAGAATGTGTGTAGTCGTTGCATTACTTGTCGTCAAGCCAAATCTACTTCACACCCATTCGGCCTTTACACGCCATTACCCGCCCCTATAGCCCCTTGGATTGATATTTCTATTGATTTTATCTTGGGATTGCCTAGGTCTAGGTCGGGTAAAGATTCGGTGTTTGTTGTAGTTGATCGGTTCTCTAAAATGGCTCATTTCATTGCATGTAGAAAAACCGATGATGCTGTGCATATTGCCAACTTGTTCTTTGTGCATGTTGTTAGATTGCATGGCATTCCTCGTACTATTGTTAGTGATAGGGATTCTAATTTTTTAGGACATTTTTGGCGTGTTTTGTGGGGAAAATTAGGTACTAAGTTATTGTTTTCTACTGCATGTCATCCACAAACTGATGGTCAAATTGAGGTTGTGAATCGTACATTAGGAGCTTTACTTAGGTCTCTAATTAAAAACAATTTGAAGTCATGGGAAGAATGTTTACCATATGCTGAATTTGCTTATAATCGTGTTATTCATTCTTCTACTAACATGTCTCCATTTGAGCTAGTTTATGGATTTAATCCGTTAACCCCTAATGATTTGATTCCTTTACCCGTTGAGCATCTAACGAGTGTTAAAGGTATGAAGAGAGCTGATTTTATTCGAGAGATGCATGAGAAGGTTCGTGCCCGGATCGAGCACAAAGGTGCTCAAACCGCCGCCGCACGCAACACGAGGCGCAAACGTGTGATATTCCAGCCCGGAGATCGTCTTTGGATCCATTTGAGTCCAGGCCGATTCCCTAACTTGAGGAAGTCGAAGTTGTCACCCCGTGGAGATGGCCCATTCACTGTTTTGAGCCGTGTTAATGATGATGCATACCGCATTGATCTCCCTGGTGAGTACAAGTGTTCTTCAATGTTTAAGGTTGCTGATTTGTCTCCTTTTTCTGCAGAGGAATTCGACCATGATGACACTTCAAATTCGAGGACGAATTCTCTTCAGCAGGGGGGGAATGATGAGGACATCCGTAGCAATGAGGAAGTCAATGAAGAGCTGCAATTCAAAGGACCCATCACAAGACTACGAGCTAAGAAGTTGCAAGATTATTTGCAAGCTACAATTCGCAAGAAGTTCGAAGTTGAAGACGGCGTGCAAGGTAGCTTGAAGATGATGACCTTGTTGAAGATGGAAGATGGAGATCAAGACATGGAATACAATGCATGAAGATGTGCACAAGTGCATGTGTACGAGTGTTGAAGAGTGCACAGCCAAAAGTGAAGTTTTGGAATATGAGAGTATCCGTCGGTATGCCCATACCGCGCAGTTTCGGCCCTTGATGATTTAATTAAGGGGATTGGTTTATTAGACTATAGTATTTTATTTATTTAATTTGGACTATAGTCAAAGTCATATTTTTATTTATTTATTAGTAATTTTCGGCCAAATAGGATTTCTAGTTTGACTAGGTTTTATTTAAGGCACAATTCTACCTTGAATAGAATTCTAGTTTATGAAGTTTCCTAGTCCAGTTCTAGTTTGATTTTGAGTAGTATTTTTCGGTCCTTATCCTAGTAGGATTCGACCACCTCTATTATAAATAGAGGATCCATGTGACATTCATTCTTAGACCATATTTGATAATTTAAGCTTTGCTTTCAATATTGTCTCACCCCAATTTAATCTTTGTGAGTTTAGATCATTTAAATTCATACTCTTAGATTTAGCACCTCTAAGTTTTACAAAGGGAATTCGCCGTCCACGTTCGAGGGATCGTCGGAAACTCGCTATCGAAGAGCAACTTAAAGAATTTGGCCTTGTGTACGTTCGAGATTCAAGGCAACTTTCGGGTTGTAATTCACATCGACTTATCACCATCATCCACGCCGTTCGACCTCAATCACAAGCCATTCACGTTCGTCTCAAGTCCAGCCACTATCGTGTTCGTCTCGTTCAATCCGTAAGTCCGTTTCTACCATATCATATCCTATCTACTCTAGCCCTTCTAAACCTATTCCATACCATCATTCATCATCATCACCATCGTTCCTAAATTCATTCCAAAGCAGCCCTTCTTTATTTGGATTTTGTGTTATTTTATGTGTCATTGTCTAGGTATTTTAGTTGAGTCTTAGTCGTCTAGATAATCGAGTATAGAATCCTTACTTCACCGACGTAGTTTCAATCCTTAGCTTCCGCATATTTTTGTGTCTCGTCGTGTCATTAGCCCCAAGGCAACGCAGTGAGGCAACCCGAGCCTCAGGCAGAGGCTGATGGCCAACGCCAACAGCCGCGAGCCGCACCAAGGCCGCCACCTAGGCAAGTTTTCGAGGAATATGATGATTATGGACATGAGTCCGATGCAGCCAGTGGTTATGAAGCCGATTTCATACCACAGGGATGGGGAAACCACCAAGATCGACCCCGAGCACCCCATAGGCATGCAAACAATTATGAAGATGGAATGTTCAACAACATCCTTCAACACACATCACCGCCGCCCTCTTCACCGATTCCGACGACTTCCGCCGCCATCCCAGCCATGTTCGCCGTGTTACAGCCGTCCACAAGTTGTCTCTCGAGTTCTCATCGAGTCCTTGTTCATATCTACGTATTCTAGTAAGTTCTACTTCCAATCGAATCTTTTCCCCTTCTATCGTATTCATCATTTCCCTTGGAGTTGGTATTGTGTTTTATTTGGTATTGGTCCCAGTCTAAGGTCATAGGTATCGAGTCTAATCCAGCAAGTATTCGAGTCTCTTGTTCGTATTAGTTGAGTTGTATTTTCATTCTTTTACCCGAGTCGTATTGATCCCTTACTTATCTGACGTCGTTTCGATTCTAGCTTTCGCGTATTTGTCTTTGTTGTGTTCTATAAGTCCTGGGTCACATCATTTTCTCTCTGATGTTCTAGGAGCATCCTCGAAACAGTTTATTTATGACAGTTTCCTTAGGGAAGAAAATCCAGTACGGATCAGTTTGGAAAGTAAGGAGTGATGATTTAAACTGCCGTATGGAGTAGATGCAGAGCTAATTTAGACCTCAACTACATGGAAGGTATCTACACTAATATGGAAATAATTAAAAATAATAATTCACCTTCCAAGTCAATGAAGATTGGAGATCAAGTCAACAAGAAGTATGAAAGTATAAGAAGGCCGCCGGTTCTCTTGGCAATCAATGGTGCGTCCATTATTGATTCTCTAAGTTTAATGTTTGAGAGTCGTTAGGTTTGTGATATTTGTAATAACTAGAAGTTGTTCCTAAAATTGTTCAACGTGGTAGTGTAGCATTGAGTGTTTTCCCCTTCTATCGTATTCATATCTACGTATTCTAGTAAGTTCTACTTCCAATCGAGTCTTTTCCCCTTCTATCGTATTCATCATTTCCCTTGGAGTTGGTATTGTGTTTTATTTGGTATTGGTCCCAGTCTAAGGTCATAGGTATCGAGTCTAATCCAGCAAGTATTTGAGTCTCTTGTTCGTATTAGTTGAGTTGTATTTTCATTCTTTTACCCGAGTCGTATTGATCCCTTACTTATCTGATGTCGTTTCGATTCTAGCTTCCGCGTATTTGTCTTTGTTGTGTTCTATAAGTCCTGGGTCACATCATGTTCTCTCTGATGTTCTAGGAGCGTCCTCGAAACAGTTTATTTATGGCAGTTTCCTTAGGGAAGAAAATCCAGTATGGATCAGTTTGGAAAGTAAGGAGTGATGATTTAAACTGCCGTATGGAGTAGATGCAGAGCTAATTTAGACCTCAACTACATGGAAGGTATCTACACTAATATGGAAATAATTAAAAATAATAATTCACCTTCCAAGTCAATGAAGATTGGAGATCAAGTCAACAAGAAGTGTGAAAGTATAAGAAGGCCGCCGGTTCTCTTGGCAATCAATGGTGCGTCCATTATTGATTCTCTAAGTTTAATGTTTGAGAGTCGTTAGGTTTGTGATATTTGTAATAACTAGAAGTTGTTCCTAAAATTGTTCAACGTGGTAGTGTAGCATTGAGTGTTTTCGAGTGAAACACGTGAGGGGTTTTTTCATCTGTTTTACATGTAATCTTGGGAGAAATTATAAGTTGAAGTCGTGGGTAGCTAAAGGGAGTCCAGTGTCACGGTTGTGAGGGGGTCTCACCTCGTTCATCAAAGAATTCATGTTGTAAGAAAGAATGGCATAAGGAGGGAGTCATGTATGTGTAAGTATCCTGAATAGTCTTCATGAATGAGTAGTAGATGAATCTTTAAGTTTGAGCGAAGTTCCCCCAGAATAAGTTGGTTAACTGAACTGGGTTATCAATCTCGTGCATGCTTTTACTGTTTTTATTTATCCGTTCTTGATTCTATTCCTGTCATTATAAAGAACACATATATGCAGTAACACATAAGTGCACAGATTACGTTTTTCATACTTAAATAAAAAGGAAAAACTGCTGGAACTTATGATTTCAATAGAAATCCAATAAAGATAGGCGTTGGAACAGAGGCACTAAAAGTCAAATTTATGAAATTTCCATTTTTGCTTTCTGTGTGCATCTTCAATGTGAGAAAAAGTATTAAGAAATAACAAATTAAGCATTTTAAAATATAAAAAGAACATAACAATATATTATGTCATTCTTCTCTCCAAATTAAATTACAAACATCGTAGACGTGAAAAAAAAATCATTATACAATAACAACTTAAGCATTCTGAAACTTAAAAATAACTATAAAAGAACAATTAAAATAAAATTGATTGTAACTATCCTTTTAACAAATCTAATGGGTATAGGGAAATAAGACATTTTTTCTAGTATGAGAACTAGTACCATAACTGTTAATTACTATAAGGAGGTTATACTTTTAACAAATCTAATGGGACCATAACTGTTTATTACTATAAGGAGGTTATTCTTATATAGAAGTTTTAACATAAGATCAGAAAGGGAAACAAAACAATTCGCCAAGAAGAGCACGATCCATGCTCCTGGAAGCACAGTCCGTGCTCTTGAAAGAGAACTTGAAGAGCATGGTTCGTGCCAATTTCGACAGGGATTTTTCCGCTAAGCTGACAAAGGAGCACAGTCCATGCTCCATCTCCACCTCTCGATTCTTCAATTCTTCGATCTGTTTATCCTTTTGTCCGCTCTCGACCCATCTTTATGACACTTGCTCTTCTTCCAATTATGATTAGCTTCAATAGTTATCAAAAGACACTATTTTTCTGTCAAAACTATACAAACCCGAGACATATCAACATTTAACAAATCAAAACCAAAGCCGTCACAACGAGGGACTTAATCAACAAAAGATATGCAAAACAAGATCCAAAATATATATAAACCCCAGGTTTATCACATGTAGCAGTTGGACATTACACTGATACACGATTTCATAAGTATATGCATATTTGTGTACTTGTACTTCAGTTAAAAAATGAGTTCATACATGAGTGCATGAGTATGCTCATTTATGCCCTCTTGCAGTAGTTAAAAATGAGTTAATATTGCAGGAGTTCACGAATGATTTGTAGCAAGAGAATCAACTCCGATACTTGTGTACTGAACGAAAATAATTCGTGTACCAAAGAACATTCAATTTGTTTATTTCATCCAATCCATAGAAATATTAAAAAATAACTAAATATCTAGATTGATAAATTAGTACAAATATGTTATTATCATACCTTAATGCCGCAAAAAACAACACCATATCAAAAAAACTCCAAAAGAATCAATTTTCGCAATGAATCCCAAATTTTTGAAATTCCATCAGATAATTTATTGTTGATACATGGATTAGAGAGATGAAATAAGGTGATAATCTTCAAAGTCACAATTTCATCATCTTCGCTAATAGTAGTTTTGTCTCAATTGATAAACCAGAGAGTGAAAAATCAAAGAAAGAGAGAGAGAGAGAGAGAGAGAGAGAGAGAGAGAGAGAGAGAGAGAGTTATATCTTTTTCTGTAATATTATTGATATATGAATAATTATTAATAATAAATATAGAACTAAGAGTATTATAGTACGTTTTTAGGAAAGATTTTCCTTATGAAAATGACTAAAAACTTCATTTTCTTAAAAAATAGCTATTTGCGTAATTTACAAAGTAACAATGGTTATTTAAATATTTCCCTAAATTATTATTATAGTGGTGTCTATTATGTCGTTTTAAATGTGTCCCCACCTCATGTAATAGGCATGACAATGCACTGTCACCACAAAAACACGAAATGTGAGGAAGTATAATCAATGAGTACATTCACACAATATTACTACACAATTAGGCTTACCGTAACATTGTTGTTGGAGGTACTATGAATAAACTACAAGTGTACTAGAAAAAGTCTCCAATTCAACTATATATATATACACACACGCACGTATATATATATATATATATGTTGCACCGAAAAGAATTTATAAGATTGTGGTATTGGATGCATAGTTCAGTTGGTATGGAATAAAAATAAGATAGTTCTCTGTCTTGCTAGAATCCATAGTGTAGGCAAGTCCTGCTAACAATAACTTGGATTGAATTTCTTATAATTGACACAGTGTACATGCAAACTTTTGATAGTCACCTAATAATATATACATGTACTGATTTGCCTCATGTACTGTGCCTAAAAACAAGACAATATGAACCCCTCTTAGATGAGATTAATTTGTCCAAAAAAGAAAAAAAAATTATGAGATTGTAAATTTTCAATATCATAAAGGTAAAATTTTAAATTTTCACAAGTTGACAAAGTAAATTTACTTAACACCTTGAGTTAATTATTTTCGAAGGCTCAAATAATAGCCAGTAGATCATCTCATTTCTAGAAGTTTAAACCATTGACATGAAATCTTAGGTTAAAAATTCTACACTTCATTTAACAAATTTTTTGACAACATAAAGTTCAATGATGGTGTCAAAGAACACGTGAACAAGAAAAAAAATATTCATAAACCAAAACGACGTGGGTCCCAGTAAAATCATATCGCCAAAACCTTCTCATGGGTCCCAAAAATCCAACATTTTTTTACAAATCAACCATAATTTCGAGCAAGATTAAGCATCTTATGTGGGAAGTTGAGCAAGATTGATTTCCCTTCTCCGGCATGGTAATTCAACTTTCAATTATTTGAAAAACTTCCCGTCAATAGAATTATGAAAAAAATGAAATGTTAAAAGTAAAATTATTATTAAATATAAGTTGAAATACCATCATTACAAGTTGCCAACGTTGAGTATCAAGTATAATTTATCCAAAACTCTTATGACCTAAATTAATCTTAAGAGTGAGAAGATGTTATGTTAGACATGAGACAAAAGGGGCTTGGACTTGCAGACGACTTCCCCTAGGGGGGCCTATAACTCAATAATTCACATTGCAACTTTGACCCCTCAGACAAACATTAAAATCCATGATGTAACACCAACAACATTTAAAACCCTCACCTTGTCCTGTTATATACCAAATATATTATCAAACTTTCCGGCTAACTTTCGATTTTCTATGCTACATGAAATGCACATTTTCTATGGTAAAAACACGTCATTTTTAAAAATTATAATCCCCTTTTATTTGTTAAAGAGATGCATTCAATATTCATTTTCTTTAAAATTCCCTCTTTCCACATCAGTTTTATTTTTTCTTGTGCATGAAATATGTTTTTCTTTTTCGTAATATATGTGAAGAGAGGAACTAAATAGATTGTATGTATATGGGTAAATATTGTGTGAACGTATATATGTTGGAAACTTGACTTTATAAATAAAGTGAGTTGTCTCATTTCAACCCATTTTTCATAGTTAAAATTTTTAATTTTGTAAGAATATTTAAACAGCGTAGGATTAATATATGTTTGATACGTCCCTTTGGGGATGGCTTAGTGGTGGAGTAACTTGAGGCCAAAGGTCTCAAGTTCGAATCCCACCACCAACACCACTAGGTGTGAGTCTGTCACACCTGACTTATCAAGTGTGGTTAACCTCTCCTGTGTGGTTTGCATGCTATTATACAGGGACGGGGTTTACCGTGCGCACCTCAATAGTGGTTGCGGGTTACCCTTAACAATATATATATATATATATATATATATATATATAAAGAGAGAGAGGAATGATCAAATAGGAACCAATTCCCCCTGAAGGAACCTAGGAACCAATCCTAGCCTTAGATTTGATTAGATCTAATAACCATAATTTAGTCAAAGTTTCAGTCAAAGTAAGGTGGCAGACTTATAATATTTGAGAACTTAATGAAAGCGGGGTTATTTTCATAATTTAGAAATTCTGTTATGTTTTTTCGGATTTTGGGCCCAATTCCCGGAATTAAATAGACAACACTTTAAAACCGTTGTCTTTTCTGGCGTTGTATTAATATGCTAACATGAAAGATGTATATTGCTAACATCAACAGATTTTGTTGCTATCATGAGATAGACTCATATTGTTAACTTGACGAGATCATAATATTAAATTGACACGTATTAAACACCACACATATAACATTGGACCATATTTAAAATAATATTGTGTAACATGTGTAACATCATTCATACATACAACATATGACTAATATGTTAGAGAATATACACACTGCTAATATATGACTATTAATTTGCTAATATGTTAGTAACACATTGCTAATATGTGAATAATGATATGCTAGCATGACTTAAATTCTCAAAATAATATTAAGCATTGATAAAGTTATAATTGTTTATGACTTAACTATATATAGCTCATACTTTAACTATTTTCTCATGAAAGCAACTTAAAATTCAAAGTCGTGCATAAAAAATTTCATGTTAGCAACATAAACACAAGATATGAGCAATATTGTGATATCATATTAGCAAATATCTGACAGTTACGAGTTGAATATACGTGAAAATTAGCTTTTTGTATTTTTCATCAATTTTTGCTCAAATAAACATATGCATTATGGATCTTAAATGAAAGAGCATGAAAAAAATCTTTAATTTGATATTTTTTTGCATAAATTGGATAAAAAATGAATAAGTTATGATTATTTAAAGTTTTTAGGAATTTTTTAAAAGATGATGTCATCACTTTATTAAAAAAATCTGGAATTACCCCTTATAATTCAAATTTTACATATTTACAACTATGTCACCGCTTTTTTTTCCGCCATGTCATCAAAATTCTTGAATTTGATTGGTTCCTAGGTTACTTGGGGGGGTTGGTTCCTATTTGAACCCACCCCTATATATATATATATATATATATATATATATATATGTTTGATATATGTTTGGAGTAGATAATCAATAACTAGAATTAATAGATAGTAAATGTAAAGGTCTTAAATGTAAATTATGGCTTTTGGATGGAAATAGTGAAATTCCATATATAAAATGTGGCAGGTTAGAACTGTGACTTGACAAGCATGATCGCCATTAATTCCCTCCTTAATTCCATCTACGGCACTTCATTTCATACACTGCTGACTGCACTAGATACGTTGATACTTAATGGGTAGATTAATTTGATATTTCTTCCGTTTCTAAATAAGTGTTATTTTGATTGAATATACATATAATAATAAATATATTAATTAGATAATCAAATTACCTTCTCCACCCTTCTGTGAAAAATGAGTTAAATATGATTGTTTGAATACATTAAATGAGGACAAATATGAGAAAAATGTGAATATTTTACCTCGATTGTATAGAATGACACTTTTTGTGAAATAAAATTAATGTGATAGAATGACAATTATTGTGAAATGGGGAGAGTATTAAATTTCTCAGTGCACCATATGTGTTTCGCTACGTATTACATTTTTAAATTACAAGTTTTTTTATTCTTGTATTTTTTCTTTTATTTTCTTTTTTTGAGCGTTAATTTATTTTTACAATTGTTGATTATGATTCATTCCACCCAATTAAAATTTATACATATTTTTTAGTATTTAAATTTCTGTTTTCAATTAATAATTCATTTTTATAGTTGATTATTTTATAATTTTTTCAATTCATCCCTTGGCCGGTAGATCCTGACACAAGGTTAGAATTCTAGCTCTTCCATTGTTAATAAATGTTGATTATGGTTATTTGTGTTATGATTAATTTTTATTTTATAATAAATATTATTAAATTCATAATTTGATAGTGAAATATAAAGAAATACAACACGAAACTTGAAAGGATTTAATTTTCTTTTTTCTTTTACCTTTTTGTGATGAGAAAAATACGTGCAACATGTATATTTCATCCATACACACGCGCGCGTACCAAAAACATTGATATTATTATTATTATTATTATTATTATTATTATTATTATTATTATTATTATTATTATTATTATTGTTATTATTGTTTATGGAACTGTAATTATTATGGATATGGATTCTCTACGTCTACCATGCAAGAGGCGCGCGAATAAGATACTGGTCACACTTTAATTTTGTTTTCTTCAAACTATTAAAATTATTTATTTAATTTACATGTACATATAATTTTGATTAAACTAAGTTATAGGCAATTTTAAAAGTTGGTGTTAAGTTTTGATGTACGGTTGAGGTAAATTTGTGCCAATCCAACATCAAGTTTAATGTTTTGGTATTGTGCATTGGGATGGAGTTGCTCTTATGGTTGCCAAATAAAATACAAAATGAACAGATACATTATGTGCCAAATTCTATATTACATATTTAAAATTATTAATGTATATTCAGTTTTTTCTTCAATTTTAATTGGTTATATTTTAGTTTAATTTTACACTTATTAATTAGGGTTCACTTTTTCCAAATAGGGTATATATAATTATTTTTAAATATTTAATATATTTTTAATTAATAATTGATTATTTCCTAAAAAATATTTATATATACTAATTGAGTAAAATGAGCCATAATTAACAAGTGTAAAATTAAACTAAAACACAGTGAATTGAAATCGAAGAAAAGAGGAATAAGAATTAATAATTTTAGAAGTGTAGCAAATGATCACGCTTATATTAACATGTCCGCTGAAATTTACCATTTGTTGTAATTAGTAGGAAAAAAAAAAAGATTTACCCACTATTAGAAATGAATATTTAATTTAATTCACCTCACAAAGTCAGTGAGAGATACCTCACTTTATAAAGTGACACGTCCCAATTTATTGAACCAATGTAGTACAATTTTAACTTTGACATTTGTAACCCTGCTAGAGACTAATAAATGGACAAATGGGTATTTGCATACAAACACACACCAAAACTTTATTTATAGGTAATTGCATTCAATTTGATTCTAAATTAGAATAAATTTTGGTTGCAAAGATAGTAATTAATCACCAACAAATAATTTAAGCATATCTTATATATGCACGCGTCTTTCTTAATTTTTGTGCACACACTATTTTTTTTTTTTAATTTTTTTGTCCAATTTATTGTACTTCAGTTTAATTTTATATTTATTATTTAGGATTCATTCTACCAAATTAAGATTTATTATCATTTTTAATGATTTGATTTTTAAAATAATCATTTAATAATTAAAAATTAAAAATTAAATACTAAATATCCAAACTTTAAATACTAAATACGTGTATCATACCTAATTTTTTAAAGTCTGGTAACGACTAAAAGTTACTTTCATCATTGAAAACAAGTCTTAATAATTTATTATTTATCAATATCGAAAATTCACCAAAATTACATATTATGGGCCGCCATTGCACGTACAAATAACATTACCAAAAATAAAGATATTTGGAAATAATACCAACTTAGGTAATAGCTAGAAAATAAAAAAATGATATGCTCTGGAGAAATGAAATCCAAAAATGATATTCCTTGCGAAGCGGGTAGCATGAGTAGGCATTTAATGCTCTGAAAATTGAGATGTAACTGGACCTACCTACCTCCACAAATTGCTCTCACTATTTATTACATTTTTTTTGGCTAACCTATTATTTCCATTTTCATTTTCACTTTATTTTTAAAAACTAGTTTAGCAATTAGCACTAGCAATTAACATTTACCCAATTTAGCCCCTACAACCCTTTTTTAGGCTTAATTACACATCCATACTCAAAAGTTATTCATTTTTATATTTTTATACCAAAATTGCAAAAGTTGCATGTCAACACCCACAATTTATTTTTTATATAAAAATTTATATGTTAAAACGATGTTGTTCTGTTTATGAAGATTTAATTTAATTTCCACGACATTTTAATAAACCAGACAAAAATACATGCAAGTTTTCTGGCAATTCACGTCATTATTTAATTACTTATGAATTGTTAACAGCGTAAAAATGGTTAATTATATAAACATTGGGTAGTGATATGTAACTTTTAAAATTTTCAGGACAAAAGTGTAAAACGAATAAACGTTGGGTATTGATGTGTAATTAATTTTAAAAAAAAATTAAGACAATTCGTAATCCCAACCCGACTATACACAGTAAATATATTCGGCTCATGCATAGTAATAATCTACGGATCATATAAAGTAGTTAAATTAATCTAGGTTAAATCGCCTAAATAATTAAAATTAGTTATTTTACGAACTCAAGAAGAGCGCAGTAAGAAAACCAGAAGCTTTTGAAAACTTTCAAGTTAGATTAGTTTTCTAGTTTTGAGATGCGGTCAAAAAAGGCAAATAACTTTTACTGAGAAGGGGAGTGAGGCTCACGCGCCAACAATAATCCAAACAGCCGAAAAAACAAAGCTGATTGTTCATGGAAGAGCGCGTGATCTCTGACCCGGCTGCATTTACTGATTGTTCTGCTCTTCCCTTCCATTTGAACATCCGAATAAATCTTTCATTTTACTCTATTTTTGCTGCTAATCACTTTCCCAAAATCTCCACAACCAAAAAGAAATAATAATAATAAAAAATAATCGGTGGTTTATTACAGGCCTTCCGCGAACACAACCGTAGAGAAAATGATAGAGAGAGAAAGAGGGGGAGAGAGTGAGACAGCCCATGCAAGAATCAGTGTTGTGAAAATGCTGTGTTGGTGAATTTCACATGAAATTGTTGAGAAAAAAAAGAAGGAAAGAAAAGGAAAGAATCCATATATTAAATGAAATCCATGGCCCCTTCTTCTTCCTCCTCCAAAACCTCCCTCTCCCCCCATCACCCTCCCCACTTCACTCCGGTAAGTATTATTACGGCCTCTTTCTCTCTCTAAAACTTCGAATTGAATTAGCTCACTTCAAGATTTGTTATAAAAATTGAATCTTGATGGATTTTTTTTTTTTTTTTTGTGTGTGTGTGTGTGTGTATTTCTGATTTTTTTTTGGTCGATTTTAATTTCAAGATTGAAGAAGGCAACGAAGAGGAGGAGTTCTCGCAGGGGAGAATGAGTTTCAGAGCGACGCCCGCGAGCGATTTCACGGAGAGAAGAGACAGCGATTACACCCACTACCCGACGCCGCTAAATTCCGACAAGAGCAGCAGCCGGAGCAAGATTCCGCCGGCGAAGAAGCGCCAAGAAAACGACGACGTTAGCGGCGTGTCGTGCAATAAGTGCCGGCCTAGCAATAGGGAGAGATTCCCAGTTGTCCCATTAGAGAGCAACAATAATAGCGGCGGCGGAGGAAGCGGCGGCCACCGCCTCTCAATGGCTAGCCCCAACGGCATTTTCAAGTCCATCTTAGCCTCCCTACCCCTCAAGAAGAGCCCCAAATCCTCGTCGGAATCAAATCCCGCCGCCTCCTCCCGGGAGGAGCACTGGAAGATCGTGGTGGCGGAGCTCTCCAACAAGCTCATCCACGCCACCCGAAGACGAGACGATGCCGTTCTAGAAGCTTCCAAGCTGAAGCACTCCATGGCCGAGCTCGAGAAGAAGCTCAACAAGCTCGAAATCTACTGCCACACCTTGAAATCCGAGCTCGAATCCTGCACTATCAATGCAAATACGAACACTAACGCATTTCATCATCAAAAACCTCATAAATCGCCATCAAGAATGAATTATCAGCTCATCAAAGTGGGTGATCAAGCCAAGGTGATCGAGCATTTCCTCGTCTCAGTCTCCGAAACCCGGTCATCTGTCCGGTTCTTGAGCCGGGCCATGGCGGTTCAGTTACGGCAGATGGGAGCAAAAATCTACGATCGAATCGCAGTGCTTCTGCAGCCTTACGACATCAAGATTTCGATTTCAAGAAACCCTCGCAGCTTGCTCTTCTACCTCGAGGCATTGCTAAACAGAGCATTTTTCGAAGATTTCGAGTCCGTAGCCTTCCAGAAGAGCTCTCCGAATTCGATCCTCAACCCGATCGATCGTTGCGAATCCAACTTCGCCATGTTCAGTAGGCTGCAGGAGCTGACGTGGGAGGAGGTGTTGAACAAAGGAACCAGGCATTTCAGTGAGGATTTCAGCAAGTTTTGTGATAGGAAAATGAGTGACATTGTGGCTATGTTGGGCTGGAACCGGGCCTGGCCCGAACCGCTTTTGCAGGCCTTTTTCGGAGCCTCGAAGACCGTGTGGCTCGTGCACCTTCTGGCTAACTCGCTGCACCCGGGCCTGCCCATTTTTAGGGTTGAGAAGGGGGTTGGGTTCGACCCAGTATACATGGAGGATATGGGTGGGGATAAGGCCAAGAGGCTCGTCCCGGCCATGGTCCGGATCATGGTCACACCGGGCTTTTATGTTTATGATAATGTGGTTAAATGTAAGGTGATTTGTAGGTATTACAACAGCAGCAATAACAACAGCGGGGTTAATCTTAGTCATCTGTATGAGACGGGGCTCACCCCGTCTTCGTCGTAGCACGAGTGCTTATTATGGACCAATCCAATATAGGGAAACTTATGTAATGTTTGTCTTGTTATTTAAAAAAAAAAAAGTATTGGTGGCTGCTGCACTTTTTGATTGTGTCAATTAGGAAAAAGGTAGGATTTGGACAATGAGCATGTTTGAAATTGTTGGATACCGAGGTGGGATTGTGAAGAAGTAGATTTTGATGTTTGAACAATTGCAAGAGGGAAAGTAAAAATATTTGGAGTTATGTTTTTGTTTTTTTATGTGCTTTTTTATTGACTCGTGAATCGGTCAATTTTGCTGCTGGATTCTGCATCATTTCTTGCAAGGTTAAGACAAGTTTTGCATGTGGAGTATAACTACATTTTTTTTGGACGTATCACTTTTTCTTTATAATAGTTCTTGATTCACAGTCATTTCTCATATGTTTGATTTGTTGGTCGTCCAATTTTCGTTGCCATTTTTCAGGCGGGAAACAACGGAAGTTGTAGTGGTGTGGTGGCGTTAGTACCATAAATGAGTCGAGCCTAAATATGTGCTTGTTCAAACTTATTTTGAAATGATATCAAGTTTTAAAATTATGTTCGAATTTTAATTATTTATCGAGTCGGTCTCAAATGAGTTTAAAATCTTATCAAATCCAAAAGTATTTCAAATGTATTTGTTATGTTTATCGAATCAAATTCAAACAAGCTTTTAACAAATGAAGACGATTCAAGTATGAAGCTATTTAGTTTGATCTCCATACCCTAGGTGGCAGTTGCCACAACGGGATGGACCAGATTGACTATCCTGTCGAATTTGGGGAATACAATACAGCTCATTACTCGTGTACATCATGGGAGGGCTACTATTAATTGCTGTCTTACTCAAGAATGTTGCCATCCCATAATGAGACGTAGATTTATTATTATTATTATTATTATTTGAAATTTTCTATTGATGAAGTTGTGAAGGAAGGAGGCCCCTTTTGAATCATGATCGATTTATGATGTTACATGGGTCGTGTAAAGGTTTTAATCATGTAAGCAAATCGGATTAATTAAGTTTTTTTAGAGTAAAATAATTGATAAAAGTTGAGCCCGGCACCAAACTAATCGGTGGCTAATATGTTCTCTTGAATTGAATAATTTACATAATCGGGATGATATCAAATTAATTTCATTTTCATTATTTTGAGTATGAAAACTTGTAGCCTCTTCCAATTTTTGGGGTACTTTATTTTTTTCCTCCAAGTTGCAATTATTTAATTACAATGTTTTAATAATTTTATGCCTTACCGAATCCTAACAAGTATAAAGACAAATTTTCGTAATCGAGAGAATCGTCCAGTAATCACAGATATTATTATAAATTAATGTCAGATTGTTATTTTCCTATGAACATAAAGCACATTTTAGTTCTCTAGAATATATTTTATCTAATGTTTTGATTAATGTCAGATGTTCTTTAGATTGAATCCATGGCATAAAGTTTGTCAAATATTATTTTACTTCTTTAATTGATAGAAACTCCAAAATTAATATCATTTCGTTATTTGAAATAAAAACATAAAAACATATAGACATAATCAGTAATTAATCAACACAGTACTATTATATATTTTTATTTTAATTTTTTTTAGCTGGGCATATTATTATACTCCCTCAGTTTCAAATAAAATTGATGTTTTAAGTTTTACAACAAAAAATAAAAATTAAAAAATATGACAAATAAACGATCTCTCTCTATTATATGTTATATTTTTCTAATATGTCTTAATTTTTCTCCATTGTAATATGTAGGAGTAAATTTGGGAGGAAAATTGTTAAAAAAAATGTAAAACATTAAATAATTCGCACAAAATTAAGAAGCTAGAACATCAGTCTTTATGAAACTAAGGGAGTATATCTTAACGAATGAGGTCCTCTATTCCATATTTGATGTTCAAATATGTATTCCACGATCGAATTTATGAATTTTACTTCTATTTATTTGTCAATTTTAATTTATTGTATTTTAGTTTAATTTTACACCTATTGATTAGAGTTGATTTTGCCCAATTATGATTTATATTTATTTTTAGTTTTAAATTTTGTGAATAAAAATATTATTATGATGGATTATTTTATAAATATGATTTATAATTTTTAAAATTTCAATCTTTTGTTGATAAATGTGATTAGGTCGATTATATTATAATTAATTTTTATTTTTCTAATAATCATAATTAAACTTGTAAATTCAATGATAGAATTCAGATTAAAACACTAAATGTACTATAGATGATCTCATCCAATATCTTGAGGTGTCTTTGTTTCTTGACTTTGGAAATTGATGTACTAATAAATAATTTTGAATTTGAAGCGTGACATTACCTTCCCTTAAAAGTTCAAATTGAAAGAATAATATGATAATGAATTATAAAAGATATTTCGCTTTTACTTTTAGAATGCAAAAAGTCGCCCCATGTAGTTTGTCAATAGCAATTTGAAAAAACTTTATCAAATAACACAACCCATTGACATCTCTTATAAGGTTTATTTATTTAGTGCAATTTATTTCTCTTGTATTCATTGTTTGTTATGACATAGAAATTATATTTAACTATCACGAGAGTTTCATCTAAAAATGAAATTAAAAATAGACAAGCATAAGATTTCATTTACATATTTTCAAAAATAAATTTTTAAGTCGTATGTCCTTAGTAATGTTAATTAAATAAAATTGAATAAAGAAAGAAATAAATAAATTATACTGCTGTTTTCGAAATAAAATAAAATAATATAAATTTATTTAAAAAACCCCTCAACTAATAAAGTAAAGACATTTCTTTTCCTTGCATGTACATTCAAACTTCAAAGTGCGAAGTGTATGTATATTGAATGCAAGCAGAGTTCATTAATTATACACCTTCAACATCCAATTCAAACTTTCTATCAATATGGCGCGCCACGATCCTCATGTGCGACACATGAACGTAAGAGTTTTATATGAGATTGTTTTACGGGTATTAAAATACGTAGGATGGGTTAAAATTTAAAATTTAAACACAATAAAACACCATCAAAATTACAAATATATTATTGAATATGAATATATATATATATATATATCTTTATCTGTTTACAGATTTTGATCTGTAAGACGGTATCATACAAGTTTTTGTCCATATGAATTAGTGTATGAGTTTTTATTCAAATAGAACCCGATTGAATGATTGAAACTATCAATTTAAGACCTTAAAAATTATATATTCTGATTTTTTTTTTCATAATTTTTTTTTATAAAATTTTGAAGATAATATCAATCATTCAAGTTCTAGATGGGTAGCTAATCTCTTCTTCGGGGTCTAAATTGATAACATTGCATTAGTGTAAATAAATGAAAGATGTGTTGAAGATTGGGCGCATTTTCCAACGCCCAACTCAAGAGTGCGGCTTAGTTCTCAAGCATCTCAGCCCAATACTCCGAGAGCCCTAACCTTATTTTGTAGTTGTCCTATTTAAGTGTTCTCATTGCAGATCATCACACAATCTTCATTATACCGTGTGTTTCTAAAGAGCTCCAGAGAGAGATAAAATAGAGAGAAAAAAGGGTTAGATGTGTGTTCTTCGATCTCTTCTTCTTCGTGACTCCTCTTTCTTCTTTTGTTCATTTTTTCTTCAGTCCGACATGATATTTCACATCTTGGTGGAATTACTGTAGTAATCTATATGTGTGAGAGATTTCGCTAGGGTTTGTGAGTGTTCTAGAGTAAAGACGTGAGGAGTCTGTAACTGGTGTTGTTTTGATACGACCAACAATAAGTGGAAGCAAAGATCGAAACACACGCCAACTTATAACTATGATTCAACCCAAAATTCCTACTGCAATAACACTCAAATATGACCAATTAAACTGACCTAAACCCTCAATTACATTCGAACAAGAATTAAAAAGCAAAAACCCCAAATTAAAACCTAAAAACCCTAGGAAAGACGCACACATAAACTGATGCTAAACAACTTGGATTAAACATAAATTTTAACACAAGGTACAATCTAAAGTGAGGAAAAAATATCCAAAATTCAACAAAAACGCACGAGTGATTTTCAATTTGGCTCGGAGGTCAAATTTCGGACTGTTTTCGGCTTATAATTGGACCTAGGGCTTGTATGGATGGATTCTGGACTTGGGATGCTATATGGAGGTGGCTGGAACGAAGATGGAACATGAAAAATGAAAATCGAGATGAATCTTACCCGAAACGAACTCCGATTCTACTTAAATCCGGAATGCACCCATGGAGTAATCTTCGTGGCTGCCTAACCCGTACACTACTGGATGCACGAATGAGATGGTTGATTTCAAGTTTAAATTCGCCAAGATCAAACTCTACCAAAGAATCAATTTGTTTGTGAGATAAGAGAATAGCATAAAGCTGTTTTTCATTCAATCAAGTCTGAGGAAATTAATTCATTCATACAGCTTAAGTAATTAACCTAGAGGAAACGAAAATCGCAAGTTAATGGGCTTGGATTTTTGAATTAACTTGAAATAAAATAAATAAAACTAAGGCCCAATTCTTCTAACAATAATTTGGGCTTCTAATTAAATTAAATACTGGGTCCAATTAAAATAAAACAACTGAATTAAAAATATGGACACACGTCCAATGCATGGCCGCCACTTCAATCACCCTCTTCGATGCTCGTCAAAGTCACCAACTTATACTGTCTAAAATCAGCTCCATCTTCCAACTTCTTTTGAACATAGTACTGGAAATAACCTTGCAGCTTCTTGGCTCTTAATCTCATCACTGGACCTCTCAGCTGCAACTCCGGATTCAAATCCTCAGTACTTGTCTCGATCTCATCATTCCCCCCTCGTCAAAAGAATTCGACCTCGAATTCAGCTCCTCCTCGGTGTCGACAACATTTGCAGGAAAAGGAGACAAGTCAGAGACATTAAATGTGGAAGAACATTTGTACTCACCAGGCAGATCAAGTCGGTAAGCATTATCATTGACTCGAGCAACCACAGTGAACGTTCCATCTCCATGAGGCATCAACTTCGACTTCCTCAAGTTAGGGAAACGTCCCGGGCTGAAGTGAACCCAAACCTTGTCACCAGGTTTGAATAACACTTGCTTGCGGTGCGAATTCATGATGCGACCCGGACTATTAATCTAGGACGAATCTAGAGACGTAGCGGAAGACTTAGGATGCGAAACACGTCAACTAATTGAAGGGCTTCAATCCGACTTGATAAAATAAACGAAAGACGAAATCTAGACAACTAAAATACCTAGAAAAATGACACGAACTATATAACACAAATCCAAGGAATGAGGGCTGTATAGGGACGGTTTTATGGCTATAATGAGGGTGTTGGAATCGTGTGTTTAGGGTGAAGAATGGCTAGGAGTAGATAGGATATGATAGAGATGAAATGTACTTACGGTATGAGCGAAACGGTGTAGAGCTTGAACTCAAACACGGGGCTGAATTGAGGCATGCGTTGATGGAGTATGGATGGCGTCGATTATGGTTGATGGATGATGATTCGTTGATGTGAATCACAACCCGATAGCCTCCTTGAATCTCGAACGTACCCAAGGATGAAATCTCTAAGTTGATCTTCGGATAGCGAATACCGGTTAATCCCTCAAGTGGATTAAGCAATATCCTTGAGTAAGACTTAAAGTTGCTAGCTCCAAGAATATGAATTTGTTAATCAAAACTCACAAAGATTAAAAGGGGTTGAGACAATATTGAAAGCAAAGCTTAATAATTCAAATAAAGTCTAAAGTATCAATGTGACATGGTTCCCCTATTTATAGGACTATGGGGAACGAAAATAAACATAAAAAAGGCTCCAAAATTGATCCAAAAGGGATCTCTAACTATACTAGGAAGTTCCCTAAACTAGAATTCTATTCAAGGTAGGAAATTGCCTTAAATACAATTCTAGTCAACCTTGACTATAATATGGACGAAAATTACATTAAATTAAATAAAAATCTGAACTAAACTATAGTCTAACATAATTAAATAAATACTATAGTCTAAATAAAATTCAATCCCTAATTAAATCAACTAAGGGACGAAAATTCCATGCAACGTGAATCTGTCATGCATGCACAATTTGATGAGTTCTATCTTCATGCATTGCTCTTCAAATCTTGATCTCCAATCTTTGATTATTAACAAAGTATCAATCTTTGGGATGCTCTCAATTCCTTTGTCATCTTCGAACTTCTTACATACAAATGCTTTGAAAAATCCTTGCAATTGTATTGCTCGAAGTCGTGTAAATGGACCACGTATTTGCAGCTCCGGATTAAGTTCTTCAAGGCTTTTCATGGGCGTATCAAGTCACCTTGGCTGCATTGCGCACTCCTTGAAGCTTGATCCTCGACTTCACCTTTTCATGCATCTCTCATACCTGTTCAGCTCTACGAACACCTTGCAAACTCAAGAGATGGTCAATAGGCAAAGGAATAAGATCCATTGGAGTTAATGGATTGAAACCATATACAACTTCAAAAAGGAACATATGCGTAGAAGAATGCACGGCCCTATTATATGCAAACTCAGCAAATGGTAAACATTCTTCCCACGATTTCAGATTATTTTTCACTAAGGCATGCAGAAGAGTACCTAACGTCCTATTTACTACCTCCGTCTGACCATTTGTTTGTGGATGACATGCAGTAAAAAATAACAATTTAGTACCCAACTTCCCCCACAAAACTCTCCAAAAATGCCCCAAAAATTTCGAGTCCCTATCAGAAACAATGGTCCTAGGGATGCCATGCAAACGGACTACTTCATGAAAGAACAGATTGGCAATATTAACAGCATCATCAGTCTTTTTACATGCAATAAAATGAGACATTTTGATACGAACCCGAAAAGCAGAAAAGAATCAAATCCAAAGATACTATTGAGAGCTTCAAAGTTAATCATGTTGTTCAAGGTTAAAGATTGGAGATCAAGATTTGAAGAATAAGACATGAATAAATTCGAATATGATGAGCAGCCCATGGAGTTAATTAATTCAGCCCATGTTTGAATTATTAGAACCCAAGTTTGAAGGCCCAAAGTGTTGGGATTTTATCTAGATTATTTTAGATTTTATTATCTTATTTTTGGTCTTGTTTATTTTTAGTCTTTTTGATTTTTGGTCTTTTTGATTTTTAGTCTTTTTGATTTTTGGTCTTTTTGATTTTACCTTAATTAGGGACTTCTAGTCAAAATAGGATTCCTAGTTGATCTACTTAGGATTTTCGAAATCCTTTAGCTATTAGGTTTAGATTTTCAGTTTTATGCTCCTATAAATAGGAGTACCTTGTGACATTATTATTCAGACAATTGCAAGAAATAAAGAGTTATTCTCAATCTGTCTCACGATCCTTTGGTTGATCAAACTGTTACCTACAATTCTATTGTTCTAGCAATACAATAGTCTTATTCAAGTTCTTCAGGGTATAATTAAGTACTTGGGAGAATTGCTATCCGGAGAAGTTAGACGTGCGCGTTCGGGTTTTCAACACGGGTTCGCCGAATCTAGCCGATTCCACATCTACACGTCGCCGTCACTCAGTCCACCATTCCGACGACCACCGCCGCCTTCACCGCCGTTCACCACCGAAATTCCAGCCCCTTCCAGCCGTTCAAGTGTTCATCGAGTCCTAGTCGTGTCATCGCATTCTAGTAAGTTCTTTATCTGTTCGAGTCTTGTTCGTTTCTAGTCGAGTCTTTTCTTGTTTTCTCTTTGTTCGTATTGATCCCTTACGTATCCGACGTTGTTCCGTTCCTTGCTTCCGCGTCTTTTCATCCGTGTCGTGTCCCATAGGTCCCGGATCACATCATAAATTGGTATCAGAGCCACGTCAGCTCTGCTGGTCGTGGTTCAATCCGTCGTGTCATCTACGTGTCAGTTTTCTGTCGTACGTGTCATTTAAATTTTGCATCGTTATCTATTGTAATCTGATTCATATTCATTGGAAAAAAAAAGAGGAGCAAAAGACATCGGCTAAGTAAAAAAAAAAAAAGTCGCCGGAAAAAAAAAAAAAAAAAACGAAAATTCAGATATATTTTCTTGTTGAATTCGATTTTATTGTTTTAGATAGGCTTGAATCCATCTTAGATAGATATTTTGGGATTTGTTAGATTGTGTTCACACTTGGTCAAACTTATCCAAAAATATTCTACCTTATCCACTAGATTTCCTACCTTGTTTAGATATCTTCCATCCTAATCCATATCTAATCAAGATCATCCATCCTTATCCATCATAGATTTCAATCCTTACACCTCTAGGATTCAAAATTTTCAGATCATACACACCTACACCCGGTGCACCTTATACACCACATAGTCCGTACACCCATACACCCGTACACCCGTACACCTATACACCCGTGGTCCACATACACCAATCAGCAGGTTTACCTACATCGTTAAGATGAATCCAGTCCGAGTCCGCCCGAATCGATTCAGAGATGCCGATGGTCTACACCGCAACAAGATAACCATCCCAGAGTTTGAGGGTCTATATGATCCAGAAGTGTACCTAGATTGGGAACGCAGAGTTGATAAGATTTTTAAGTATCACTACTTCCCCGAGCCAAAGAAGGTGCAATTAGCCACATTGGAGTTTAAAGACTACGCAGCAGCATGGTGGGAATTCCAACAAAATCGATGCCACCGAGATCACCTCCCACCTATCGACACATGGCGTGAGTTGAAAGATTTGATGCGGAAACGCTTCATTCCAGACCACTGCCAATGGGAGTTGGAGGAAAAGCTATACAAGCTTAGGCAAAGAGATCGAAGTGTAAATGACTACTACCACAAAATGATTGAAGCCATGAGACGAGTTGATATAGAGGAGTATCTAGAAGATACCATGGATAGATTCCTAGCTGGTCTACGAAGGGAAATCCGAGAAAAGGTAGCAATGTATCACTTCGACAAGTTGAAAGACATGGTGCAATATGCCATTGAGATAGAGAAGTGGTTGGAGAGTCTGCAAAATGAAGTGGTTCAAGTAGAGTCAAATTTAGAGTTGTCACCTAGAGCTCGTCGCCAAACAGCCCCGTTTCGTTGGAGCGAACCTGAGTCATTCGAGGAGTTTCTACGTACCTATGTACCACCTACACAGCCTGCATCACCAGTTCAGCCGGATATTGTTTCGTCAAGTCTAGCATGTGATGAACAATGCCCTATCTGTCCAGTCCGTGAAGAAGAGTTAAAGCAGCCTCCGATTGATGCTAAATCTGAGGAAGAACCTGCCGAAGTCGAGGAAGAAGAAATGGAGGTCAATGATGCAGTTGAGGAATCCAAAGAAGTTGAAAAGTTGGAGGAATTACAACCATGTTCTAAAAAGGAGAATGACATCAGTGGAGCAATGGTTGAAGATCACAAAGAATTCGATCAAGCAAGCATGGAGGAGCTGCCGAATTCTAACATCATTTGTCAACCATTTTCTTGTGCTATCTATATCTTACAGGTTGTTGAAGTTATTCCATTGAAAGTTGGGTTTGTGCAAAGAAAGATTGATGATCCGTTCACGTTCGTCTTTGATCCCGGAGATTTGAATTCGAGGACGAATTCTTTTCAAGAGGAGGGGAATGATACGAACCCGAAAAGCAGAAAAGAATCAAATCCAAAGATACTATTGAGAGCTTCAAAGTTAATCATGTTGTTCAAGGTTAAAGATTGGAGATCAAGATTTGAAGAATAAGACATGAATAAATTCGAATATGATGAGCAGCCCATGGAGTTAATTAATTCAGCCCATGTTTGAATTATTAGAACCCAAGTTTGAAGGCCCAAAGTGTTGGGATTTTATCTAGATTATTTTAGATTTTATTATCTTATTTTTGGTCTTGTTTATTTTTAGTCTTTTTGATTTTTGGTCTTTTTGATTTTTAGTCTTTTTGATTTTTGGTCTTTTTGATTTTACCTTAATTAGGGACTTCTAGTCAAAATAGGATTCCTAGTTGATCTACTTAGGATTTTCGAAATCCTTTAGCTATTAGGTTTAGATTTTCAGTTTTATGCTCCTATAAATAGGAGTACCTTGTGACATTATTATTCAGACGTTGCATGAAATAAAGAGTTAATTTCTCAATTGTCTCACCGATCCTTTGGTTGATCACATTTATCGATCCTTTGGTTGATCAAACACAATTCTATTGATCTAGCAATTCAATAGTCTTATTCAAGTTCTTCAGGGTACATCGAGAGTACTTGGGAGAATTGCTATCCAGAGAAGTTAGACGTGCGCGTTCGGGTTTACAACACGGGTTCGCCGATCCTAGCCTATCCTTCACCAACATCGACGCCCTCCATATCAAGTTCATCCACCTCCATATTTCGTCCATATCAATATCAAGTCATCCCAAGATCAGTCAAATTTATGATGTGACCCGGGACCTATGGGACACGACACGGATGAAAAGACGCGGAAGCAAGGAACGGAACAACGTCGGATACGTAAGGGATCAATACGAACAAAGAGAAAACAAGAAAAGACTCGACTAGAAACGAACAAGACTCGAACAGATAAAGAACTTACTAGAATGCGATGACACGACTAGGACTCGATGAACACTTGAACGGCTGGAAGGGGCTGGAATTTCGGTGGTGAACGGCGGTGAAGGCGGCGGTGGTCGTCGGAATGGTGGACTGAGTGGCGGCGACGTGTAGATGTGGAATCGGCTAGATTCGGCGAACCCGTGTTGAAAACCCGAACGCGCACGTCTAACTTCTCCGGATAGCAATTCTCCCAAGTACTTAATTATACCCTGAAGAACTTGAATAAGACTATTGTATTGCTAGAACAATAGAATTGTAGGTAACAGTTTGATCAACCAAAGGATCGTGAGACAGATTGAGAATAACTCTTTATTTCTTGCAATTGTCTGAATAATAATGTCACAAGGTACTCCTATTTATAGGAGCATAAAACTGAAAATCTAAACCTAATAGCTAAAGGATTTCGAAAATCCTAAGTAGATCAACTAGGAATCCTATTTTGACTAGAAGTCCCTAATTAAGGTAAAATCAAAAAGACCAAAAATCAAAAAGACTAAAAATCAAAAAGACCAAAAATCAAAAAGACTAAAAATAAACAAGACCAAAAATAAGATAATAAAATCTAAAATAATCTAGATAAAATCCCAACACTTTGGGCCTTCAAACTTGGGTTCTAATAATTCAAACATGGGCTGAATTAATTAACTCCATGGGCTGCTCATCATATTCGAATTTATTCATGTCTTATTCTTCAAATCTTGATCTCCAATCTTTAACCTTGAACAACATGATTAACTTTGAAGCTCTCAATAGTATCTTTGGATTTGATTCTTTTCTGCTTTTCGGGTTCGTATCACATTTTTGAGAAACAATCAACAACCACAAACACAGAATCTTTACCAGATTTTGAACGAGGAAAACCCAAAATGAAATCCATGGAAATATCTACCCAAGGAGCAGATAGCGCCGGTAAAGGCGTATAAAGACCAAAAAGACTCGAAGTGGATTTAGCCTTCCTACATGTAATACATCTAGCACAGACTGTTTCAACATCCCTTTTCATGCGAGGCCAATAAAAATGTTCATGCAAAAGATCTAACGTCTTATTGACACTAAAATGACCCATAAGATCCCCTGCATGTGACTCTAGAATAAACAACTCTCGCATAGAATAATCAGGCACACACAATTTTGCATCCTTAAACGGAAATCCATCAATAATGTAATATGAATCCACAGCACGAGATTTACCAACACAAGATGCAAAAATAGGTCTAAAAAACGGATCAGAAGCATAAAAACTCTTAACATGCTCAAGACCTAGACACTGTGCATGCATAACAGAAATCAAAGCATACCTGCGGGAGAGTGCATCAGCAACCACATTCTCCTCTCCCTTCTTATACTTGATCACATAAGGGAACGACTCAATGAACTCCACCCATCAAGCATGGCGCGAGTTCAAGCTCTGTTGTCCCTTCAGGTGCTTCAGTGACTCATGATCAGTGTAAATCATGAACTCTTTCAGGCGCAGGTAGTGCTGCCAAGTCTCCAAAGACCTCTTCAGCGCATACAACTCCTTGTCGTATGTAGAATACCTCAGAGCTACGACATTCAACTTCTCGCTGAAGTAGGCGACCGACTTCCTATCGTGCATCAAAACAGCACCAATTCCTATACCAGAGGCATCACACTCAATCTCGAATATCTTATTAAAATCAAGCAAAACCAACACAGGAGCATTACTCAATTTCGACTTCAACAAATTAAAAGCATGCTCTTCGGCCTTGCCCCACTCAAACTTCCTATCTTTTCTACTGAGTTCGGTCAAGGGGACGACTATAGTGGAAAAATCCCATACAAAACGGTGATAGAATCCAACTAAACCATGGAACAACCGAACTTCAGCACATGACTTAGGCGTTGGCCACTCCTCTGTGGCCTTCACCTTCGTCCTATCAATCTCAACTCCATAACTACTCACTACAAAATCAAGAAAAACAACCTCATCCATGTAAAAGGTACACTTAGACAAATTAACATAATTTCGCATCACGCAGCAACTCAAAAACACGCCTAAGATGTCTAACATGCTCAGAAACACAGGTACTGTAAATGAGGATGTCATCAAAGTAAACCACAACAAACTTCCTAATCACATCTCTCAAAACATGGTTCATTAGACACATGAATGTACTAGGGGCATTGGTAAGCCCAAATGGCATGACAAGCCATTCATACAACCCATGCTTTGTTTTGAACACAATCTTCCACTCATCCCCTTCACTTATCCTCACTTGGAAATATCCAGAACGCAAATCAATTTTCGAAAAGACAGACGCTCCAGACAACTCATCTAACATGTCATCTAATCGGGGAATAGAGAAGCGATACTTTACAGTTATCTTATTCATAGCTCTCTGCAGTCCATGCACATACGCCACTCGTTGTTCTTTTTCGGTATGAGAATGACGGGCACTGCGCACGGTGACAAGCTCTCTCTGATCTGCTTCTTCTCTAGCAACTCTTTGACCTAGTAGTCAATCTCTTTAGTCTCCTCAGGACTAGTACGGTAAGCTGGTCGGTTTGGAAGGACTGCTCCAGACTGGAAGTCGATCTGGTGCTCAATTCCTCAAATTGGCGGCAGACCACTTGGAATCTCCTCAGGAAACATGTCCTTGAACTCCTCCATCAAGGGCTACAAAACAGAAGGAACAACAACATCAACAGTATTATAAGCCTTAAAATTAACTAGAACGATAGGCTTACCAGCTTTGATTGCTTTTTGAACCCCCTTTGCACTAATAAACAAATTTTGGTGTACATGATTGGAATTATCTGCACTGAAGGGCGACGGGGTGGCTAAATGGGTAGCCTTAGTGGCCCTCTTGGAAGCTGACGCCATTCCCTTGGAGTTCTTGGGGTCTGATATGAACCCGAAAAGCATAAAAGAATCAAATCCAAGACTACCATTGAGAGCTTCAAAGATAATCATGTTGTTCAAGATTAAAGATTGGAGATCAAGATTTGAAGAACACAAGTGCATGAAAGTATTCAGATATTTTGGGCAGCCTATGAAGGTCAAATATTCAGCCCGAGATTGGTCAAATGCTATCAATTAATGATGAAGAATGAAGCATGAAGACGTGAGAAGAAGAACGACGCCATTTGGACATGTGCATGAAGAGTTCTACGCGTTTGCATGGGAATCCGACAAGTTGGTGTTTTTCATGCAAAGGTGGCGAAATTAATTCACACATGGGCCACGAAATTATTCTCAATTATTTCAGCCCATGTCGTGTTATTTGAAGGTCCAATAGGCGTGGATTTGCAAGCCCAAGTCCATTGGGATTTATCCTTATCTAGTTAGATTTTTGTTATCTTATTTTTGGTATCTTTTGATTTAATCCTAGTTAGATTAGGATAGCTTTTTATTTTTGATTCCTTTAGGATTTTTTACTTAAATTTTCGTCCATCCCTCTACTATAAATAGGGGATCATTGTTACATTGATATTTAGACCATATTTGATAATTTTAAGCTTTGCTTTCAATATTGTCTCAACCCCAGTTTATATCTTTGTGAGTTTAGATCTTTTAAATTCATACTCTTAGATTTAGCATCTCTAAGTTTTACAAAGGGAATTCGCCGTCCACGTTCGAGGGATCGTCAGAAACTCGCTATCGAAGAGCAACTTAAAGAATTTGGCCTTGTGTACGTTCGAGATTCAAGGCAACTTTCGGGTTGTAATTCACATTGACTTTACATCGTCCATCATCGCCGTTCGACGTCATCCAAGCATCATCAACGTTCGTCCCATTCCAGCCCTTGTTCGAGTTCAACATCATCTCGTTCCGATTCAATCCGTAAGTCCATTACAACTCTATCATACCCTATCTACTCTAGCCATTCTAAACCTATTCCAATCCATCGAACATCTTCATCCATACCTTCATCTTGTTCGTTCCAAAACAGCCCTATATTCGTTTGGATTTGTGTTTATTTGTGTGTCATTTATCTAGGTATTTTAATTGAGTCTTATTCATCTAGTTTATTCCAGTATAGAATCCTTTCGTACCGACGTAGTTTCTTTCCTAGCTTCCGCGTCTTTTGTGTCTCGTGGTGTCATTTAGTCCCGGGTCACATCAGGGTCGGCCGTTGATTGGCCAGCTGGAATCGGGGAACTTGCTCTCGGTCCGTTTCTCCTTCTCCTTCTCCTCCTTAAACTTCTCATGTATTCTCCTTCGATCTTCATTGACATCCTTGGGTATCAGTGGCCATAATCGGGTGTTCCGTCCATCTCAAATCACCATATACATGTTGGCAAACCTGTCATGAATAGCTTTCCTGTTAACTTGCCACGGACGACCAAGCAGAATATGCGATGCCTCCATAGGGATGACATCAAAAAGTACAGTATCAATGAATAGACCAATAGAGAATGTAACACTTACCTGATATCCAATGCGGATTTCTCTTCGATTAGTCAGCCACTGCAAACGGTACGGCCTGTGGTGCTTTTGTGGAATCAGATTCAACTTTCCCACTGTATACTGGCTAATCGCGTTCACGATGCTGCCACTATCAATGATGAGCAAGCATGTCTTATCTTAGATTTCATAGCGTACATAGAAGATGTTCTCACGCTGGTCATTCTGATCCTCCTCTCGAATCAAACTCAGTGCTCGGATCGAAACAAGACTGACATGGGCTTGCTTCGGCTTCTCATCTTTAACCTTGTCCACAGGTGGATGGTCAAGGGGCTGCTCGGCACCTCCTTCCACTTCTGCTTCATCGAGCTCCTCCTCACTTACTGACTCCAGCTCATTCTGCTCGGTAAGGAAAAGAACTCGACGGTTCGGACACTGGGCTTGAAAGTGTCTCCATCCTCTGCACTTATGACATTGAACATTACGTGCTCTCCCTGGAGTACTATTCGAAGATTGACTGGGCTACATTGTTCGATTTGGATTGCCTCTGTTCGGTGCAGATGAATTGTACTTAGGTCTGCGGCTCGGCTATGGTGCAGACCGCTCAAAACGGTGAACGGGTTATGACTGCTAGTCTTGAGGACGTGTAGGGGCTGTCCTAGGCATGGAAGACTCACCTCGACCCCACTGTATCCAGACTGGCATCGACTGTGATGGTCTCCTTCGGCCATCTCTGAGCTGCCGCTATACAATTGAGGCATAGTGGACCATGGCCTCAATATTGGTGAAGTCCTTCAACTCGACTTCACAGGCGATGTGTGGGTTCATTCCCTCAATGTATCGGTTGATTGTAGTAACCAATGTCTCTTCTTTCCCAACTCGATTGAGGGCTGTCTCAAGTTCCTTGTGGTACTCCTCTATGGAACGTATACACTGCTTTATTCAGTTCAGTCTCTTCTTGAGGTCACACTCATAATGTACCGGAATGAAGTGTTCTCTCATGACGTCCTTCATCTCAGGACACGAATCAATAGGCAGTTGGCGCTCTCAGCGTCGCCGGTTTTGCTGAAACTCCCACCAGGTGGTTGGATATCCTCTGAACTCTAATGAGGCTAATTGGACCTTTTTCTGCTCAAGAGAATCATAGCAGTCGAAAATCTTGTCAACCTTTCTCTCCTAGTCGAGATAGAGGCCTGGATCATATAGTCCCTCAAACTCCGGAATGCTTGTCTTGATGTTATTTAACAAACTGTCAGGTTTCGCACGTCGGGTTGCATGTCGGTAAGGCTGATGTGGTTGGTCAAGCCTCTGAAACAGATCGTATTCAGCCTCAAATTCCTCTTCAAAATCACCAAAAGCTTCTTCAGCATCACGATCATAAGAATCATTAAACTGCACTTGAGGTTGGTGACGCTGAGCTTATGGTGCTTCTAGCATTCACTCTGGCTGGCTCGATTACAATAACTTATGGCTGACAAGCTGCTGCTGGCTGTCGAGCTGCTCCTTCTAGCTGGACAGATTGGCCTTGAACTGGTGGTGGTGCAGGAATTCAAGCAGCAATAAGCTCGAGTTGTGCCATCATTTTGGCCAATGAACTATCCAGCTTATGCTCCAGTTCTTGATGGTGGTACTGGGCATCCCACGGTTGTGGCATCGATGAAGCCGCGTCTGTAGGAGTACTAGGTGATGCGGCTGCCTTATCATTCATCTTGTTATATCCATCTCTGAATTCTATTCGTACTTGCAAAATAAATAAAATAAAGAAAATAAAAGAAAAAGGACCTCACATTTTTTTTAACTCTCGTGTATATCACTCAACTCTATGCTTGAAATCCTCAGTAGAACTGATGCTAGCTCGTCCAACTCTAGTCAAGAGCTTGAGCGTGACTTCCAAAGTACCACGAGGTATTCAAAACACCACGAGGTAGGCTGCAATGGGTATAGGTCGGCTGTATCGGTAAAAAGGTAGGGAAATTTAAAGGAACGGGAAAACCGGAACATCTTCACTGGACAATTTCACCTTGAAGATGATAGAATTCGGCCAAAAGTACAGTTATATCATAGCAAAGCAGTGAGTTTTGATCAGCTCGTCATTCTACTTCTGGAATGGTATTATGGAGAAAAATCGGAGTTCTGGAGCAAATTTGGCAGAAAATCGATTTTCGGCTGTGGAGTGATCAGTAGATGAATTTTCAGTGATTATGTGTGGGAGGTAATGGCGAGAATAAGGCTGTGAATATGGATGAATATGTGTTGAATTATGGAGCGAGATTGTACCAAGTGTAATCCAACTCAATCAAGGAAATAAATCCTAAACCAACTAGGAAACAAAACCAAACCCAAATAGGAAACAAATAAATCAACTCCTATAGCTACTGGACACAAAAATTTTCGACCCCTCCAAATAATCAGCCCTAGGATCGAAAATCAAGCCTCCAAACAAGACTATAACCCGCTGCAAAATGGCGTCCCAATCGCTATTCGACGAAGACGACAAATCGTGACACAACACGAAGAAATAAGACTACTATCTACCCAACTCAGCAAGACCAAACAATAACTTCAAGAATGAATTCAAGATACTCAAGAAACACGGCGAACACAATAGGGCTCGATCAACTTCTTTTTTTATCAAATTTTTCTGCTCCTTTTTTATAATCGATTTTTTTTTTATCAATGATCGATCATTTTTGCCCCTACTGCATCACACACGAATTTGGATTGAACCATGACCAACCGAAGTCGACGTGGCTTTGGTACTAAAATTATGATACGACCAACAATAAGCGGAAGCAAAGATCGAAACACACGCCAACTTATAACTATGATTCAACCCAAAATTCCTACTGCAATAACACTCAAATATCACCAATTAAACTGACCTAAACCCTCAATTGATGTGACCCGGGACCTATGGGACACGACACAGACTAAATATGCGGAAGCTAAGGAACGGAACAACGTCGGATGCATAAGGGAACGATACGAACAAAGAGAAAGAACGAAGGACTCGACTAGAAACGAACAAGGCTCGACGAATAAAGAATTTACTAGGAAACGTAGACACGTTCTAGGACTCGATGGGGACACTTGATACGACTTGAGGGGCTGGAATCTCGGAAACGAACGGCAGTGAAGGTGGCGGAGGTCGTCGGATTGGTGGATTGAGTGGCGGCGATGTATAGATGTGGAATTGGCTAAATTCGGCGAACCCGTGTTGAAAACCCGAACGCGCACGTCTAGCTTCTCCGGATAGCAATTCTCCCAAGTACTTAATTATACCATGAAGAACCTTGAATAAGACTATTGTAGTGCTAGAACAACAGAATGTTTGTATATTTGATCAACCGAAGGATCGTGAGACAGATTGAGAATAACTCTTTATTTCTTGCTATTGTCTAACTTTTAATGTAACAAATGGATCCCCTATTTATTTATAGGGACATAGGGGGACGGAAATTAACCCTAATTAAGTGATAAAAATCAATCCAAACTAATCCTAATCAATCTAGGATAAAATCAAAAGATACCAAAAATAAGATAACAAAAATCTATCTAAATCTAACTAGATAAGGATAAATCCCAAACTGATTTTGGGCCTTCAAAATATCGCCTAATTGGACCTAATTAATCACAACAATGGGCTGAATTAATTGATTAAATTCGTGGCCCATGTTATAATTAATCTTGCCACATTTGCATGAAAAACAACAACTTGTCGGATTCCCATGCAAACGCGTAGAACTCTTCATGCACACGTCCAAATGGCGTGATTCTTCTTCTCACGTCTTCATGCTTCCTTCTTCATCATCAATAGATAGCATGGTGATCAATCTCGAGCTGCCCTTCACTTCATCTTCATGCATTTCGAATTTACGACGCATGGAAGCTTGTAAATAAGCTTGTAACTTCTTCGCTCGCAAACGCGTCATTGGACCTCTAAATTGCAGCTCCGGATCATTCTCTTCTTTGCCTAGCTCGACCTCATCATCAATTAAATTCGAACAAGAATTAAATAGCAAAATCCCCAAATTAAAGCCTAAAAACCCTAGGAAAGACGCACGCAGAAACTGATGCTAAACAACTCGGATTAAACTCAAATTTTAATACAAGGTACAATATAAAGTAAAGAAAAACATATCCAAAATTCAATAAAAATGCACGAGTGGTTTTCGATTTGTCTCGGAGGTCAAATTTCGGACTGTTTTCGGCTTATAATTGGACCTAGGGCTTGTATGGATGAATTCTGGACTTGGGATGCTATATGGACGAATATAGTGATATTAGGATGGATATGGAATGTGTATGGAGGTATGGTGGTGGCTGAAACAAATATGGAATAATGGAAAATGAAAATAGAGATAAATCTTACCCGAAACGAACCCCGAATTTATTTGAATCTGGAACGCGCCTATGGAGTAATCTTCATGGCTACCTAACCCGTACACTACTGGATGCATGAATGAGATGGTTGATTTCAAGTTTAAATTCGCCAAGATCAAACTCTACCAAAGAATCGATTTGTTTGTGAAACAAGAGAATAGCGTAAAGCTGTTTTTCATTCACTAAATCTGAGGAAAATAATTCGTTCATACAGCTGAAGTAATTAACCTAGAGGAAACGAAAATCACAAGGTAATGGGCTTGGATTTTCGAATTAACTTGAAATAAAATAAAAAAACTAAGGCCCAATTCTCCTAACAATAATTTGGGCTTCTAATAAATTAAATATTGGGTCTAATTAAAATAAAATAACTGAATTAAAAATATGGACACACGTCCAATGCATGACCGCCACTTTAATCACCCTCTTCGATGCTCGTCAAAGTCACCAACTTGTACTGTCTAAAATCAGCTCCATCTTCCAATTTATTTTGAACATAGCACTGGAAGTAACCTTGCAGCTTCTTGGCTCTTAATCTCATCACTGGACCTCTCAGCTGCAACTACGTGTTCAAATTCTCAGTGCTTGTCTTGATCTCATCATGTTTCTTAGCCAAATGTTACTTTGTGATGCTAATTCTAAGGTCTAAGATCACCGAAGTCTTCTATAATTGGTATGAGTACCTGAGCCATACCGAGTTCCATATTCGATGGCTGCAATCGCTGGTAAGTACTGAAGAACACTCAGAAGTGGTGGATCTGATACCCAACAATGGTATCAGAGCTACTAACTGGCCTCTTCTTGGTCTTCACTAGTGATAGCTCGTTGTTGCGTTCGAAAAAGCGTCTGGTGAGTCTGAGTACCCTTTTCTAGGGTTCCGCTCTAGAAAGCCACCAAAACATCTTGCGTTTAACTTTTTGGAGCTATGAGGGGAGATAGGCTTAGTCATTTGCTATTTGCTCTCTATGTTTACTGACTTTATGCTCTAGATCTGCTATATAGTCGCAACTAGGGTTTCTATTTTGATTCCTGGTGTTTTATCACTTTAGTTGTTATTCTTTTTTATAGATCTACATTTTTGTGTAGATCTAGGGCTTTTGTATTCATTTTCTATTCTAGATCTGTAAGATCCTTGTGTTTGAGTTCTAACGAACTTAAGAAATTTGATAAAGCTCATGTTGCTCCTAATTATGGCGTTAAGTGAACCATGTACCCTGCAAGAGTGAGTGTTGTAATATGAAAATCCTCTCACCTCTGTGAATCCTGTGTGATACCGTGTGTGTTGGTGTTGTGTTTTTCTATGATTATCTGTGATCTTGTGCCTGTTTTTTGTTCTCAGCTTGTGTTGTTTCATTGGAATTATGTCTGCTAATTCATTTGGTGTGATTCTGTTAAATGGTAAGAATGATTTTATTATTTCGAAGCAAAAAAATAAATATGTGTTAATTCACCAACGTATTTCTAAAGCTATTGATCAATCTTATGCTACTAATAAAATGCCGAGAAAAGGGTTGAAATGGATAAATTGGCATGTTCTAGTATAATCTTGAGCTCATCAAACTCTGTGATTAGAAGAGTAGGCACTATAGAACATGTTAAAGCTCTCTTGGATAAACTTGAAGAATCGTACACTGAAACTTCATTTAGTAGCCGAATGTTTCGGCTGATGATACTACCATTGGTAACTATACTCGTATTGCTTTAATGAATGTTATTCATGATTATTACTCTACTATGAAATCTTCTATAAAATATGGTAGAGGTAGTGCTATATGGATGTGTTTGTAAATGCATCTGCTTGAAAATTGCGGTAGTTCTCAGGAAAAAGCTATGAATGTAAGGGAAATGACTAAAACTAGGTCTTCTGAGAATTCTGAAAATGACGGTAAGAAAAAGAAAGGTAAAAACATGTCAAAATCTAGGAACAAGGGCACTAGAAAGTACTATAACTATCGTGAACTTAGATATTATGCTAAGGAATGTGATAGCCCAAGCATTCAAGATAACCCGGCATTGCAGTTCAAAGGTCCAATGACGCGTCTACGAACAAAGAAGTTGCAACCTTATTTACAAGCTAGTGTTCGACGTCAATTTGAGTTGCATGAAGATGAGGACGTTCCGAGCAACCCGAGGTTGATCATGTTGCTGTCCAATGATGATGGAGATGAAGGCAACGAGGTATCCAAGAGTTGAGAAGAAGTTCGAAGCCATTTGGACGTGTGCATGAAGAGTTATATGCGTGTGCATGAGAATCCGAGAAGTTGTTGTTTTTCATGCAAAGGTGGCAAGATTAATTATAACATGGGCCACGAATTTAATCACTTAATTCAGCCCATTGTTGTGATTAATTAAAGTCCAATAGGCGATATTTGAGACGCCCAAAGTAGCTAGGATTTATCCTTATCTAGTTAGATTTTTGTTATCTTTTGATTTTATCCTTGTTTGATAAAGACTCTTTAATTTTTGAATTTCCTTAGATTAGGTCTAATTTTCGTTCCCTATTGTTTAGTATAAATAGGACATCCATTTGTTACATTAAAGTTAGACAATTGCATGAATACAAGAAGTTTATTTCTCTTTTGTCTCATTGATCTTTTGTTGATCGAAAATTACACTAACCAATTCTATTGATTTAGCAAAACCAATAGTCTTATTTAGGTTCTTCAGGGTATAATTAAGTACTTGGGAGAATTGCTATCCGGAGAAGCTAGATGTGTGCGTTCGAGTTATCAACACGGGTTCGCCGAATTTAGCCAATCTACAACACTACATCGCCGCCGCCTTCACCACCGAATTCCGACTACCACCGCCACCAATCCAGCCGCACCACCGTGATTCCAGCCACCTCAAGTCGTTCCCAGAGTGATCCATTGAGTCCTAGTCGTGTCGTCATATTCTAGTAAGTTCTTTAATTGTTTGAGTCTTGTTCGTTTCTAGTCGAGTCTTTTCATGTTTTCTCTTTATTCGTATTGATCCCTTACGCATCCGACGTTGTTCCGTTCCTTGCTTCCGCGTCCTTTCATCCATGTCGTGTCCCATAGGTCCCGTGTCACATCATAAATCGGTATCAAGAGCCACGTCGGTTTCTATCATTTGTGGTTCAATACGTTGTCTTTTGTTCGTTTATTTATTTTGAGTCTTTTGAGTTGCAATACTTGCATTGTTCATTGAAAAAAAAAGAGAAAAAACTCGGCAATCAACAAAAAAAAAGAGAAAAATCGCCGATAAAAAAAAAAAGAAAATCAGTTTAATTATTTGTTATTGATTTTAATTCCTTGTTTTTAGATTTGTTTCCATTTATTTAGGGATTTTTTAGATTGTGTTTCCATTGGTCAAACACATCCAAAAGTCTTTTTCCTTATCTATTATATTTCCTACCTTGTTTAGATTTCTTCCATCCTCATCCATATATATTCAAGATCCTTTACACTTATCCATCATATTTTCGAGTCCTACATCCCTTAGGGTTCGAAATTTTCAGCTCATATACATACACACCCGGTTCACCGTATATACCACATAGTCCATACACCCGTGGTCCATATACACCATCTACTTGAAATACTCATTCTACACGCCTACTTCTACTCTTAGCAACCTTCCGGCTTGATTTTATTCGTTGGAGCTTGAAGAAGACCCAAAGAAACTAGTCAAGAGAAGTTGTTGAATTTTTCGATCAACCCACCCCCAAATTTTCACTCCACACATGCACCACATCAATTTGAGATACATACACGAGTGGAAAAATCAAGAGTGCTTAAACACGAGCATTTGTGAGGATGGTGAGGTACAACCTTTATTTCTTTATGTTTGTTCGTCTGTGCAGGTACAATGAATCTGAAGAACACCAAACCACCGAATACTAAAGGAGGTCAAAGCACACCCCCACTGGACGATCCCAAATCATCCCATGCAATGGAAGAGACGTCCTACACCGCTGAAAATCAGTTGGATGCCAAAGACTCTAAATACCATTTTGATACACTGTCTCAGCATATGATGCGCATGCAGCGCGAATCTGAGAACCGTATGGCCGATGCCTTGGCCAAACTCGCGGGGCAGATTGAGTCCCTCAAAACTCAGTCAACTACAGCTCCCACAGTGCAAGGAAACGCCGCCACTAATGCAACCACTGCAGCAAATGGCACAGTTCAAGGAGCCAACACCGGAGCTGTACATCCAAATGTACAACTGAGAAACGCAGCCCCTAATGCGCCTCCAGCTCCCAGAATTCAGCTAGATCTACCTGAGTTTGACGAGTTTGAGTTCGAGCCTGAACTTGAAGAGGAAGCTGGATTTGAGCCTCCAAGAAGAGACGCACGCTGACCCCGTGGTCCCCAGCGTCGCGCACTTAGGAATGAACGACCCTGATACGGAGATGCCGAAACATTGCTGAATAACATTAAGACGAGCATCCCGGAATTCGAAGGCCTTCATGATCCTGATCTTTACCTTGATTGGGAACATAAGGTAGACAAAATATTCGAGTGCTACGACTTCCCCGAAGTCAAAAAGGTGCAGCTCGCTGCAATGGATCAAAGGCTACGCAGCGACGTGGTTCGATCATCAACAAAAATGCCACCGCCGTGATAGATGGCCTTTGATCGACACTTGGCAGGAGATGAAGGATGTGATGTGAGGCCGATTTGTTCCCGTTCACTATGAACGAGTAAGGAAATCGCACCACTGAGGAGTATCACAAAGAACTCGAGACGACCATGATTCGCATCGGAAAAGAGGATTCCATAGATGCTACCATCATCTAGTACATCGAAGGAATGCATCCAAAAATCACATGCGAGGTCGAGTTGCGTGATTTCTCTACCATCGAAGAGATGGTACACTACGCATCGAAAGTTGAACGGCAGCTCAAAGATGGCCGGAGGAAGACGGCGAGTAGTTCAGCCCCTCCACGCCAATCTTGGCCCCGAGGTACGCCTCCTACAGCCTCATCCGACCCTACACGGTCCAAGGGTGCTCCAGAGCAGCCCGTTCGACGTTTTGATCGCTCTGCACCACAGCCCAATCGTAGACCCGAGTCTACACTACCGAGGCTAGTCCCCACACGACCAAATCAAGGGAGTTCGACCCTCACAGCCCCTTCTTGAGCTCGTGACATTCAATGTCACAAATGTCAAGGTTGGGGCCACTTTCAAGCTCAGTATCCAAACCGGCGCGTTCTATACTTGACGGAGTCAAACGAAGTCGAGTCAGCCAATGAGGATGAAGATAAGCCAGAGGTCGACGTCTCCCATGAGAAGTCGAGCCAAGATGATGCCAAGTCTGCTGAAATTGATCCAGAAGTTCAACAAGTCAGTTTAGTCACCATCCGGAGTTTGAGCATCATTCGAGAGGAAGAGCAAGAGCACCAATGGGAAAATATTTTCTACACTCGTGCTGTGAAAATTCAAGGTCACTCGTGCTCCATGATCATTGACAGTGGCAGTGTTATCAACGCCATTAGTCAATATGCAGTTGAGAAGCTTGGTCTCCCAGTGAAGCAACATCCGAGCCCCTACAGACTTCAGTGGCTTACAAACCGAGGCGAGATCCACGTGGTTCACCAGGTATGTGTCTCGTTCTCAATCAATAAGTTTTCTGACTCTGTTTTGTGCGACTTCATCCCTATGGATGCTGCACATTTGTTGTTGGGAAGACCTTGGCAGTTTGATCGACATGTAGTCCACGACGGGCGAGCCAATACCTACACTGTCGAAATTGATGGCCAACGCAGCACCTTGAAGCCGTTGTCGCCTAAAGCCATTGCTATGGATCAACAATGCATGTAAGAGAAGTTTAAAGAGGAGAAGTGATAAGACCCGAGCCGAGGAGATGTCCGATCCAATCAAGGTACCAGAAGGACCGGTAACGCGAGCAAGAGCTAAGAGGTTCAAGGAAAACCTCAATGGATTCATGCGAGAGATCTGGCACCAAGAGTTGGCTAAACGACCCGTAGAAGGAGAAGAACCCGAGCCCAGGTGGAAGATGGTGATCTCGAGCTACGGGCACAGACTACAGCACGAGTCAGGACGCGAGCACCCGGTCGCGCCGTTTGGCACGAGCTACAGCGCGGGTGAGCACGCGAGTGGACCCGGTCGCGCCACCAGTGCTTCGGGCGATGAGACTGGCGCGTTCTACAGCGCAACCTGAGGCGCGAGTGAAGCCGGCCGGTCGCACCGCAGACGCTACAGGAATGAGACCGGCGCGACCTACAGCGTGAGTGAGCCCGTGTCGCGCCCATCTGGGCGTGTCCGGAATTGATGAGACCATGGCAATCATCAAATCGGTCCATCCAAAGCTGCCATTAAAGGATCCCAAGATTGTTACTTCTTTAATAATCAAAGATTGGAGATCAAGATTTGAAGAGCAATGCATGAAGATAGAACTCATCAAATTGTGCATACATGGCAGATTCGCGTTGCATGGAATTTTCGTCCCTTATTTGATTTAATTAGGGATTGAATTTTATTTAGACTATAGTATTTATTTAATTATGTTAGACTATAGTTTAGTTCAGATTTTTATTTAATTTAATGTAATTTTCGTCCATATTATAGTCAAGGTTGACTAGAATTGTATTTAAGGCAATTTCCTACCTTGAATAGAATTCTAGCTTAGGTATCTTCCTAGTATAGTTAGAGATCCCTTTTGGATCAATTTTTAGGCCTTTTAACCTTATTATTTTCGTGGCTTTTAACCCTATAAATAGGGGAACCATGTAACATTATTATTTTAGACTCTATTTGATAAATTTAGCTTTGTGCTTTCAATATAGTCTCACCCCCTTCAAAACCTTTGTGATTTGGTTCGAAAATTACACTCTTAAAGCTTAGCAAACTTTAGGTTTTATTTCAAGTCTCGTTCTAGTGCTCGTGTGGTGCTAGGGTTGGATTGCTACGAAGAGGATTCAAGTGGTGATTCGTTTGGTGGAGTAATCTTCACTAGGTGGACGCTCCGAGTTCGATTCATTCTACAACAACATCGACGCCTCCATATCGACGTCCTCCATCTTACATAATTCGTCCATATCAAGATCAAGACATCCCAAATCAGTTCGAGTTCCTCCCATCAAGTTCTCAAGTCGTTCGTTCGCTTTATCCGTAAGTTCGTTTATTCCCTATCATATCCTATCTACTCGAGCCCTTCTTCACCTAACCTATACACGTTCCTACCCTTAAATTCCAGCCCTCATTTATCCCTTTACAGTCCTCCTTTACCTTGGTTTTGTGTTACACAGTTCGTGTCGTTTTCTACGTGTTCTAGTTGTCTAGATTTATCGTAATTTTCATTTGTTTATCGAGTCGGATTGAAGCCCTTCATTAAGTTGACGTGTTTCGTTCCTAAGTCTTCCGCTACCTTATTATTATCGTCCTAGGTTAATAGTCCGGGTCGTATCATATTTTGGTATCAGAGCCAGGTTAGCTCTGCTGGTGGTGGTTCAATCCGACGTGTCATTTTATCCTACGTGTCTTTTATTTTATTACTTGTCATCGAGTTGTAATAGCATAGCTATCATTTTAAAAAAAAAAGAGAGAGAAAAAGCCGATCAAAAAAAAAAGAGGCGATCAAAAAAAAAAAATCGGATAAAAAGAAAGAAAAATCCGAAAATTAAAAAAAAAAAGAGGCATATTCATTGTGTTACCTTTTGAGTCTTGTTTTAATTTTAGTACTTTCCTTGTAGTACTTTTCTATAGTTGGTATTTTCCTTATAGTCAAGTTCTATAGTTGGTACTTTCCATTAGAGATTTGTTTTATTTTAGGAATTTTCCTTTCTAGTTCTAATTTTATTTTGGTAATTTCCTTTAGAGTTATATTTTATTTTTGGAACCTTCCTTTCAAGTTTTATTTTATTTTGGTAATTTCCTTTTGAGTTGTAATTTATTTTTGGTTCTTTCCTTTTAGAGTCTAGTTCAATTAGGATATTTAGAATTGTGTCACAATTGTGTAACACTTTCCAAATTACCTAATATTTCTTTCCTTCTATCTTTGGGATTTATTTTTGGATTTCCTACACTATTTAGGACTTCAAAAATACATCTAATTCTTTCCTTATCTTGATTTCTTCCATTCCAATCCTTTCAAACCTTCCATATACTCCCCCATACCCATTAAATTTCGTCCCCTATACCTTATAGAGTTCGAGAATTTCAGCCTTAGTCATAACACCCATGCACCATGCTCCCCATGGGCCGTACACCATATACACCAAATTCTCGCCATCTCCACAGCTACAACAAGACAATCATTCCCAAATTTGAAGGTCTATATGATCCCGATGCTTACCTTGATTGGGAACAAAGAGTTGACAAAATCTTTCAGCGCTACTACTTCCCCGAGCCAAAGAAGGTGCAATTAGTTTCCTTAGCGTTTACAGGCTATGCAGCAACATGGTGGGAATTACAGCAGAACCGATGCCATCGAGATCACCTTCCACCTATCGACACATGGTGTGAGTTGAAAGATTTGATGCGAAAACGCTTCATTCCAGACCACTACCAATGGGAGTTGGAGGAGAAGCTATACAAGCTTAGGCAAAGAGATCAAAGTGTAAATGTCTACTACAACAAAATGATTGAAGCCATGAGACGAGCTAATATAGAAGAATATCCAGAAGATACCATGGATAGATTTCTAGCTGGTCTACGAAGGGCAATTCGTGAAAGAGTAGCATTGTATCGCTTCGATGAGTTGGGAGACATGGTGGATTACGCCATTCGGATAGAAAAATGGCTAGAAGAATTAGAGATGAAGTCAAAGGAAGCGGTTCAAGTAGAGTTGAGCGTTGCCACCCATGATGATTCTATTTCCAAGGTACAAATTCTAGACTTCGTTGAAGTACCTTTTATCTCATTACCATCTGTTTCTATGTGTTTAGAAGATGAGATAGTTGAAGAAGCTAAGCCGGAAGTAGACATGATAGAAACAACGAATGAAGAGATGCCAATTTTGGAGGAGTTAGAAAATTGCAGTTTGGAAGTTTTGTCCATGGAGATGACAAGTCCTAAAGATTGTATGGTAGATGAACTAAAAATTGTGAATTTGGAGAGCATTGTTGCAGTTGATAAGATCGAAGAAGATGAAAAGATGATGGAGTTACAACCATGTTCACAAACAGAGGATGACATCATTTTGGAAATGGATGTTGCACAAGTGGAGCCTTTGCAAAAACACATGGCGGATCCATTGATTTCTAACATTTTTTGTCAACCTTGTACTTTTAATGTTTTAATCTTACAGGTTGCCAAAGATGTGCCACATGTTATTGATGTTCCACCAGACTTATTCGCGGTTCCTATGTCCGTGCATCCCATGAAGTTGAAGGTTGAGCTAAAAGAGATTGATGATCAGTTCGTGTTCATTTTCGATCCAGACCGTTCGAATTCGAGGACGAATTCTTTTCAAGAGGAGGGGAATGATGAGACCATGGCAATCATCAAATCGGTCCATCCAAAGCTGCCATTAAAGGATCCCAAGATTGTTACTTCTTTAATACTCAAAGATTGGAGATCAAGATTTGAAGAGCAATGCATGAAGATAGAACTCATCAAATTGTGCATACATGGCAGATTCGCGTTGCATGGAATTTTCGTCCCTTATTTGATTTAATTAGGGATTGAATTTTATTGAGACTATAGTATTTATTTAATTATGTTAGACTATAGTTTAGTTCAGATTTTTATTTAATTTAATGTAATTTTCGTCCATATTATAGTCAAGGTTGACTAGAATTGTATTTAAGGCAATTTCCTACCTTGAATAGAATTCTAGCTTAGGTATCTTCCTAGTATAGTTAGAGATCCCTTTTGGATCAATTTTTAGGCCTTTTAACCTTATTATTTTCGTGGCTTTTAACCCTATAAATAGGGGAACCATGTAACATTATTATTTTAGACTCTATTTGATAAATTTAGCTTTGTGCTTTCAATATAGTCTCACCCCCTTCAAAACCTTTGTGATTTGGTTCGAAAATTACACTCTTAAAGCTTAGCAAACTTTAGGTTTTATTTCAAGTCTCGTTCTAGTGCTCGTGTGGTGCTAGGGTTGGATTGCTACGAAGAGGATTCAAGTGGTGATTCGTTTGGTGGAGTAATCTTCACTAGGTGGACGCTCCGAGTTCGATTCATTCTACAACAACATCGACGCCTCCATATCGACGTCCTCCATCTTACATAATTCGTCCATATCAAGATCAAGACATCCCAAATCAGTTCGAGTTCCTCCCATCAAGTTCTCAAGTCGTTCGTTCGCTTTATCCGTAAGTTCGTTTATTCCCTATCATATCCTATCTACTCGAGCCCTTCTTCACCTAACCTATACACGTTCCTACCCTTAAATTCCAGCCCTCATTTATCCCTTTACAGTCCTCCTTTACCTTGGTTTTGTGTTACACAGTTCGTGTCGTTTTCTACGTGTTCTAGTTGTCTAGATTTATCGTAATTTTCATTTGTTTATCGAGTCGGATTGAAGCCCTTCATTAAGTTGACGTGTTTCGTTCCTAAGTCTTCCGCTACCTTATTATTATCGTCCTAGGTTAATAGTCCGGGTCGTATCATATTTTGGTATCAGAGCCAGGTTAGCTCTGCTGGTGGTGGTTCAATCCGACGTGTCATTTTATCCTACGTGTCTTTTATTTTATTACTTGTCATCGAGTTGTAATAGCATAGCTATCATTTTAAAAAAAAAAGAGAGAGAAAAAGCCGATCAAAAAAAAAAAAGAGGCGATCAAAAAAAAAAAAAATCGGATAAAAAGAAAGAAAAATCCGAAAATTAAAAAAAAAAAAGAGGCATATTCATTGAGAACTTGATGGGAGGAACTCGAACTGATTTGGGATGTCTTGATCTTGATATGGACGAATTATGTAAGATGGAGGACGTCGATATGGAGGCGTCGATGTTGTTGTAGAATGAATCGAACTCGGAGCGTCCACCTAGTGAAGATTACTCCACCAAACGAATCACCACTTGAATCCTCTTCGTAGCAATCCAACCCTAGCACCACACGAGCACTAGAACGAGACTTGAAATAAAACCTAAAGTTTGCTAAGCTTTAAGAGTGTAATTTTCGAACCAAATCACAAAGGTTTTGAAGGGGGTGAGACTATATTGAAAGCACAAAGCTAAATTTATCAAATAGAGTCTAAAATAATAATGTTACATGGTTCCCCTATTTATAGGGTTAAAAGCCACGAAAATAATAAGGTTAAAAGGCCTAAAAATTGATCCAAAAGGGATCTCTAACTATACTAGGAAGATACCTAAGCTAGAATTCTATTCAAGGTAGGAAATTGCCTTAAATACAATTCTAGTCAACCTTGACTATAATATGGACGAAAATTACATTAAATTAAATAAAAATCTGAACTAAACTATAGTCTAACATAATTAAATAAATACTATAGTCTAAATAAAATTCAATCCCTAATTAAATCAAATAAGGGACGAAAATTCCATGCAATGCGAATCTGCCATGTATGCACAATTTGATGAGTTCTATCTTCATGCATTGCTCTTCAAATCTTGATCTCCAATCTTTGATTATTAAAGAAGTAACAATCTTGGGATCCTTTAATGGCAGCTTTGGATGGACCGATTTGATGATTGCCATGGTCTCATCAGGAATTGTGCGATTTTATGTTTTAAGTTCCTAGTTTAAGTTGGATATTAATTTAGGGCTTTAGTTATTTTGGACCAACTATATAAGGCTTGTAACTCTTATTTTTGAGAACAACTTTGATTTCATTAATTTTATTACGTGAGTTTTCACTTTCCTCTCTGAGAGAGTTATTCGAGTTTCACAACACAACGTGAGATTCAATTGACTTATCAAACGGATTCGCATCCCCGTTTGTGGCGTCATCACCCAATCCAAGTTCGTGTTTCCAATTGATCGAGGGTCTCGACTACATCGTGTTCGAGGTTTGACATCTTTGAGAGGCTAGGGTTTGGATCCATCCATCCATTCCGTGGAATCTGCTACAATCCTGGATAAAACATCTGCTGACTTTGTCGTATGCCGGCGAGGATCGCATCAAGAAGGAGAAGCAAGCAACCGCAAAACGGGCTCCGAAGACCCCAATCGACGGCATGCCCAAAACAGCCGGTACTTAGCCCAATACCGTCACCCCTTCACCTCCAAAACAGCCCATTGACGACCCCAAAGCTGTAGAAAAGTCATCCAAGTCAAGTACAAACAAGCCTCACAGTCAGAGCTTGTTTATTTCAGTAAAAGGAGTCCAAAAAGCCGTCAAAGCAGGTATGCCTCTTGTTTTACTTACTTATAAGAGCGGTGCTACTAACGAGTCTTTGTCTAGTGATGGCAGCCCTTATTAGATGAGTTTCGAGAAGTATTCCCCGAGGAGATACCTAGCGGCCTCCCTCCAGTTCGCGGGATCGAGCACCAGATCGATTTCGTGTCCGGAGCAGTCCTTCCAAACCGACCAGCCTATCACACGTCCCCTGACAAGACCTAATAGATATCTGATAGGCAAGTGAAGGAACTGTTGGAGAAGAAGCAAATCCGTGAGAGTTTGAGCCCCTGCGCCGTTCCAGTCATTTTAGTGCCAAAGAAGAACAACGAATAGCGTATGTGCATGGATTGCCGAGCAATCAATAAAATCATTGTAAAGTATCGTTTTCCCATCCCTAGGTTAGATGATATGCTAGATGAGTTGTCTGGAGCATGCATATTTTCGAAAATTGATTTACGATCTGGCTATTTTCAAGTTCGTATGCAAGAGGGGGATAAGTGGAAAACTGCATTTAAGACAAAGCATGGTTTATATGAGTGGCTTGTTATGCCTTTTGGTCTCACTAATGCACCGAGCACATTTATGCGCTTGATGAATCATGTTTTGCGTGAAGTGATTGGAAAGTAAGTGGTTGTGTATTTTGATGATATATTGATTTATAGTGACACGCCACCTACACACTTGCAGCACCTTAGACATGTTTTTGAGATTTTGAGATCTGCGAAATTATATGGTAATCTGCCTAAGTGTTCTTTCTGCATGAATGAAGTCATATTTCTTGGCTTTGTTGTGAGTGAACGCGGTATAGAAGTAGATCGTTCCAAAATCAAGGCGATTGAGGAATGGCCGACTCCTAAATCGGCGTCTGATATGCGGTCCTTTCATGGACTTGCTGGTTTTTATCATTGCTTTGTGCGCGATTTTTCCAGCATTGCTGCGCCTCTTACTAAGCTAAGTAAGAAGGATCGCAAATTTGAATGGGGTCCTGTTCAAGAGCATGCGTTTAACACATTAAAAATATGTTTATGCAATGCACCTGTTCTTGCTTTACTGGACTTCAATAAAACTTTTGAGAAGGGATTGGTGCTGTTCTAATGCAGGAACGGCGTTCAGTCGCCTACTTTAGTGAGAAGCTCCACGATGCAGCCTTTCGTTATTCGACTTATGACAAGGAGTTCGTGATTCACACGGATCATGAGAGTTTGAAGCATTTAAAAGGCCAATAGAATCTGAATAAACGGCACGCACGTTGGGTAGAATTCATCGGGTCCTTTCTGTACGTCATCAAGTACAAGAAAAGCGCTGAAAACGTGGTGGCCGATGGACTTTCATGAAGGTACGTTCTCTTGAACTTAATGCATGCTAAGCTGTTGGAATTTGATCACATTAAGGGCTTATATGCATTAGATCCATTTTTTGCACCTATATATGAAGCATGTTCGAAACTTACTAAGGTTCGAGATGGGTTTTTCGTGCATGATGGGTTTTTGTTCAAGGGTTCTTGTTTGTGTGTTCCTAAGTCTTCTATGCGTGAGCTGTTGATTTTAGAATCGCATGCGGGAGGTTTAATGGGTCACTTTGGTGTGTCGAAAACATTAGACTTGCTGCATGAACAATTTTATTGGCCGCATATGAGACATGATGTTGAGAATGTGTGTAGTAGATGCATTGTTTGTCGAAAATCTAAGTCTACTTCCCATCCTTTTGGTTTATATACTCCTCTTCCAGCCCCTTCTTTCCCGTGGATTGATTTATCTATGGATTTTATTTTGGGTTTGCCACGGTCTAGATCTAGTCGAGATAGTATTTTTGTTGTTGTTGATAGGTTTTCAAAGATGGCCCATTTCATAGCTTGTAGGAAAACCGATGATGCTGTTCATATCGTCAACTTGTTTTTTGTGCATGTTGTTCGTTTGCATGGAATACCTAGAACTATTGTTAGTGATAAGGATTCTAAGTTTCTTGCACATTTCTAGCGAGTTTTATGGGGAAAATTAGGTACCAAGTTGTTATTTTCTACTGCATGTCATCTCCAAACGAATGGTCAAATAGAGGTAGTTAATCGCACCTTAGGAACTTTGCTGCGTTCTTTAGTTAAAAACAACTTGAAGTCATGGGAAGATTGTTTACCACACGCTGAATTTGCTTATAATCGAGTAATTCATTCTTCTACTAACATGTCTCCGTTTGAAGTTGTTTATGGTTTTAATCCGCTAATGCCTACTGATCTTTTGCCTTTACCTGTTGAGCATCTAACAAGTGTTAAAGGTACAAGGAAAGCGGATCAAGTCAAAGAGATGCATGAAGCAATACGAGCGCGTATTGAGAAGGTAGGCACATGTACTGCTGAAGTTCGAAACAAATGGCGCAAACAAGTACTTTTTCAGCCCGGTGATCGCGTTTGGATTCATCTGAGTCCCGGTCGATTTCCGAATCTGCGAAAGTCGAAGTTAATGCCAAGAGGAGATGGACGATTCACCGTTTTGGAGCACGTTAATGATAACGCCTATCATATTGATTTACCCGGTGAGTATAAGTGTTCATCTACGTTCAATGTGGCTGATTTATCTCCCTTTACTGCAGATGATGAGTTAGAAGTTGATGAGTCCGAGAATTCGAGGATGAATTCTTTTCAGTAGGGAGAATGATAGAGATTGCCCAAGCATTCAAGATAACCCGGCATTGCAGTTCAAAGGTCCAATGACATGTCTACGAACAAAGAAGTTGCAAGCTTATTTACAAGCTAGTGTTCGACGTCAATTTGAGTTGCATGAAGATGACGACGTTCCGAGCAAGCCGAGGTTGATCATATTGTCGTCCATTGATGATGGAGATGAAGGTAATGAGGTATCTAAGAGTTGAGAAGAAGTTCGAAGCCATTTGGACGTGTGCATGAAGAGTTATACGCGTGTGCATGGGAATCCGAAAAGTTGTTGTTTTTTATGCAAAGGTGGCAAGATTAATTATAACATGGGCCATGAATTTAATCACTTAATTCAGCCCATTGTTGTGATTAATTAAAGTCCAATAGGCGAGATTTGAGAGGCCCAAAGTAGCTAGGATTTATCCTTATCTAGTTAGATTTTTGTTATCTTATTTTTGGTATCTTTTGATTTTATCCTAGTTTGATAAGGACTCTTTAACTTTTGAATTTCCTTAGTTATTTAGGTCTAATTTTCGTTCCCTATTGTTTAGTATAAATAGGACATCAATTTGTTACATTAAAGTTAGACAATTGCATGGATACAAGAAGTTTATTTCTCTTTTGTCTCATTGATCTTTTGTTGATCGAAAATTACATCAAACAATTCTATTAATTTAGCAAAACCAATAGTCTTATTTAGGTTCTTCAGGGTATAATTAAGTACTTGGGAGAATTGCTATCCGGAGAAGCTAGACGTGCGCGTTCGAGTTATCAACACGGGTTCGCCGAATTTAGCCAATCTACAACACTACATCGCCGCCGCCTTCACCACCGAATTCCGACGACCACCGCTGCCAATCCAGCCGCACCACCGTGATTCCAGCCACCTCAAGTTGTTCCCAGAGTCATCCATCGAGTCCTAGTCGTGTCGTCGTATTCTAGTAAGTTCTTTAATTGTTCGAGTCTTGTTCGTTTCTAGTCGAGTCTTTTCGTGTTTTCTCTTTATTCGTATTGATCCCTTACGCATTCGACGTTATTTCATTCCTTGCTTCCGCATTCTTTCATCTGTGTCGTGTCCCATAGGTCCCGGGTCACATCAGAATGCCCTAAGCCAAAGAAGAACAACAAGAATAAGAATTGTAATGAATCTGATATGGCTAATGTTGCAACTGGTGATAAACGTGGTGATTGCTATATGGTTACCGATTCTAATTTTATGTCTGATGTCTTTGCGAACTCTGTGTCTGATTCTTTGAGTGAATCTTAAAGACTTATATATTCTGGCTTCACCTACCACATTACACCATTTAAGAATTTGTTTACTTCTGTTAAGAAAGTTGAAAATGACCCTGTGTGTATGATGACTAATGAAAAAATGCAAAGTAGTTGGAATTAAAAATGTGCGCCTAAAATTTGAAACTGGATATGCTATTACTAATGTTAATTATTTCTTGAATTATATTATAAGTTGTTATCATGTGCTGCTTCTTGAATTATGCTATAAGTTGATATGCTTGAGAGAAGATAAGGAAATAGTCAAATGAAAATTTTGAAATGTTCCTTGGTTATTTTCAAAGCTGAAAAGAAGAATGACTCCATTTAATAATATGAATGATTTTAGTATTTGGAAGCAGAAAATGAAATGTGTGTTAATCCACCAACATGTTTCTAAATGTATTGATCAATCTTATGCCACTAATAAAACTGATGAGAAAAAAGGTTGAGCTTATCAGACTCTATGATTAGTAAAAATAGGCACTATTAAACATGTTAAAGCTATCTTGGATAAACTTGAAGAACTGTACATCGAAACTTCATTTAATAGCCAATTGTATTTGGTAGAAAAACTTTTTAAGTATAAAGTTGGCATGTCTGAAGATATTAATGAGAATATTGGTGGGTTTATAAAGCTAGTTCAAGATATTAATAGGGTTGGTGATACTACTATTGATAACTATACTAGTAGTGTCTTAATGAATGTTATTCATGATTCTTACTCTGATGTGAAATCTGCTATAAAATATGATAGAGATAGTTCCATTGTGGATGTGATTGTACATGCTCTAAAAAGTAAGGAGTTAGATTTGCTTGAAAATGGCGGTAGTAATTTTCAAGAAAAAGCTATGCACGTAAGGGGAAAGACTAACACTAGGTCTTCTGATAATTCTCAAAATGGTGGTAAGAAAAAAGAAAGGTAAAAGTAGGTCAAAATATAGGAATAAGGGCTTTAGAAAGTGCTATAACTGTCATGAACCTGGACATTATGCTAAAGAATGCCCTAAGCCAAAGAAGAACAATAAGAATAAGAATAGTAATGAATCTGATATGGCTAATATTGTAACTGGTGACAAACTCGGTGAGTGTTATATGGTTACTAGTTCTAATTTTGTGTCTGATCTCTCTGCAAACTCTTTGTGTCTGATTCTTTAAGTTAATCTGAATGGCTTATAGATTTTGGCTGCACCCACTGCATTACCCATTTGAAGAATTTTTTTACTTCTTTTAAAGAAGTTGAAAATGACTTTGTGTCTATAGCTAATCAAAAGAAATGTAAAGTAGTTAGAATTGGAAATGTGTGCCTACAATTTGAAACTTAATCTACTATTACTGTAAGAAATGTCAGATATGTGCCTAAATTATTCTATAACTTGTAATCATGTGCTGCTTTAGAATATAGTGGGCTTGAGGGAAGATGGAGAAATGGTCAAATGAAAATTTTAAGAGGTTCATTGGTTATTTTCAAAGCTGAAAAGAAGAATAACCTGTGTTAGAATTTGTTGCCTGAAAAGTTGTGAATTTCAAATGTAAACAACAAAGTTGTTTATAATGTCGAAGCTAGTATTTCCATTATGCCTTCAACATGCAGCGGAAGAATAAAAAATACTTTGCACAAAATGTGTTTTAAATCACACTCTTTACGATGTGTGATTGTCTCAAGGCAAAATTCACTAACATAAGTGAAATACAAAACAACAATACAAGTGTTGTCTCAGTTCACTCCCTTGACAACATTGCATACAACATACAAGAGAACTATCCTAGCTTCATTCACTTGAACAGTCTTGCGAACAAACACTATCTAAACATATAGATAGAAACAAAACGTTAATCTAAATCCTAAGACTCTCAGATTTGACTAACCAACCTATACACACAACTGAAACTAAACTTCAGTTGATTGGGATGCTAGGCAGATATCGGGAAGGATGTTTTGGATCTTCGAGATGACACTAGATGCAAGATTCAGAGCTTCTCACAAACCACGAGGATAACATGCTTGCACAAATGATTTTAAGGTCTAAGGAGGCCTTAAATAATTCCTCCATCTTGCTCGAGCAGTTGCTCCATGATTACAAGAGGTGTGGCCTTGAATCAACTGCATTCCACTTCCCATTGTTGTAGTAGACTTGAGATAACCGCCTTCTGCATGGCGATTCAAACGTTCTTCAACATCCTGTAATAGTGGCAGTTACTCCAGTGACCCATGTTCACATGTAACGGTTAGTGTCCAAGAAGGAGTAGGAACATCACGTCCTTATAAATCCGGAACAGATTTTGACCAATTCAAAATCAAATAAGATCCATGATTTACTTCAGAATAAAATCAACCATAAATCCCTAAATACGTGGAAAATAAAATGTGACATAAATCACAAAGTAATCAGATTAATTTAAAATAAATTAATCCTAAATAATAGAAAATGATAAGTGTTGAGTGCTGTTTGACATTGATGTTCAATGTTGAACTTAATGTCATACAGACTCCCTACGACAGTGTCTGTGACATTCATCGTGACTAATCTTATCATTTCCTAGTTTTTTTATTATTTATTATTTTTAATAAATTATGTTCCATTTTAAATCATGTATATATCCACCAAATTAATATTTCAAATAAACGGATATATATATATATATGTGTGTGTGTGTGGTTAATATATTATTTAGAGTTTGAATAAGTCAAAACTCTATCCCCTATTTTTTAGGTTTCTTGTTATCTCTATTTAACCTTTTTCTTTTTCAGAATTTATATTGCTGGAAATTATCAGAAAATAAGAAGGAATGATGTGGGTTATATTTTCAACCATATGAAGGAGACGGTTTTCCTCAAACACGATGAAGTAGTGGTGGTGGCGGTTAACTACAACCCACGATCAAGAAGAGATGACTTGGACCTTAGTCGATTCAAGTGAAGAGCTTATTAAAGAAGCATGAACCACACTTGAGGAGAATTATTCGAGCAGAAAATATCTTGCCGCTGTGTGTGAAGATTGAAGAGCTCGAGTCACAAACTAGCAAATAGATTTCACTTTTCTTCTTCTTTCTTACCTTTCATGTTTTTTTTTCTTGTTCAACCAATTCATGTGAATAGGTTGTCCAAATTAGGTTAGATAGAAGATTTTGAAATCATTGCAAGTTTGATTATAAATTGACGGTAGGTTGATTTGTATTATTTGAATTCAATTTAGTTATAGGACTATATTAGAATTCATGTATCTTTGTTGATGTGTCAAGAGCACAACGTCTGACATTATCAATTGATCATTTGTGCTTGCTTGTGGTAGCTTAATTTCACCTTGTGGCAATCACATACATGTTGTGTGTGATTTAAAATTTATCTTCATGTTATATTGTGTTATTTATACCCAGCATTTTATGTTAAGATATTTTTTCAACTATCAGTAACATTGAGTTTGACATTACGAATCTGTTTATATTCTATACAACATTGACTTTAATGTTATCAAACAAAGTGATAACATCATTTGGAACACATCACATCATTCTCAACAACCTGTATATTTGCAAAATGTATCTCCCGTTCCTGCTGAATGCTCTGAGAAATGATAAAATTGTGTCGTGTCATAATAAGCTTGAGCATATGAGTAATAAAGGTGTTGAAATTTTGAAATATGATGGTGTGTTTGGATCAAATATGATTTCTAGCATGTCTTTCTGTGATGCTTATGTTTTAGACAAACAACACAAGTTCAATTCCCTATTTCTGAGTCTCTAAATTTGTCTAAGTGTATTGATATACTTGAGTACTTGTATGCATGTCTGGGGTCCTGCTAGTGTTCCTACTCATGGTGGGAATAGGTTTTTCTTGTCCATAATTGATGAGAATCAGATCATGCCAACAAAAGAAGAAGAAATGCACCATGGCAGCCCCAAGTGGATTGCTATGTTGTCCATAGAAGATGAAGAAGATCAGAATGACGAGATCGAGCAAGGTAATGATCAAGATGATCCGGAGCTGCAGTTTAAAGGTCCAATGACGCGTTTGCGAGCTAAGAAGTTGCAAGCTTATTTACAAGCTTCTATTCGTCGTAAATTCGAACTTGGTGAAGATGAAGACAAGGGCAGCTCGAGATTGATCACCATGCTTTCCATTAATGAAGAAGAAGGAAGCATGAAGACGTGAGAAGAAGAATCACGCCATTTGGACGTGTGCATGAAGAGTTCTACGCGTTTGCATGGGAATCCGACAAGTTGCTGTTTTTCATGCAAAGGTGGCAAGAATTAAACATCACATGGGCCACGAATTAATTGATTATTTGGCAGCCCATGTCATGTAGATTGAAGTCCAAATAGGCGAATTTTGAAGGCCCAAAATCAGTTTGGGATTTATCCTTATCTAGTTAGATTTTTGTTATCTTATTTTTGGTATCTTTTGATTTTATCCTAGATTGATTAGGATTAGTATATTTTTGATTTCTTTAGCTTTTAGGACTCTAATTTTCGTCCATATATCACTCCTATAAATAGGAGTACCTTGTGACATTATTATTCAGACAATTGCAAGAAATAAAGAGTTATTCTCAATCTGTCTCCTAGATCTTTTGTTGATCGAGTTTTTACCAACAATTCTATTGATTTAGCACTTCAATAGTCTTAATCAAGTTCTTCAGGGTATATTAAGTACTTGGGAGAATTGCTATCCGGAGAAGTTAGACGTGCGCGTTCGGGTTTTCAACACGGGTTCGCCGAATCTAGCCGATTCCACATCTACACGTCGCCGCCACTCAATCCACCATTCCGACGACCACCGCCGCCTTCACCGCCGTTCACCACCGAGATTCCAGCCCCTTCCAGCCGTTCAAGTGTTCATCGAGTCCTAGTCGTGTCATCGCATTCTAGTAAGTTCTTTATCTGTTCGAGTCTTGTTCATTTCTAGTCGAGTCTTTTCTTGTTTTCTCTTTGTTCGTATTGATCCCTTACGCATCCGACGTTGTTCCGTTCCTTGCTTCCGCGTCTTTTCATCCGTGTCGTGTCCCATAGGTCCCGGGTCACATCAATAATTGATGATTTCTCAAGAAAATTTTGGGTGTTTTTAATGAAAAATAAATTTGAAGCCTTTGATAAGTTCAATGCTTGGAATCATTAATTGAAAATCAAACTAGAAAGAAGATTTAAGGACTGATAATGGTTTAGAGTTTGAGAATACTCAAGTAGATGGTTTATGTGTGTAAATCTGGAATTAAAAGACAAATTTGTTCCTTATAACCCCTAGCAGAATATGGTTGCTGAAATTATGAATATGACTCTTTTACACATGATGGGAGGAATGTGTAAGTTATCTAGTGATACCAATTTATGATGTGACCCGGGACCTATGGGACACGACACAGTGAAAAGACGCGGAAGCAAGGAACGGAACAACGTCGGATGCGTAAGGGATCAATACGAATAAAGGAAAACACGAGAAAGACTCGACTAAGAACAAACAAGACTCGAATGAATAAAGAACTTACTAGAATACGAAGACTCGAACTATGACTCGAAGGAACACCCTTGGATAGCTTCAGTGGTGGCTAGAACGACAACGTACGGTGGCGTGAACGGCGGAGGTCGTCGTGAGGGTGGATTTGGCGGTGGTGATGGATAGAATGAATCGGCTATACGGTGAACCCGTGTTGAATCAACCCGAACGCACTCGTCTAGCTTCTCCGGATAGTAATTCTCCCAAGTACTTGAACGTACCCTGAAGAACTTGATTAAGACTATTGGATTGCTAATTCAATAGAATTGTTTGGATATTTTCGATCAACCTTAGGATCTTGGAGACAAAAGAGAAATAATTCTTGTATTCATGCAATTGTCTGCATTATGAATGTCACAAGGTACTCCTATTTATAGGAGCATATATGGACGAAAATTAGATTCCTAAAAGCTAAAGAAATCGAAAATATACTAATCCTAATCAATCTAGGATAAAATCAAAAGATACCAAAAATAAGATAACAAAAATCTAACTAGATAAGGATAAATCCCAAACTGATTTTGGGCCTTCAAAATTCGCCTCTTATTGGACTTGGGCTCTTCAATAACGTGTTGGACTATTATTAGATGAACCCACACGTTATCTTCAACGTCAACCTGGTCAGTATGCCCATACCGACTAACTTCAAGCAATCTGGTCAGTATGCCCATACCGACTAACTTCAAGCCTTATTCTTTATCATCAATGGTTAGCATAGTGATCCATCTTGGGCTGCTCTTCACTTCATCTTCATGTATTTCGAATTTGCGCCTTATTGAAGCTTGTAGATAAGCTTGCAACTTCCTAGCTCGCAAACGCGTCACAGGACCTTTGAACTGCAACTCCGGATCATCTGGATCATTGCTAGGCACGATCTCATCATCTAGTCTGTCTAAAAAGTTTTGTGTGAGGCAATTTGTACTATTGCTTACTTGATAAATAGGTTCCCTTCTGTCCCCTTAAAGGGAAAATGTCCTAAAAAGTAAATTGCTGAAAGTAAAGCACACAAAGAGTTTGGTAACCTTGTTCGATTAACTAATCTATGTCAAAGAGACTTGTCAGGTTTATGCGAAATAATCCACTACTCCGATGTATCCTTTACTAGGGATCTTACACGTAGCTGACCTCCCGTCACTCAATATTCATTCTACCTATACACCCTCTTTCACTGGATTGAACTATGAGATCCTCTCACAACCTAGATTTATACCTATCTAGTTCCTACAGAAAATCTCTCCTGTGACTTTTTTTGACAGTGTATGAAAAGTATTTCAATACACAAAGACTAGAACTCTAATCTCTAGCCTAATAAAGATGACCGAAACTATGTGTCTCTTTAAACAATTAGAGATCTTAAGAATTCTATGCAAAATATATCTATTAAGTGCATTCTGTTATATTTTTGACAGGTCTGTATCCTAAGCTATTTGTAGATTACAATATAGCCTTAATAAGGAAACAGAATTCCTAATCATAATCTGAGTCTGATAAGAAAACTCTCCTTATTCAAGCTAAAACCTAGGACTTGCCATGTTAAAATTATTCCATCTTTAGACTTCTGCCTTGACTTCAATCACATGATCTCCAAGCTGAATAAGACATCTACTAGAACAATCTTGAATCTCTTCTTAGTTGGTAACTTCGAACAGCTTCAATAATCTTGGAAGAACAATCTGCACAAAAGATGTTCATGCAAATGTTCACGAACGTTGCAATGAACATTGTTGATCTCTGAACTTTCACATTAGGTAGCACAGTGGAATGTCTTGTATGTGCACAAACTGACTTCTGGCTATCACTCAAGATAGATTGCAATACTCAGTATGTTGAACAATCTCAATTTTGTCTCGATGCACAATCATCTTCATCTTCAGCTCAATCCAATCTTCCTACTTGAGCTATCTTCATCAAGGTCAAGATTATTGCAAATGTACTTGGAAAAAAGTAAATACTTAGTGATGATTCTATGCTATAAAGATCAATGATAATCAATCACTATTGCAAGTGCAAAGTATAGCACTTGATAAATAAAAGCTTAGTGCAAAGCTTAACACTAACAATCTCCCACTTAGTGTTATATCTCTGCTTAGCTCAATGTATAGCACTAACAAGTCACTCAGCCATATTTTGCCTACCTATCCAAAGAGTCAACATTGCAACCAACATAAAGTCCTATTTGATTTCTAGTTTAAATTTTACATTTTAGTAGTGGAGAACAGATGATTTTTAAGCTTATGGTGGATTGTTGTGTTTTCTGATTTTGAGAGTTACACCTTATACACTCAAGTGTGTAGTGAATTTACATACTTACCTTTCGAGAGGTATGTAATTCTAATAAATTTTGATTGATGTGTTATTATTAAACTTCTAATTTTTCCATGTTCAGTTTGACGCATCTAGAGAGAATCTGAGGCAAGTACTTTGTGATGCGATCCTTGCCGGCATACGACAAAGACATCAGATGTTATATCCAGGATTGTAGCAGATTCCACGGAATGGATGAATAGATCCAAACCCTAGCCTCACAAAGATGTCAAACCTCGAACACGATGTAGTCGAGACCCTCGATCAATTGGAAACACGAACTTGGATTGGGTGACGACGCCACAAACGGAGATGTGAATCCGTTTGATAAGTCGGTTGAATCTCACGCTGTGTTGTAAAACTCGAATAACTGTCTCAGAGAGAAAAGTGAAAACTCACGTAATAAAATTAATGATATCAAAGTTGTTCTCAAAAATAAGAGATTACAAGCCTTATATAGATGGTCCAAAAATAAACTAAGACCTAATTAATATCCCACTTGAATTAGAAAAATAAAACATAAAATCGCGCAATTCCGGACACGCCCAGATGGGCGCGACACGGGGTCACTCGCGCCGTAGGTCGCGCCGGTCTCATTCCGTGTAGAGTCAGTGGCACGACCGGCCTCACTCGCGCCTCAGGTCGCGCTGTAGAACACGCCAGTCTCATCGCCCGAAGCGTTGGTGGCACGACCGGATCCACTCACGTGTTCACCCGTGCTGTAGCTCGCATCAAGTGGCGCGACCGGGTGCTCGTGTCCTGGCTCGTGCTGTAGCTCGAGATCACTATCTTCCACTTGGGATCGGGTTCTTCTCCTTCTACGGGTCGTTTAGCCAACTCTTGGTTCCAGATCTCTCGCATAAAAGCATTGAGGCTTTCCTTGAACCTCTTAGCTCTTGCTCATGTTACCGGACCTTCTGGCACCTTGATTGGATCAGACATCTCCTCAGCTCGGGTCTTATCATCCCCCTCCTTTTGAAAAGGATTTGTCCTCAAATCCAGCTCGTCACCTACATCAAAAGGACTTAAATCAGCAACATTAAATGAAAAACTTACTTTGTACTCACCTGGCAAGTCCAACTTGTATGCATTATCACTGATGTGCTCCACAACTTGGAATGGTCCATCGCCTCTGGGAAGCAACTTAGAACACCTTTGAACTGGAAACCGCTCTTTACGCATATGTAGCCAAACCCATTCACCAGGCTCAAACACGACCTTCCGTCGCCCCTTGTTGGCTTTGTTGGCATACTGCTCGGTTCGCCTTTCTATGTTTGCTCTAGCCTTCTCATGTATCTGTTTAACAAAATCAGCTCTCTTTTCCCCTTCAAGGTTAGTATGTTCATGAACAGGTGAAGGAATCAAATCCAACGGAGTTAAAGGGTTAAAGCCATATGCAACTTCAAATAGAGAAAACTGAGATACAGAATGCACAGACCTATTATATGCAAATTCAACATGTGGCAAACATTCCTCCCAAGTTTTAATGTTCTTTTTAATTATTGCCCTTAACAATATAGATAAAGTCCTATTTACTACTTCCATCTGACCATCAGTCTGTGGGTGACAAGTAGTAGAAAACAAAAGCTTCGTACCTAACTTACACCACAAAGTCTTCCAGAAATAACTTAAGAACTTAACATCTCTATCAGAAATAATGGTCTTGGGCATGCCATGTAAATGCACAACTTCTTTAAAGAACAAATCAGCAATGTAGGATGCATCATTTGTTTTAGAACATGCTATGAAATGTGCCATCTTGGAAAATCTATCCACAACCACAAAAATAGAATCATGACCACGTTTACTCCTAGGCAATCCTAACACAAAATCCATAGATATATCTATCCAAGGTGATGTAGGAATAGGCAAATGATGAAGCCATGCAAGGCCTGGATGAACTAAATCCAAAGCTGCCATTTAGAGGTTCAATTACACGATTTCGAGCCAAGAAATTGCAAGGTTGTTTCCAAGCAATTATTCACAAGAAATTTGAAGAATTAGAAGAAGTTAAATGCAGCCCCAAGATTGTTACTTTGTTGACAATTAAAGATTGGAGATCAAGATTTGAAGAGCAATTCATGAAGATAGAACTCATCAAATTGTGCATGCATGGCAGATTCGCGTTGCATGGAATTTTCATCCCTTAGTTATTTAATTGAGGGATTGAATTTTATTTAGACTATAATATTTATTTAATTATGTTTGACTATAGTTTAGTTCAGATTTTTATTTAATTTTATGTAATTTTCATCCATATTATAGTCAAGGTTGACTAGAATTGTATTTAAGGCAATTTCCTACCTTGAATAGAATTCTAGTTTAGGGAACTTCCTAGTATAGTTAGAGATCCCTTTTGAATCAATTTTTGAGCCTTATTTTATGTTTAATTTCGTTCCCCCATAGTATTATAAATAGGGGAACCATGTCACATTGATACTTTAGACTTTATTTGAATTATTAAGTTTTGCTTTCAATATTGTCTCAACCCCTTTTTAATCTTTGTGAGTTTTGATTTAAAATTCATATTTTTGGAGCTAGCAACTTTAAGTCTTAATCAAGGGAGCTTAATCCACTTGAGGGATTAACCGGTATTCGCTATCCGAAGATCAACTTGGAGATTTCATCCTTGGGTACGTTCGAGATTCAAGGAGGCTATCGGGTTGTGATTCACATCAACGAATCATCATCCATCAACCATAATCAACACCATCTATACTCCATCAACACACGCCTCAATTCAGCCCCGTGTTCGAGTTCAAGCTCTACACCATTTCGCTCATACCGTAAGTTCGTTTCATCTCTATCATATCATATCTTCTCCAAGCCATTCTTCACTATCCTTCACACACGAAACTCTCCCAAATTCCAGCCCAAATACACGTCCCTATACAGCCCTAAAACCCTTTGGTTTTTGTTATATAGTTTGTGTCATTGTTTAGGTATTTTATTTGTCTAGATTTCGTCCTTTTCGTTTGTTTATCGAGTCGGATTGGAACCCTTCAATTAGTTGACGTGTTTCGCATCCTAAGTCTTCCGCTACGTCTTTTATTCATCCTAGATTAATTGTCCGGGTCGTATCAGCTTGTGCAAAATGAATTTGATGGCCAGTTCGTGTTCGTCTTTGTTCCCGGAGCTTTGAATTCGAGGACAAAGTCTTTTCAAGAGGAGGGGAATGATGAAACCATGCAAGGCCTTGAAAAACTAAATCCAGAGCTGCCATTTAGAGGTTCAATTACACGATTTCGAGCCAAAAAATTGCAAGGTTGTTTCCAAGCAATTATTCACAAGAAATTTGAAGAATTAGAAGAAGTTAAATGCAGCCCCAAGATTGTTACTTTGTTGACAATTAAAGATTGGAGATCAAGATTTGAAGAGCCATTCATGAAGATAGATAATTGTGCATGCATGGCAGATTCACGTTGCATGGAATTTTCGTCCCTTAGTTATTTAATTGAGGGATTGAATTTTATTTAGACTATAGTATTTATTTAATTATGTTTGACTATAGTTTAGTTCAGATTTTTATTTAATTTTATGTAATTTTCGTCCATATTATAGTCAAGGTTGACTAGAATTGTATTTAAGGTAATTTCCTACCTTGAATAGAATTCTAGTTTAGGGAACCTCCTAGTATAGTTAGAGATCCCTTTTGGATCAATTTTTGAGCCTTTTTTGATGATTAATTTCGTTCCCCATAGGCTTATAAATAGGGGAACCATGTCACATTGTTACTTTAGACTTTATTTGAATTATTAAGTTTTGCTTTCAATATTGTCTCAACCCCCTTTAAAATCTTTGTGAGTTTTGATTTAAAATTCATATTCTTGGAGCTAGCAACTTTAAGTCTTATTCAAGGGTATTACCTAATCCACTTGAGGGATTAACTGGTATTCGCTAAATCAAAGATCAACTTAGAGATTTCAACCTTGGATACGTTCGAGATTCAAGACGGCTATTGGGTTGTAATTCACATCGACGTAATCATCCTCCATCAACCATAATCGATGACAACCATCTTCATCAATGTTCACCATCAAACCAAGCCACAAGTTCGAGTTTCAAGTCCTTCATCGTTTGTTCATACCGTAAGTTCAATCATACTCTATCATATCCTACCTTCTCCAAGCCATTCTTCACAAACCTCAAACACGAAATTCATCCAAATTCCAGCCCTATATTTCATCCCTATACAGTCCTATTACCTTTGTATTGTGTTATATTTTTGTGTCATAGTTCTAGGTATTTTAGTTGTCTAGATTTCGTCTTTCATTTATTTTATCGAGTCGGATTGAAACCCTTCTTTCGCTGATGTGTTTCGTTCCTAAGTCTTCCGCTACATTATCCAGATTCATCCTAGATTAATAGTCCGGGTCGCATCAGCAAAGCCATGTATAAACCATGTGGTTGGACTCGAGATTTGGCTTGTCTACATGTAACACACTTAACACACACACGTTCCACATCACGTTTCATATGAGGCTAAAAGAAATGCTCCCTCAATACAGCTAGAGTCTTTGCTACCCCAAAATGCCCCATCAAACCACCACCATGTGACTCCAACAATAAAAGCTCACGCATGGAACAATTAGGCACACACAACCTATTTTCTCTAAATAAATATCTATCATGCCTATAAAATTTCTCATCTCCAGATTCTTCACATGCAACATATATATCCTTAAAATCACCATCCTCACTATACATACTCTTAATATGCTCAAAACCAAGTAACTTAGCATCTAAGGTGGAAAGTAAAGCGTACCTCCTTGATAGGGCGTCAGCTACTACATTCTCTTTCCCTTGCTTATACTTGATGACGTATGGAAACGTCTCTACAAACTCCATCCAGCGGGCATGTCTTTTGTTCAACTTGTGTTGCCCCTTCAAATGCTTCAACGACTCATGATTGGTGTGGATCACAAATTCCTTAGGCCACAAATAGTGTTGCCACGTCTACAATGCCCGAACTAATGCATACAACTCCTTATCATATGTCGGGTATTTTGCAGTGGCGCCGCCAAGCTTCTCACTGAACTAGGCAATGGGCCATTTCTCTTGCATTAACACTGCACCAATTCCAACACCAGAAGCATCACATTCTATCTCAAAAGTTTTAGAAAAGTTTGGAAGAGATAGTACCGGTGGATGTGTCAATTTCTTCTTGAGCGTTTGAAACGCTTTCTCTTGTGCTTCTCCCCAATGAAATTCCACAGTCTTCTTGATCACTTCGGTCATGGGTGCTGCTATACTACTGAAATGTGGGACAAAACGCCGATAGAAGCTCACAAGTCCATGGAAACTTCAAACCTCACTCGCGTTTGTTGGCGTCGGCCACTCTTGGATGGCTCGAACCTTCTCTTCGTCCACCTGTACTCCGTCTGTACTAACAACAAAACCAAGAAACACAACCTTATCTGTGCAAAAAGTGCATTTCTTCAAGTTAGCATATAGTTGTTCTTTTCTCAAAGCAAGCAAAACAAATTTCAAATGCTCAACATGATCCTCTTCATTCTTGATATTTCAAAATAAACCACAACAAATCTACCTATAAAGGCACGCAAGACATGGTTCATAAGACGCATAAATGTACTAGGAGCATTTGTTAACCCAAACGGCATAACTAACCACTCATACAATCCTAGTTTTGTAATGAATGTCATTTTCCACTCATCCCCTTCTTTAATACGAATTTGGTGATATCCACTTCTTAAATCTATCTTAGAGAATATGCATGCACCATGTAATTCGTCTAACATATCATCCAACACAGGAAATGGGATGTTGATACTTTACCGTAATGTTGTTGACGGCTCTACAGTCGACACACATCCGTAGCGATGAATCCTTCTTCGGCACGAGCAAAACTGGACTCGCGCATGGACTCAAACTCTCCCTCACTTGGCCTTTCTCCAGTAGCTCATGTATTTGACGTTCTAGCTCTTTTGTCTCCTTAGGGTTGCTTCGATATGCCGGGCGGTTTGGCAATGTGGTGCCGGGCACGAAATCAATTTGGTGCTCAATTTCCCTAATTGGTGGCAAACCCGATGGCATCTCTTCGGGAAAGACATCCTTGAATTCCTGCAAAAGAGACACAATAGGACTAGGCAAAGATGGATCAAATGGATTAGTACTCATTAACACATCTCTGTGGATCATCAAGTACATTGGCTTCTCATTTTGCACAGCCCATCTGACATCACTGGTTGTGGCAAAACAAGCATGTTGGACCACCTCCTTGGTTTAGCCTCTCCTTCAACGACACCATCTCAGTTTTGAACAACTTCGTGAGATGTTGCTGAATGGCTTCCACTGTATTCTTAGGATCAAAAGTATTGTTCAGCTCATCACTCCATCCTGCGGCTGCTCCTTTGGTACCTGCACTTTTGTTAGACATGTCGATTCTCTCTTTTTTTATCGACTTTTTTTTTCGTTCTTTTTTTTTTAAAACCAAAGAACAAAACAAATACTTAGTAAAGAAAACGAACTACTAATGTGGCAATGAAAAGAAACAAACCTAACAAATATCTAGCTCTCAACCTCACGTGTATACTCTCGTGTATCACACAATCGGCTCTTTTCACTCTAATAATCTCACACACTCTTGCCTTTTACCACTCGTATTCTCTCCAAATAGAATTAAACTAGAGACACAATCACAACAATGAAATCCCAAAAGACCAATCACAGATTCACGAGAAAAATGTGCCGGAAATATTTCGAAAATTTGAAAATTTCCGAAAAATTTTCAACTTCTCCCTGGGTAATATACGCGTCTCCAACAACCCAAATATCAAAATCAAATGTAACGAAAACACCAAAAATTTTCCCGCCTTTTTACTTCTTTTTTTTTAAATCAGCGACTTTTTTTTTATGCTGATATCGTCTTTTTTTTTAATAGGCGAGAATTTAAATTACAGAAATTAAATGATAAACGGAACCTGATACGACCTGGCTTTGGATACCACTTGATGCGATCTTCAACGGCATACGACAAAGACAGCAGATGTTATATCCAGGATTGTAGTAGATTCCACGAAATGGATGAATGGATCCAAACCCTAGCCTCACAAAGATGTCAAACCTCGAACACGATGTAGTCGAGACCCTCGATCAATTGGAAACACGAACTTGGATTGGATGACGACACCACAAACGAGGATGTGAATCCGTTTGATAAGTCGGTTGAATCTCACGCTGTGTTGTGAAACTCGAATAACTCTCTCAGAGAGAAAAGTGAAAACTCACGTAATAAAATTAATGATATCAAAGTTGTTCTAAAAAATAAGAGATTACAAGCCTTATATAGTTGGTCCAAAAATAAACTAAGACCTAATTAATATCCCACTTGAATTAGAAAAATAAAACATAAAATCGTGCAATTCCGGACACGCCCAGATGGGCGCGACACCGGGTCACTCGTGCCTCCACTCGCGCTGTAGGTCGCGCCGATCTCATTTCGTGTAGAGTCAGTGGCGCGACCGGCCTAACTCGCGCCTCAGGTCGCGCTGTAGAACGGGCCAGTCTCGTCGCCCGAAGCGTTGGTGGCGCGACCGGATCCACTCGCGTGTTCTCCCGCGCTGTAGCTCGCATCAAGTGGCGCGACCAGGTGCTCGCGTCCTGGCTTGTGCTGTAGCTCGTGCCCGCAACTCGAGATCACTATCTTCCATTTGGGGTCGGGTTCTTCTCCTTCTACGGGTCGTTTAGCCAACTCTTGGTTCCAGATCTCTCGCATGAATCCATTGAGGCTTTCCTTGAACCTCTTAGCTCTTGCCCGTGTTACCGGTCCTTCTGGTACCTTGATTGGATCGGACATCTCCTCAGCTCGGGTCGTATCACTTTGATTATCACTATAAATCTTTTCTTTTCTGTTCTTTTTTCATTGCTCAGGAGTAGCAGAAATTTAAGTTTGAGATTTGACATTTGTGTATTTTACACAACTTTTGGAAGAATTGATGATATTTTTAATGCTAAGCTATGTATTTTATATAATTTATGTACTTTAATTGTTACCATTTGGAGTTTTTTATGTGTTTGCTAATTTTGCGGTAATAGTTGCATTTTTGTTGCATAATGCAAAAGAGTCAAATATGAGCATAGAGAGTTAAAGAATGATTTAATTAGGCTCTTCGGCGTAATTAAATACTTAATTAAAGCTTAATTGACTGGATTAAATGATTAAATCCCGTGAAAATATGAAGCCTAGTGCGAAATACATTTAGGTCGACCCAGAAAACTTCAGTCGATCGAAGTCAGTGCACATTACAAAGGCCTGAATTGACCCAACCCAACTCACCTGGGTCAGCCATGTGCAAAATGTTGGTTTTATATACTAGAAAGCTTGTCTTGGTATATATTGAACAATATTAAGATGATATGATTGAATAATAATTGCAGTCACCGTGTGCATTTAATTATTTTTATATTTAATTACATGTTACATATACTTGCATTGTAGATGATATGATATGGGTTAACACACGGTAAAGATCATATCATCGGATTCTTTACATTGTATTAAAAGGCTCATGGCTTAGATAGTCCTAACTCACCATCGGTACACCGTAGAAAATCTGATAGTTAGTTTATCTTAACTAACTGATTATTTTAGTACACTGGCTTGTGTATTGAGGAGGATCATGATAAGATATTGTTCTATATTCTGACCTTAAGTGAGAGAAAAAAGATCCACAAATATCGGGTTCTTAATCCATATATATTGACGAATATATATGTGTTGTGTCGATTGCTTTGATTTATCAATGAGTGAGATTCTTTGATAGGTTCAACAACCTCAATATTTTGGATAGTGGCATTTACATATATGATGGGTCATGCTATATATATGGCCATTGTGTCCTGGTGCGCCAGGTTGATGATGTCCCCTTGAGGAAACACAAAGATCATGGGAATCCATGCAGACAGAATATTAATTTATTCTTAACATGATATGGAAGTCATGCGGTACTACTCTCGGAATAATATACATAATTAATTAATGGACATTTATCTTAAACATGTGGAATGGCTGGACTAAAGGAGAAAGCATATTCGTAAATATGTATTAAATTGGCAGGTCAATATTATTTCTTTAGTGAAATAAAAATAATGGTTAATTTATTTAATTATATACTAGTTGTGGATATTAGAAATTAAATAAATTAGCAGGTCAATTTAATATTCTTCTATATTTCTGTTATAGTCCAATATAACCATAATGGACTGGGGATGGAACAAGAGTTGGAGGCCCAAACCCATTAGGGTTGGAGACATGATTTTCGAAAATCCCTTTATTAATAAAGAGGATAATTTTTAAAAATTATATCACTTAATATAACCCCTCTTTTGTGCTCTCTTGATTCCTAGATTTTCCATTAAGTCTAGTAGTTTGTAGTCCACCCTACATCTAGACAAGGTTTGAGAATACAACAGAAGATCAAGAAGTAGAATATGGGAGCTGTGAGATTTTCAAACACCATGAAGTTTTGCTGATTTCATGTGTTCTCCATCATCAACAAGATTAGACCTTTAATCCTGTGAGCAACTCGACAAAGTTTGTAAGTGTAATTTCGATAGACTCTATTTTCTTTCCGCTGCAATAGATTCGAAATTGAACTTGCATGTTAATTCAATATAGAATAATTAATGTCACACATAAAATTATGATTTACATCTTAGAATTAATGGCATCCAAATAGATCTTGTGGGGGTACAATTCAAAAAAATCCTAACACAAAATCAGTCCTCTGGGTTGACTGAAATATTTCGATCGACCCATGACACTCACTCAGGTCCGCAGGAGTATGATTTTTTAATCTCCAATCCAGGGTTTTAAACCTCATACAAAGTTTCCACTTTGATGCACGTCTCAGATGTTGTCATATACATTAGAGAGACACAAGAGAGAGGAGAAAAGAGAAGAGAAAGATGAAAGTTTGACATCTACTCAAGAAGAGGTGTCAAGATTGCTAGAGATCAGGTGCCATTGCAGAGGAGACAAAGACAGCTGGAGGTTTATTTGTTAATTTTATCATGAACACTTATACTCTAATTTTTATTATTTATTTAATTATGTGTAGCTAATTTCATAGTTAGGCTTTAGGGATTAAACTTTATTAATATGATTTATTACTTTATTCATGTTACCTGATTTCTATTAGTTTATTTATATCTTGCATAAGTACCTGATCACCATTTGTGCATGCTAGTCGATTAATTTGATGTACTCACCAGAGAAGAATTAATTGATAGAAAGATAGTATTCAGGTATGTGCTTGGAAGTATCGAACCAATGAACAAGTATTACATAGGATTTAGTAAATCTTTATGTGCTTGATCAGGAGTAATGACATGTATGAAGAACCGACCAAGTGAAGTGTATGTTCTAATGTCTATGTTATGATATATAGTGTATGTTCATTATGTCTATGTTATGATATGTCTTAATAAGCACTCTAATAACAAACCAGTGATTACTTATCATTGATAAATTAAAAACTAAGTCTAGTTGCAAGAATCAATGAATATAAATGTATGACATAATAATCTAGTTTTCCTAAAACCTACATTTTTCCCATTAATAAGTTTAAGTATTTTAATTTGTAGTTTTTATCTGCTTTTAATTATTTTTCCCCTTACCTATGAATTAGTGTCTAGTTATTAATTGCGTGCTTGTGTTTGAAAACATAGGAATTATAGTTTCTGTAGGATACGATACTCTTACTCACTTACGTATTACAATAATCCTGAGGCTCCCGATCACTGTGGTATCAGAGCCAGGTTGTGCTTTTGATCCGCGGGAGAATATTGTTTGAATATATATAGAGATCTCAAGTGGTGACTGGGAAAGAAAGCTTCAAAACATGGAAAACCTTCCCACTATCTCTCAAAAGATCTTGAGTCACTCCACATCTCTTTCGTTACCCAAACATAATACCAATAGTATAGAAAACCTCATAGAATTCACTACTATACCTAGTGATGCTGTAGTTGAACAAACCGTACCTCCTCTTGTCAGTCCTTACAATATCTATCGCAAATATGGAAGTCTTACTAAGAGTATTCGTTCTCTTGTAACCTCCAAAAATCCACCAGTTTGAGAATATGTTCAGTCCTCAAAGATGGATCAATGTGGCCTTCCTACCACTAATCAAGAACAATATGTCACGTTATCAATACCTCGTGACTATATTGAAGCCTGGAGAAAAGAAGGATACACCCATCTTCACATGGGAGCTGTTCGACTTGTTCTTTCCTACAATGGAAGAAAAGGTTTACCAGTTACAGCAAGAATTGCTCTATTAGATACTCGTTATCTACACTATGAGCATGCTGTTATTGGAACAGTGCTTACTACTCTAAATGCCGGAAGTGTTGTTGTCACTTTCTTTCCAAACTTTGCACTATCCCTACAAGATGCCTCTCTTGAATCAACCTTCAAGGTTCAAATTCAAATAGCTGGTGCTGATCAATCTCCCAACAGCTATATGGCCACTCTACATCATCAAATAGTCTATCGCCTTCAAAATCATAGTCTTGATCTTAAAAATCAAGGGACGGCGGATGCTCTAATGATCCTGGCAGAAGCCGGCACTGGAGTTCCAACAATTGTGCAAGTCCCTAGACAAATCAACAGGAAGGATTTGGAGCGTTTAGTACCAGCAGAGTGGATCACCAATTATGAAGCAATGCATCAAGAGGCAGCTCCAATCCAAGCCACAGACTTCAAATTTGAACGACTACAAGATGGAAAGGTTAAAACTATCTTTAAACCTGACAGGGTAGAATCCAGTTCCAAGACGCTATTTCAACTTCTCATCTCTCCTGTTCAAAATCCTATCATGAAGGACTCCGGCGGATTCCCTATTCCTATCTCTTCCTTCTTTTTTGATGGAAGAGAAGTCTACACCAGCATGATAAATGGCCATTTCATCTGGGATGCAGATCCATCCATGTGCGATCCAAGATGCAACTGTCAAGATGATTCATCCGATGATGAATTTGAAGAAGAAGAGGATGACTATCTTAATGATGAATTCTACTATGATTATAGTAGATATCCATCTAACCATCCAGAAGAAGATGATGATGAAGCTTTTGGTGCCCTCTCCTACCCAAAAAGGTCTAATCATAGCGGCGAGAAGTATACAACTCCTACTTCTCAATGTTTTATGTTTAGAAACTACGATGATGAATTCCCTCCTTTGTCTCGACATGAAGATCTTGCTAATAATATTATTTCAAGACCTTACATCCAGAGTACAACAATGGAGCCAACCGGTCAAAGGAAACCTTTAAATCAAGGAGAAGAAGTTCTAAACTGGCATACTATTAATGCCAGAGCTCAAAATCGATCACTTCAAACAATTGATTCAAAGGTTACTCGAATTCTTAACAAAGTCCATAATTCAAATGAAAGAGTCCAATCCATTGAAGTTCAACTCAGACGAGCAGAACAGAGATTATCTCATCGAATAAACCAACTGGACTCAGAATTGCAAGCCCTCATGTCAAGAAATCAATATGGCCAAGAATTCATGGAAAAGGAAGCTGAAATAAGAAAACTCAAGAAGGAGATGCAAAAAATTGATGAAGATAAAGCCCGCTCTCTGTTTTTACCACATCCTCATTCCAGCATCACGCCACCAGAATCTCCTGAATATTCTAAATATTTTGGAATGATTTCTAGTATTCCACTAGAAATTCCCAAGAAGGCCAAAAAGAAGACTATTCATAAAGTTGATGTACCAGATGATGATAATGATGAAACTCAACCAGCAGATACTCTAATGGTCTATCCTAATCATTCCATCTTCCATGACTCATCCAGTCTTTCAGATGCCTCTACCAACATTGAAGGAGATGAAGGAATCGCATACGTGTCTAAAATCTTGATGGCCGATCCTGAATCTCAGCCCTATACTGAGCCTGAACCCCTTTCAGTAGATTCAGATCCAGAAGCTGGCGACGATCCATATGTATCTCATCCTGAAGATGATCATTTCCCAAAACAGTCAAGCGGACCATGGTTCTCTTTTGATGATGTTCCAATACAAAAAAGGAGAGAGAAGATGCATACTTTTGCAGCCTGGATAGATAATCAACTTAATAAAGATGGTGCAGATCTTCGAGTTGTTCTTAAGGAATTTACCTCAAGATTCCTTGGAACATTACGAGAATGGTTTCTAAGCTTGGGTGAATATCGGCAACTTCAGATTCTCAATGCAACCACCCCTGGAGAAGCGTTGGGAGAAATTCATTGTGAATTCATTGGTGATATTTCTCTCTACACTAAAAAAATTTCGCAGGAGTATTTTCTGATGAGATGTTGTTCATTATCCAAAAAAGACTTAGACTGGCATTTTAAGCGAATGTCAGAGCGATTCTATTGTCTTAATGGATATAATGATCCTAATCTCAAGAACATATATCTTGCATCTTTGCCGAAAGAGCTACAACCAGAAATGACCCGAATGATTCAAGCCACTCGAAGGGAGCTCTCTCAAACCAGCATGGGTCAAATTCATCAAATTTGTTTAGCAGCTTGGATAAACTCTGTGAACAGAAGAATCTTTTCAAAGAAATGATGGAAAGGCGCAAGATTCCAAAATCTGTTTGTGACAAATCATATCTTGAGATAAAGTGCTCTGACAAAGAATGCAACTGTTCGTCATCAAAAAAGAAGAAAAAGGCCAAATATCGAAAGCAGAAAAATAAGAAGAAATACAGATTCTTCAAAAGGAAGCAATTCAGGAAAAAGAGAACAAACAGATGTTATCTTTGCAACAAAGAAGGACACTTTGCCAGGAACTGCCCAACCAAAGAAAGCAAAGCCTCAAAGCTCGCCTCCCAGGCTTTTCATTATCATGAGATAGATGCTGATGATGCTGATATAGAATCTTTATTCTCTGAACAAGATGAACAAGATTTTGACACTGCATTCATCCTTCAAGAATCATCTAAAGATGAAGCATCTACCGAAGAAGCAGTTCCAATTCTGATGATGAAACCTTATCCAGCAGCACTACACTCAAATATGGTGCTTGAAGAAGGTATTCCTTCACCACATCTTGATGTACAAATCTTGCAAAGTAAATATGATAAACCTATCAAGGTAATTGGAGTCTTGGATACTAGAGCAAGGAGGACTATGCTGAATCCAGATATTTTACCAGAAGATGCCTGGGAGACACGTCATGAATACTTTTTTGCAGCAGATGGACAAACCTTCCATACTTCTTTAATCTCCAAACATCCCATTGGAATACAACTTTTTCCCGAATGTACAGTATGGATTAAAGTCATTGGAAGCAAGCTGCATGGGCACGATCTTCTAATGGGTTTTGATCTCTTCTTCAAAGCTCAAAGGTTACAGATACTCCCCCATGGTGTCCGATTCAAAAGAAGATTTCAACCCTATTCCGTATCCCAAAAATTGTTCTCTCTACAGGATACGCCAGAAAATTTTGAAGAAACTGCCAAGGAACTTAGAAAACTATGTGCTGAATCGCATGCTGAGTTCCAACATCCTGCTCCCTTATGGACAAATGAGGTATTCTTTGTCCAGCTCTCAAATGAGGCAAACTCTCAAAACTCCTAAAGAAGAATGCTCCTGACTGGGGAGATGCCCAAACTACTGCAATCAAGCAACTCAAAGATGCATGTCAGACTCTACCCTCCTTGAGAATCCCGGGTAGTGGGCAACGGATTTTGCAAACTGATGCAAGTGATGAACACTGGGGAGCAATACTTCTTGAAAAGATTGATGATAAATTGCTATACTGCGCTCATGCCAGCGGACAATTCAAAGATTCTGAAAGGCATTATCATGCAATCTATAAAGAAATTCTTGCTGTGAAAAATGGAATCAAGAAATTCGAGTTTCATCTGGTGGGGTATGATTTCATCATACAACTAGACAACACTTCATTTCCAGCTATCATGGATCTCAAAAACAAAGGAGTACCAGAAAAACAACTTCTCCGTCTCAAGGATTGGTTTTCAAAATACAGCTTCACAGTTCAACATATCAAAGGAAAGGATAACATTGTTCCTGATTATCTTTCCCGAAGACCTCAACTCCATCTGATATCTTCTTCTCAGGTACTTCCTGTCATTTTTATGACCAACAAGAAAAAGGTGAAAAAGAGATCATACGTCATAGTAGGAGGACGAGGTAAAAATCCTTTTTTACCTACTAAAAACCTCCATCTTAAAGAATTACCCAACCACCTTGTCAAGCCTGATTTCTCTTTTCCACCTTCAAACCAACCTTTTCATACAGTCAGTAATATTCGGTTATTTGCTAGACAACATCTTTTCCGATACCTTTCACAGTATATAACTGAAATTCAACTCCCATATGAATTGGCCTGCTTTGATATCCAAAAACCATTTCTCATGATAGCCTACACTTGTCCCAGAACACTCCTCACCATAAATTCCTTCTGGTATCTTTGGTGTCTTTCTACACTCTATTATCATGTTATAGAAATGAGTATTGAAAAGATGCTCCCATTCTTCTGCAACAATGAGAATGATAGCACCCTTCTATGGCAATTATTATCATGGTATGCTCCTAGAGATGAATGGCAAAGATTTCTTCAACGTGAATTTCAAGCTGCTGAAAAATTTGTGGATCCACACTTGATTCTTATATGCCATAATAGGCCTTATTCAAATGATAATGGTGGGAAACTTGAACCCATACCAATGTATTACAAATGGAAGACACTTGAAGGCTCCATTGACACCAACCAACCTGAGCAACGTGAACTATATCAACACATCTGCTTTGTTAATAAAGTAACTGCTGAAGACGCCATGGAAGATTTGGTCTACACTTCTCTAGTTATGAAACCCTACCCAAATTCAGAACAACCAAATCCAAAACCAGAGACGAGACTGACAACCACCTACTTTCTTGATCCATGGTGGCCCTCAAATGGCGACTTCCTTGATCCTGAATGGCCTTATATTACAGATCCTCTTGAACCAGGAGAAGGTACTAGTCAACCACCTGATGTGGAAAAACAACCAGGAGAAAGCACTAGCCAACTACCCGACGTGGAAAAAGAAGATTCAAATATGAAAGATTGACTAGTCTTTGTTTTTTGCCTGTATTTACCTTTTTGCCACATGTAAATAATTTCTAAATATGTCATACTCCTATCTGATAGGAGGAGATAAAAAAAAAATGTGTCACTCAAAGATCACATCTCAAGCAGGAACCAACACGTGTCCCATCCAAGCGTCAGCACTCAAAGGACACACCTCAAGAAAGAATCAACACGTGTCGCAACCCAGAAAAGGATCAACATCAACTGACACGAAGCAAGACAGATGTCCTACATGCAAAAATCTGAATCTCTAAGTTAGACGTGTCCTCTATGTAAAATAAACAGGTGGCCCTTTATGTACAGATAGACCCTATGTACAGTTACTCCGAGCTCTATAAAAGGAGCTCTCCGAATGTTGTAAAGGGAACAAGTACAAAATCAATAAAACCTTCCTTTCAAATATGAAAATGTTCTAAATCCTTTGATTCTTTCTCAGAAACCTTTGTGAAATTTATATATGTTCTTCGATTATTCTCTCATATAGAAAGATAATTACACTCACTATGCTCTGTACTCGCCTTAATAAAGGATCTTGTACATCAGAACAGTGTAACTATCTAAGCCTGGTATGGCGTCGGTCCTCATAGTTCATACGGTGGTTTATATCTAAAAGAGATATATGGTTTATGATATACAATTCAAAGGTTAAAGGCATTGTTAGCCATAACAGAACCTACGAATTTGTTATATTAATTCTATATATAGCTTCGAGATGTTGCTTGAACCGCCTAAAGCGTATGAATCCTGAGGCTCCCGATCACTGTGGTATCAAATAGCATGGCACCCAACAAGATGAATAAAATTAAAGGTGAACAATAATTAATGGGATTCACTATGAATTCAGTTTACAAGTTTTTAGGTCAATTTATTTTTAAAATGCCGTTTCGACAAAGTCTACAAATAATACATATTGTGTCATCATCAATACTCAAGCGGTTGATAAGAAAATATAAATACACTTGTTTTGGAGTTACTATTTTATCTCAACACATATACACAGTTTTATATCGAGTTTAAAAATCAGTATAAGTTTGTTTACAAAATTTTGATAATAATATATTTATAATACAAATTTGTATACAACTTTCTATTGGAAAATCGGGTTTAATAAAAGTAAATTGTGTCTCGTTTTATCCTATTTTTAATAGTCAAGATATTTAATTTAGGAGTAATTAAATAGTGTATGTTCAAGACATTCCAGGTCGGTTTGTTTTGTATTTGTTTTATTATTTCAATTGAGTTTATTTGATATCTCTTATGTTCTCCGCTACACTTCTTGTAATTCAATTTCAATCAAGAATCCAAAGCATTATAATGCTATTTACACTATAATAATAAAAACAAAATGTTAAAGATGGTCTTTCACTTTTATTTTATTTATTTTTCAAATTTGAGTCGCCAAGAATAATTGCGTGCCCCAAATGCTAGTGTATCATGGGTCAAACAATATTGTTTTAAGTTTTACGTCACTAAAAATATATTGGGTAACTCAAATTCAAAGTTAATCGTTAGGCCCTTGCAATTTAACAAATTATCTAATACATTATTCAAGGTTCAAGACAAGCTCATACAATAATTAGACGGGTGGGTCGCACGGGTGTTGTGCCAAGTCCCACCTGTCCCAACTTGATCCAGAAAATATATATATAGGGGATGGTTGTGGTGTAAATCATCTCTAGTGTGTAAACTTTAAACCAATCTCCAATTATACATTCATTAAAATCCAATGGTCAAGATTTGGTCAAAGGGGCGGTGGCATTCCTGTAAATAAAGGGAACTACAAAACACGCGGTGGCATTTTGGTAATTTTTGCGTCTAGATTAAAACTAAAAAAAAATCGGACTTCCAGGACGCGGGCTAATGGAGATACAATCATATGTTGACGAATACATAATCATATGCTAACGAAGTAGAACTATTTCATCCACAACAACTAACATTAAACACAAATCTGATTTTGTTAGGAAATTATTAAATGACGACTTTTATATGGTTGGAAAGCTAGCCAAGCCTAATTTTCAACAAAAAATAATTTTAAAAAAAATATGAATCATGGACAAAGTTATAGTTGTTTGATTGAAGGTTGTTAGTTGCATTATTTGGCTTCAATCCACAACATTATTGCTTTTGTTAGCATTGCGTATAACTTTTCTTTAGCATTACATAGTACTTCTGTTAGCATACGACAGTGCTAACAACAACAAATGATAAAATTCAATAAAATTAAATTGTTAAACTCTAAAATTGATGTGATAGCAATATAACTAATCATGATGCTAGCGAATCATCTGTCATATGCTAATGAATCATGCTTAATTGAGATGAATGTTATACATTAATAATACACATGCAGCATTAAACACGTATGATTCTATTATCAGATATAATTATACTACATTAGCATTATTATAATATTTTAGTTTGCATATGTCAATGCTAACGTTAGCAGTGCATTAACATTCTCATATAAAAAATCTCTTAATGCATTAATGTATTGTTCATTGTGAATATAATTGATACTAATGAAATATTTGTTATATACTAATGAAACACATCCTAATTAAGATTAAATAAACATTTATAACAATATAATTGATGTCAGTGAAGCATATATTAATTGAAATGTAACAAATATCTACAGTAATATAGTCAATGCTAATGAAAAATTTGGCATATGCTAAAGAAGCATTTGTCATATGGTAATGAAACATTTTTTATATGCTAACGAAGCATACCTAATTACAATTGAATAAATCTTTATCGCAATATAACTGATGCTGATGAAACATTTGCCATATGCTAACGAAACATATGTCGTATGCTAATGAAGTATTCTGAGCTTAAATGGTCAGATGCTAACGAAACATATGACGTATGCTAACGAAGTATTCTGAGCTTGAATTTGCGTGAAAAATGAAATTTTTGTATTTTTCGTCTATATTTTTCTAAATAAATATATGCTTCATTGATCTTAAATGAAAGAGGATTAAAAGATCTTTAATTTGATATATTATTTGTGTTAATTCGATGAAAAATGAGCAAGTTATAATCGTTCGAAGTTTGTAAGAATTTTTTTAGATGCTGAGTCAGCATGACATCAACTTTTTTTAAGGGACGAAAATACCCTTATGGACTGAAAAAGGTAGCGAAAATAACAAAAATGCCACCACATGTTTGATTAAATCTGGAGCGCCGGTTTTTAAGGGATGTGTGGTGATAGATTGGTTTACAGTTTACACACCAGAAAATGATTTACATTTGATCCATTCCCTATATATATATATATATATATATATATATATATATATATATATATATATATTAGAAAAAAGTATCACACGTTCCACTAAAAAACGTATCACACGTTCCACTAAAAAATATCACTTGCATTGTATCCTTAAAAGTATCACCATCTTACTAGTTTAATAATTTGAGTTAATTACACCTTATACATGAAAATTTGAGTTTCTTATTCGCAATTAGGGTTTATTATTCCCAGTTAGGGTTTAAATTAATTTACTTTAATTTTATAGCTAATTCTATTTTAGGATTTTTTTTTTAAAAGTAGAGATTCATACTTCCAATTAGGTTTATTATTCCCAATTATATTTTATATTTGTTTGGAAAAAAATAATTGTCACGTGTGTTAGGTATTTTATTTCACTAAAAATTAACCCTCAGTTGTACATAGTAATTTATAGCAAATATTGATGAGCAACGTATGCACAGAGACTATTCGGTAATCACAACTAAGTACCTAATTATTCTTTTTCACTTTATCTAGAAACTTGTAAATTGATTTGAATTTTTAAAATAAATAATTAAAAGAGACAAATAAAATAAATTAAACAAGCTAAAAGAACTAGGAAATTCCAGATGAAAAAAGTGGATTCTAGGGATGCTTTCATTCAAATGAATTCATACAAATATTTAATTATCAAACATATTTTAATTCTAGAATTATGAGAGCAGACATAAATACAATTATATGTAACCTCTCTTTCGAGTATGTTATAAGAGAAAATTAGATTGTAAGTATCACCTCTTAATCTCAAATTAATAATTAAATTTCTAAACGGCACCAAAGACTGATTTCTCTTCACAATTCCTATTATCTTTCGATCTAACAAAAATCATTTCATGCAATCTTATATTCCATTAATTTACTATTTTGTTTCGAACTTAAGTAAATTAACTAGCATACAAGGGTTATTGACCAAATAATTATACATGAACCATCCAAAACAAGATGCACAAATAAATAAAAGAAAGAAAAAATCAATTATTATTAAAGCATGAAATCCAATGAACTAATCACAAACCCCAGAATCAAAGAGCTGAATGGTAATTAGCTACACGTATCTTGTTTAATCTCAAAAGAAATCAAAATAAATACAGTATCTCATATTCTCACACAAAAACAAAGAAAAACGTATTGATGAGGTCGTGCAAGGCAATGAAGAAGATGATCCGGAGCTGCAGTTTAAAGGTCCAATGACGCGTTTGCGAGCTAAGAAGTTGCAAGCTTATTTACAAGCTTCTATTCGTCGCAAATTCGAACTTGGTGAAAATGAAGTCAAGGGCAGCTCGAGATTGATCACCATGCTATCCTTAGATGATGAAGAAGGAAGCATGAAGAAGTGAGAAGAAGAATGACGCCATTTGGACGTGCACATAAAGAGTTCTACGCGTTTGCATGGGAATCCGACAAGTTGCTGTTTTTCATGCAAAGGTGGCAAGATTAATGCATACATGGGCCACGAATTATTATGATAAATTGAAGCCCATATTGTGTTAATTAGAAGTCCAATAGGCGAGAATTTTGAAGGCCCAAAATCAGTTTGGGATTTATCCTTATCTAGTTAGATTTAGTTAGATTTTTATTATCTTATTTTTGGTATCTTTTGATTTTATCCTAGATTGATTAGGATTAGTATATTTTCGATTTCTTAGAGTTTTAGGACTCTTAATTTTCGTGCATAATGCCTCCTATAAATAGGAGTACCATGTGACATTCAAAAATCAGACAATTGCATGAATTCACGAAGTATTTCACTCTTGTCTCCTAGATCCTAAGGTTGATCGAAATTTTATCTTCAAAGTTCTATCGTTTTAGCAAATCAATAGTCCTATTCAAGTTCTTCAGGGTGCATTCAAGTACTTGGGAGAATTGCTATCCGGAGAAGCTAGACGAGTGCGTTCGGGTTGATTCAACACGGGTTCACCGATCTGTCCTATCCTTCTACCAAACCACCGTCGTCCTCACCAACACTCCACCGCCGTCCGCCGTCGTTCACCATCAGATTCCAGCCTCCTTTCGACATATCAAGTGTGTTCATCGAGTCATAGTTCGTGTCTCCATATTCTAGTAAGTTCTATTTCCGTTCGAGTCTTGTCTTTTCTAGTCGAGTCTTTCTTGTTTTCTATTTGTTCGTATTGATCCCTTACGTATCCAACGTTGTTCCGTTCCTAAGCTTCCGCATATTTTGTCCGTGTCGTGTCCCATAGGTTCTGGATCACATCATAAATTGGTATCAAGAGCCACGTCGGTTTCTATCGTTCGTGGTTCAATACGTCAATATCTATTCGTTTTCTCGTTTTGAGTCTTTCGAGTTGTAATATGTGAATTGTTCATTGAAAAAAAAGAGAAAAAGAGCAAAGGGATCGAAATCCCTATAGCAAAAAAAAAATCGTAAAAAAAAAAACGAAAAAATCAGTTTATTTATTATGTTTTTCATCTCAATTCCTTGTTTTTAGATTTGTTTCCATATTTTTAGGGATTCCTAGATTGTGTTCACACATCCAAAATCCTTATTCCTTTATCCATTAGATTTCTTACCTTGTTTAGATAGATTTCATCCTAATCTAATCAAATCCTCTACCCTTATCCATCATAGAATTCGATTCCTACACCTCTAGGATTCGAAATTTCCATCTCTTTTCCATATACACCCGGTTCACCTTATACACCACACAGTTCATACACCCATACACCCGTACACCCATACACCCATACACCCGTGGTCCGCATACACCAACCCATTGAATACTCATTCCACACGCCTACTTCTACTCTTAGCAACCTTCCGACTTGATTCTATCCGTTGGAGCTTGAAGAAGACCCAGATGAGCTAATCAAGAGAAGCTGCTGAAGTTTTCGATCCACCCACCCCCATATTTCACCCCACACGTACACCATACATACTTGAGAGTTAAACACGAGTGGCAAAATCAAGAGTGACATACACGAGCGATTGTGAGGAATTGTGAGGTTCTACTTGCTTTTTCTTCACGTTTATTCGTTTTGCAGGTACAATGAAGAAAGGAAACAACAAAGGGACAACTCCTCCACCCCTTGAGGAACCTAGATCGCCCAACACCCCAGGCGAGCAGTCCTACTCATCCGAACCACAGTGGGATGCCAAGTACCAATATGAAGCCCTAGCTAAGCACTTTGAGCGACAGACTCGTCTACTGAAAGACGAACTTGGCAACCAAGTAGCTGAATTGCAAGAGGAGCTTGCAAAGCTTAGATCTCAAACGACCGCATCCCAAACGGTCCAAGGAGATCCTGAAAATAGGCCACTCGAGCCTCAAGATGAAGAGACGAGGCAATCTGAGCCTCCAACTAATGCAGAGAGGCAACCCGAGCCTCAAGACAACACAGAGAGGCGACATGAGCCTCAAACAGGAGCCCAAGGCCGACGCCAACCCCTGAGAAACGTCCCACAGCCGCCTCCTGTTCAGCAAGTTGATCAAAGGCCGCCCCGAGAGCCCGCCTTTGAAGAAGACTTTGATTATGGATACGATTCCTATGCAGTCAGTGGTTATGAAGCTGATTACATACCACAAGGGCGAAGAGAACGCCCTGGACGACCCCGAGGTCCCCATAGGTATGCAAATCATCATGATGATGATGATGGTAGGCACAACAACATCAAGACGAGCATACCTGAATTTGAAGGCCTTCACGATCCCGATGTTTACGTAGATTGGGAACGTAAGGTAGAGAAGATCTTTGCATGCTACAACTTTTCAGAGCAAAAGAAGGTACAACTCACATGCTTAGAGTTTAGAGGCTACGCAGCCTCATGGTGGGAAATGCAGCAAGAAAGGAGACGTCGAAATCACAACCCTCCAATCGACAACTGGGAGGAAATGAAAGGATTTATGCGTGGGCGTTTCATACCCATGCATTATGAAAGAGAGCTTGAAAAGAAGCTCAATCGGGTCAAGCAAGGTACGAGGTCGATTGAAGAGTACCACAAGGAATTGGAGACCCTTCTGAACCGCGTCGGGAAGCAAGAGACCTTAAATGCTACCATCATCCGGTACATTGAAGGTATGAACCCTGACATTGCATGTGAAGTTGAGCTCAGAGACTTCACCAATGTAGAAAGAATGGTGCAGTACGCGACAATTGTGGAAAGGCAGCTAAGAGAGGGTCGCCGTCGATCCCACTTCAATTCAGCCCCTACACGCCCCTCTTGGAATAAAGGTACCCCTTCCACATCACTTTCTACTCCTACTAATGATTCTACACGATCCAGAGGTCCACCCGGACCACCCGAACGGCGTTTCGACCGTTCTACACCGCAAACAAGCCGTAGACCCGAGTCTACGCCGCCCAACCAGCCACGGCCGACCTCTACTCGGCCAAATCAAGGTGTTACAGCCCCTAATGCAGCCCCTAATCGTGCTCGTGACATCCAATGTCATAAGTGTCAAGGTTGGGGCCATTTCCAAGCTCAGTGTCCAAACCGGCGAGTTCTATACTTAACGGAATCAAATGAAGTCGAATCAGCCAGTGAGGATGAAAAGGAGCCCGTGGGCGATGCCACACTTGAAGAAGAAGTCGAGAATGATGCAGCCCCTAATCCAGTCGATCCGGAAGTTCAGCTCAGTTTGGTCACAATCCGGAGTTTGAGCATCATTCGAGAAGAGGAACAAGAACACCAACGGGAGAACATCTTCTACACCCGTGCAGTGATTCAAGGTCACACGTGTTCCATGATAATCGATAGTGGCAGTGTGATCACTGCCATTAGTCAGTACGCAGTTGAAAAGCTTGGTCTACCTGTTCAACAATATCCAAAACCTTACAGATTGCAGTGGCTTACAGAAAGAGGTGAGATACGCGTGGTTCACCAGGTAAGTGTCTCATTCTCAATCCATAAGTTTTCTGACACTGTTTTGTGCGACGTTATCCCTATGGATGCGGCACACTTGTTATTAGGCAGACCTTGGCAGTATGATCGACGTGTGTTGTCCACGATGGACGTCTGAACACTTACACCGTCGACATTGATGGACAAATCAGCACCTTAAGGCCATTATCACCTAAAGATGTTGCTACGGATCAGCAACGCATGCAAGAGAGGTTCAAAGAGGAAAAGGCGAAGCAAGCAGCCGCAAAACGGGTCCCGAAGGCCACGACCGAAACATCAGCCCCCGGACAGCCCCTTGGCGCCGCCTCTTCACCTTCCAAACAACCTCATTCGAGCTCCCTAGCTGTGGAAAAGAAGTCGGAGTCGAGTTCAAACAAGCCTCATGCCAGCTTGTTTATTTCAGCAAAAGGAGTTCAGAAAGCCGTTAAAGCAGGTATGCCCCTTGTTCTACTTACATTTAAGAGCAGTGCTACTAATGATTGTTTGCCTAGTGATGTGCAGCCCTTACTTGATGAGTTCAAGGACGTTTTTCCTGAGGAGATACCCGGAGGACTTCCACCAGTGTGAGGAATCGAGCATCAGATCGATTTTGTCCCCGGAGCCGTGCTTCCCAACCGACCAGCCTATAGGACGTCTCCCGACAAGACTAAGGAGATAGATAGGCAAGTCAAAGAGCTATTGGAGAAGAAACAAATTCGAGAGAGTTTGAGCCCGTGCGCAGTTCCAGTGATTCTAGTGCCAAAGAAGAACAACGAATGACGTATGTGCATGGATTGTCGTGCAATCAACAAAATCACAGTAAAGTATCATTTTCCCATCCCTAGATTAGATGATATGCTTGATGAGTTATCTGGTTCGCGTGTCTTTTCTAAGATTGATTTGCGTTCTGGTTATTTTCAAGTACGTATGAAAGAAGGTGATGAATGGAAAACTGCATTTAAAACTAAGCATGGTTTGTATGAATGGCTTGTTATGCCTTTTGGTCTCACTAATGCACCAAGCACATTTATGCGTTTGATGAATCATGTTTTACATGAAGTGATTGGAAAGTATGTTGTTGTGTATTTTGATGACATTTTGATTTACAGTGACACGACACATACACATATTGTAACACCCCGTATTTTTGGATTATAGTTAAATCAATTTCTATTTTATTTAGAAGGCTACAAAAAAAAAATTATAGCTAAAATAAAGTAAAATAAAATAGATAAAAGACGCGATTTTAGGTATTATTTATGATTGAAAAAAAATTATAGTTTAAATATTTTTGACGCGTGGTCAATGGTGATTTTCGTAGAAATAAAACGACCTGAGAATCTCAATGATACTTTTAAAATTTTAATTAGAGGTCAAACGAACTTCTGACAATATTTTTGGTAAAATAAATAGTAATTTTTATTCAATTTAAAAATGAATCTTTTCTCGTTTTATTATCAAATGATATTTTCGGCATATTATTTTGAATTGATTTAATAGGAAATAATCCAATGAACTTCTCGTTATTTTTTTAAATTTATAATGCGAGATTAATTGAACTCCAGATAAAATAAAGCAACTTTTAATTGTGTTAAAACAAAAAAAAAACATTTTTTTCAATATCTAATAAAATATCTATAATTTCCTCCCCCCCTATCCTTATCATCATTCCCATTTCATATCATATTAGGGAGAGATAGAATCGAGAGAGTGAGGGGATAAAGGAAGAAAAAAAAAAAGAAAAAGGAAAAGAAGAAAAGAGAGAGAGTTATCCGAGAGAGAGAGAGAGAATTGAGCGAGAAGAAGAGAAAGAAAGGGAGAGGGGGGGCTGGAGCAGGCCTCTGCCACCACGACTGACCTGCCGCCGCCTTCCCGCCGCCGCGTTGCCGTCGCCGGAGTGCCGGCGAGCAGCCATAGCCGCTGCCATCACCGAGATACCACCCCACAGCCACCCGCCTTCGTCGTTGTCGTTTGGGTCCATTTCTTTTCCTTTTCTCTTGATTTTCGGATATGTCGTACAATGATATGTGTTCTACGTTTCATCTTTTGATGTCGTTGTCATCCGGTGGTCGGAAACCGGCGAAATCGCCGGAAAACAGAAAATACAAACGTTGCCGAATTGCTGCTGTAATTCTCGAATTCAGGCCCTTTCGGACCCTCAAATCGAAAAAGTTTATTCACGAAAGTTGCTCGAAATAATATTTCCTATATACCCGTCGAATTTCGTAATTTTTGGACGAGTTTTGAAAAATCTCAATTATTTAATTTATACAGTTATTTTTGTACCGGGAGCATGTGTTATCAAAAAAATTCTAAAACTCTCAAACTATAGTCTTGGCATATATAGGATGGTCCTTGAATATTTTCATAATTTTTGAACGGTTAAAAAGTGCCGTGGCACAAATCTGTTAAAAATCGATTAAAATGACAAGTTTTGAAAAGAGACCCTTGTCAAATCGGTTGGTCCCAATAAATCAAGAATAATATTTTGGAATTTATTTCCTTCTTTGTCGGAATTATTCGAGGTCTCTAGAGTCGCGTAATATATTTTTGAAAAGAATAAAATTTAAATAATAGCTCGAATTTCAGTAGATTAATTCCCGAAAATATAGCGATTATTCTGAGTCGAATATCGACCCTTGTAGGACCTACAGAGCCTGCTAGGATTAACGAAACCATTTTCGAAGTTATTGTGCCACCATGTGCTCGTCATCCAGGTGGGTTATATCTTTCTCAAATTATGTTCAGCTAATAAGCTCAAATGTTTATCAACTGTATAGCATGAATATCTGTATCAAAATGATTTAGCTCACTGTTCGCGTTCGCCAGTATCCTACGAAAACATTGAGTGCTTAACTAGACTCGAGTTCGGATCCTTAAAGCTTTGGGACCGTATACACTATCCTTTATTAGACAGCTGGGCTGGAGGACGTGTATATAAGTTAAGACACTGTAGGAAGGGACAGTTGAGATAGAGCGTGCAAGTAAGGTTAAAAGAAGCTTTGTATACATGGAATGCTTTTGAGATTTGAAACCTTTCCATTGTTATACTTGTGTGGATACGATATTCATATTTATAAAATGTTTGTGAACTGTTTATCAAAATCTGCCCACTGGGTACGCTAGTACTCAGCCCAAATCTTTTCTAAATATTTTCAGGTTGAGAGGCATGCCGGAAGATGACGGAGCTGGGGCGAGGGCTTACTTGTTGTTATATGCTTGCTCTTTTTGTGTTGTTCAGAAATCTTAGATACTTAATATCAAATTAAGTGCTTGCAAATAATTATACTTGAATTGTGCTCCGCGCTTGTTCCGTTCACTCTGATACAACTTGTCTTCAGTTGTTTGAAGCATGTTATGATTTCAACATTTTGCTATAATGTTCCTTTATAATTGTTGGCGGGATAAGTTCCCTTTGATGATTGGTATTTTATTTAGGTTCTTTCTAAACGCCTTAGTGCGTGGTTCTATTACAGTTACAGAGGTTATGCTGCCCAAATTTTTAGGGCACTAACCCTATTTCTTTGATAGCTTCTATGCAACAACCCCTTCCCCCTTCCCCCAGTAGCGCACCGGTCTCTTGTCACTATTCTCCCGGGATCGGGGCGTTACAGATTGGTATCAGAGCAGGTTTGCAACTCTGTAGACCTGCAGCATTATTCTTTGAATTCAAAATTATATCTATTCTTTTCCACTATTTGTTCAGCAGCCCTCAGCACGTCATCTACGCCTCTCTCAACAAAAAGGTATACGTATTTTAAAATTGATGTACATAAGAGTGCAGTTTGTTACGTTAAATATTTTTTTCAGGTTTCACGATCAGATATCGTGACTCATTTATTAAAGCTATTTTGAGGTTTCATGATAAAAAAATCGTGATTCGTTCTATTCAGGTTTCATGACCAGAGATCATGATTCAAAAGCTATTTTCAGGTTTCATGATGAGATATCATGATTCTATTACCAGGTTTCATGATAAGAGATCATGATTCTATTATCAGGTTTCATGATGAGAGGTCATGATTCATATATTTTAAGGTTTCACGATTTGATATCATGATTCATTTGTTGAAAAATGTTTTCAGGTTTCATTATCCGTTATCATGGATAATTTTGAAAATATTTTACAGGTTTCATGATTATATTTCATGATTCATCATTTGGTTAAGAATTATTTCCAGGTTTCACGACAAGAGGTTGTGATTCATTTACAAGAGAGTTATCTCTAAGTTTCACTATAAAGTATTGTGATTCGAACTTATATTAAGGTTTCACGATGAGGGTTCATGATTCGTCTAAAGTTATTCAAAGATGTCGAAACATGTAGATTTTGGTTTTGACCAAAAGATGGAAATAATCGAAAGAGGTTAGAATTACCTTAAGTGATGAGAATGAGAGATGTCAAGAAATGATTTATGCAAAGAAGTTATATTATTTTGAAATGCATGATGATTGACAAATAAATTACTTAGTCCTCGAAATTTAGAAGAACGTAGAAGCTTCCCCATAGTTGTTTCCTTATTTAGATTCAAGGTATTTAGATATTTATCAGTTAACTTGAACCTAGCAGTATATACTTCTTCAATTACCCGCGCGCTTCACGTGAGATATGGGATGAGGCCGATCAAGCGTTGAATGTGAAAAGAAATAACTTCATGTCAGATCTAATTAGAGCATTTTAGGGATTCATCCAACATCCAAATGCAGAGCGCGATGAATCAACAAAATGCAGCGCCCAATGCACCTGCTCTGCCAACCATTAGTCAGGAGATTGAGCAATTTCGTCGCTACACTCCACCTAGATTCAATGGTAGCAGTGAACCTCTCATTTCTAAAGAATGGCATGATCGGAGAAGAGCATCAAGGATTAACTTGGGACAAGTTTAAAGAGATCATTATAGATAAGTACTTCTCTCGTGTTTTTTTTTTTTTTTTTTTTCATCCAAAAACAAACCGAATTCATGGAGCTGAGATAAGGAAATTTGTTCGTGAGAGGGTACGAGTGAAAGTTTAATCAACTTTCACAATATGTAGCATGCGTAATCGACACTGAAGACCAGAAGACCGAATGGTTTATGAAAGGCTTTTGACCAAAGATGTGTGGAATTCTCGAAGCTCAACGGATCACTGATTACGGTCAAATAGTTAAGAAAGCTCACGAAGTAGTTACTGGACTAGAAATAGGTGAAAAATTTAGCCTCGATGTTAGAATCCCTACTAGAAAGACCTTGAGGATCGATAGAATTGCTAGGGATATTAAATTAGACTTTGAAGAGAAGCAACTTGTGGGTGACGTATACGATGATCAAGATAATATGCTTCGATTCAAGTGGATCGATATCTATTTTCTATCTCTTTTCTCGACTCAAAGGATGATGTTAAAGAAAATTTGAAGAAAGCTACAAAGAAGAACGTATGAAGAGTTATGCGCATCAAGTTAAAGTAGACCAAGACAAAGTATACGTCTTAGTAAGATTTACGACTCGAGATAAAAAGTCTTTTGCTAGGATTAATGAAGTAGCGTATATGATGGCCTTCCCACGCAACCTCAATTATGTGTTCCACGTCTTGATGTTTAAGAAGTACGTGTTTGATCTTAAACCATGTGACCATAAAAGAAGATATGATGCTAAATAATGATTTAGAGCACGATGAAAGGCTTCAGGCCATTCTTGATCGGAAGACCCAAAGTCTGAAGAATAAAGTGATTAGCTTAACAAAGGTACCACGAAACTGTCATGGATAAGAAGAAGCAACGTGAGAGTTGGAGTCAGAATTGCTCAAGAACTGTCCTGACACTCCATTTCAAGATTAGTAAATTTCGGGACGAAATTTTTTTTAAGGAGGGTAGGATGTAACACCCCGTATTTTTGGATTATAGTTAAATCAATTTCTATTTTATTTAGAAGGCTACAAAAAAAAAATTATAGCTAAAATAAAGTAAAATAAAATAGATAAAAGACGCGATTTTAGGTATTATTTATGATTGAAAAAAAATTATAGTTTAAATATTTTTGACGCGTGGTCAATGGTGATTTTCGTAGAAATAAAACGACCTGAGAATCTCAATGATACTTTTAAAATTTTAATTAGAGGTCAAACGAACTTCTGACAATATTTTTGGTAAAATAAATAGTAATTTTTATTCAATTTAAAAATGAATCTTTTCTCGTTTTATTATCAAATGATATTTTCGGCATATTATTTTGAATTGATTTAATAGGAAATAATCCAATGAACTTCTCGTTATTTTTTTAAATTTATAATGCGAGATTAATTGAACTCCAGATAAAATAAAGCAACTTTTAATTGTGTTAAAACAAAAAAAAAAAACATTTTTTTCAATATCTAATAAAATATCTATAATTTCCTCCCCCCCTATCCTTATCATCATTCCCATTTCATATCATATTAGGGAGAGATAGAATCGAGAGAGTGAGGGGATAAAGGAAGAAAAAAAAAAAGAAAAAGGAAAAGAAGAAAAGAGAGAGAGTTATCCGAGAGAGAGAGAGAGAATTGAGCGAGAAGAAGAGAAAGAAAGGGAGAGGGGGGGCTGGAGCAGGCCTCTGCCACCACGACTGACCTGCCGCCGCCTTCCCGCCGCCGCGTTGCCGTCGCCGGAGTGCCGGCGAGCAGCCATAGCCGCTGCCATCACCGAGATACCACCCCACAGCCACCCGCCTTCGTCGTTGTCGTTTGGGTCCATTTCTTTTCCTTTTCTCTTGATTTTCGGATATGTCGTACAATGATATGTGTTCTACGTTTCATCTTTTGATGTCGTTGTCATCCGGTGGTCGGAAACCGGCGAAATCGCCGGAAAACAGAAAATACAAACGTTGCCGAATTGCTGCTGTAATTCTCGAATTCAGGCCCTTTCGGACCCTCAAATCGAAAAAGTTTATTCACGAAAGTTGCTCGAAATAATATTTCCTATATACCCGTCGAATTTCGTAATTTTTGGACGAGTTTTGAAAAATCTCAATTATTTAATTTATACAGTTATTTTTGTACCGGGAGCATGTGTTATCAAAAAAATTCTAAAACTCTCAAACTATAGTCTTGGCATATATAGGATGGTCCTTGAATATTTTCATAATTTTTGAACGGTTAAAAAGTGCCGTGGCACAAATCTGTTAAAAATCGATTAAAATGACAAGTTTTGAAAAGAGACCCTTGTCAAATCGGTTGGTCCCAATAAATCAAGAATAATATTTTGGAATTTATTTCCTTCTTTGTCGGAATTATTCGAGGTCTCTAGAGTCGCGTAATATATTTTTGAAAAGAATAAAATTTAAATAATAGCTCGAATTTCAGTAGATTAATTCCCGAAAATATAGCGATTATTCTGAGTCGAATATCGACCCTTGTAGGACCTACAGAGCCTGCTAGGATTAACGAAACCATTTTCGAAGTTATTGTGCCACCATGTGCTCGTCATCCAGGTGGGTTATATCTTTCTCAAATTATGTTCAGCTAATAAGCTCAAATGTTTATCAACTGTATAGCATGAATATCTGTATCAAAATGATTTAGCTCACTGTTCGCGTTCGCCAGTATCCTACGAAAACATTGAGTGCTTAACTAGACTCGAGTTCGGATCCTTAAAGCTTTGGGACCGTATACACTATCCTTTATTAGACAGCTGGGCTGGAGGACGTGTATATAAGTTAAGACACTGTAGGAAGGGACAGTTGAGATAGAGCGTGCAAGTAAGGTTAAAAGAAGCTTTGTATACATGGAATGCTTTTGAGATTTGAAACCTTTCCATTGTTATACTTGTGTGGATACGATATTCATATTTATAAAATGTTTGTGAACTGTTTATCAAAATCTGCCCACTGGGTACGCTAGTACTCAGCCCAAATCTTTTCTAAATATTTTCAGGTTGAGAGGCATGCCGGAAGATGACGGAGCTGGGGCGAGGGCTTACTTGTTGTTATATGCTTGCTCTTTTTGTGTTGTTCAGAAATCTTAGATACTTAATATCAAATTAAGTGCTTGCAAATAATTATACTTGAATTGTGCTCCGCGCTTGTTCCGTTCACTCTGATACAACTTGTCTTCAGTTGTTTGAAGCATGTTATGATTTCAACATTTTGCTATAATGTTCCTTTATAATTGTTGGCGGGATAAGTTCCCTTTGATGATTGGTATTTTATTTAGGTTCTTTCTAAACGCCTTAGTGCGTGGTTCTATTACAGTTACAGAGGTTATGCTGCCCAAATTTTTAGGGCACTAACCCTATTTCTTTGATAGCTTCTATGCAACAACCCCTTCCCCCTTCCCCCAGTAGCGCACCGGTCTCTTGTCACTATTCTCCCGGGATCGGGGCGTTACACATATGCAGCACCTTAGACACGTTTTTGAGCTTCTTAGGGAGTCGAAATTGTATGGTAATCTGTCTAAGTGTTGTTTTTGCATGAATGAAGTCGCGTTTCTAGGCTTCGTTGTGAGTTTACGTGGTATAGAAGTAGACCGTTCCAAAATCAAAGCGATTGAGGAATGGCCCACTCCTAAGTCTGCGAGTGATGTGAGGTCTTTCCACGGCCTTGCTGGTTTTTATCGTCGTTTTGTGCGCGATTTCTCCAGCATAGCCGCGCCGCTTACTGAGTTAAGCAAGAAAGATCGCAAGTTTGAATGGGGTCCTGTTCAAGAGCATGCGTTTAACACTTTAAAATCTTGTTTATGTAATGCGCCTGTTCTTGCTCTTCCGGACTTTAATAAGACTTTTGAAATCGAATGTGATGCCTCGGGCAAAGGGATTGGTGCTGTTTTGATGCAGGAACGGCGTCCAGTCGCCTATTTTAGTGAGAAGCTCCATGATGCAGCCCTTCGTTATTCTACCTATGACAAGGAGCTGTACGCACTCAAGAGAGCTTTAGAAACGTGGCAGCACTATTTGTGGCCTAAGGAGTTTGTGATTCACACGGATCACGAGAGTTTAAAGCATTTGAAAGGCCAAAAAAATCTGAACAAGCGACATGCACGATGGGTAGAGTTTATCGAGTCTTTCCCGTACGTCATCAAGTACAAGAAAGGAGCTGAAAATGTCGTTGTTGATGCCTTGTCTGGAAGATGATGAGTTCGAAGTTGATGAGTCCCCGAATTCGAGGATGAATTCTTTTCAGCAGGGGGGGAATGATGAGGTCGTGCAAGGCAATGAAGAAGATGATCCGAAGCTGCAGTTTAAAGGTCCAATGACGCATTTGCGAGCTAAGAAGTTGCAAGCTTATTTACAAGCTTCTATTCGTCGCAAATTCGAACTTGGTGAAAATAAAATCAAGGGCAGCTCGAGATTGATCACCATGCTATCCTTAGATGATGAAGAAGGAAGCATGAAGACGTGAGAAGAAGAATGACGCCATTTGGACGTGTGCATGAAGAGTTATACGCGTTTGCATGGGAATCCGACAAGTTGCTGTTTTTCATGCAAAGGTGGCAAGATTAATGCATACATGGGCCACGAATTATTATGATAAATTGAAGCCCATATTGTGTTAATTAGAAGTCCAATAGGCGAGAATTTTGAAGGCCCAAAGTCAGTTTGGGATTTATCCTTATCTAGTTAGATTTAGATAGATTTTTGTTATCTTATTTTTGGTATCTTTTGATTTTATCCTAGTTTGATTAGGATTAGTATATTTTCGAATTCTCTTAGTTTTAGGACTTTAATTTTCGTCCATATACACTCCTATAAATAGGAGCACCATGTGACATTCATAATTCAGACAATTGCATGAATTCAATAAGTATTTCACTCTTGTCTCCTAGATCCTAAGGTTGATCGAAATTTTATCTTCAAAGTTCTATTGTTTTAGCAAATCAATAGTCCTATTCAAGTTCTTCAGGGTGCATTCAAGTACTTGGGAGAATTGCTATCCGGAGAAGCTAGACGAGTGCGTTCGGGTTGATTCAACACGGGTTCACCGATCTGTCCTATCCTTCTACCAAACCACCGCCGTCCTCACCAACACTCCACCGCCGTCCGCCATCGTTCACCATCAGATTCCAGCCTCCCTTTGACGTATCAAGTGTGTTCATCGAGTCATAGTTCGTGTCACCATATTCTAGTAAGTTCTATTTCCGTTCGAGTCTCTTCTTTTCTAGTCGAGTCTTTCTTGTTTTCTCTTTGTTCGTATTGATCCCTTACTTATCCGACGTTGTTCCGTTCCTAAGCTTCCGCATATTTCGTCCGTGTCGTGTCCCATAGGTCCCGGGTCACATCATACGGCGTAGGACTTGACCTAGAACTTGTGGCTTGAAAAGAGGTGTGCGTTTGATGGATTGGTGGTTGACGTCGTGATGTTGGATGGATGGTGATTGTTGATGTGAATCACAACCCGATAGCCTCCTTGAATCTCGAACGTACCCAAGGATGAAATCTCTAAGCTGCTCTTTGATATTAGCAAGTACCCGTTAATCCCTCGAGTGAATTAAGGAATACCCTTGAATAAGACTTAAAGATGCTATCCTCTAAGAATGATGATTTATGACTAAATCAACAAAAGTTTTTGTTTGATCAACCTAAGGATCGTGAGACAATTGAGAAAATAACTCTTTATTTCATGCAACGTCTAAAATAATAATGTACAATGGTTCCCCTATTTATAATACATAGGGAATGAAATTAACATAAAAAAAGGCTAAAAAATTGATCCAAAAGGGATCTCTAACTATACTAGGAAGATACCTAAGCTAGAATTCTATTCAAGATAGGAAATTGCCTTAAATACAATTCTAGTCAACTATGACTATATTATGGACGAAAATTACATAATAAATAATTAAAAATCTGATCCAACTATAGTCTTAATTAAATAAAACAAATACTATAGTCTAAATAAAATCAACCCCATAATTAAATTAATTAAGGGACGAAAATTCCATGCAATGCGAATCTGCCATGCATGCACAATTTGATGAGTTCTATCTTCATGCATTGCTCTTCAAATCTTGATCTCCAATCTTTAATTGTTAACAAAGTAACAATCTTGGGATCCTTTAATGGCAGCTTTGGATGGACCAATTTGATGATTGCCATGGTCTCATCATACAGCGCGATTGAGAGCACAAGTGATGCGATCCTCACCGGATCCAAACTCTAGCCTCTCAAAGATGTCAAACCTCGAACATGATGTAGTCGAGACCCTCGATCAATTGGAAACACGAACTTAGAATTGGGTGATGACGCCACAAACGAGGATGCGAATCCGTTTGATAAGTCAATTGAATATCACGCTGTGTTGTGAAACTCGAATAACTCTCTCAGAGAGAAAAGTGAATAACTCACGTTAAATTTAATGATATCAAAGTTGTTCTCAAAATAAGAGATTACAAGCCTTATATAGTTGGTCCAAAATAAACTAAGACCTAATTAATATCCCACTTGAATTAGGAAAATAAAACATAAAATCGCGCAATTCCGGACACGCCCAGATGGGCGCGACACAGGGTCAATCATGCCTCCACTCGTGCTGTAGGTCGCGCCGGTCTCATTCTGTGTAGCGTGTGTGGCGCAACTGGCTTCACTTCGCCTCAGGTCGCGCTGTAGAACGCGCCGGTCTCATCACCCGAAGCGTTGGTGGCATGGCCCGTTCCACTCGTGTGTCCACCCGCACTGTAGCTCACGTCAAGCGGTGCGACGGGGTGCTCGCATCCTGACTCGTGCTGTAGTCCGTGCCCGCAGCTCGAGATCACTATCTTCCACTTGGGATCGGGTTCTTCTCCTTCTACGGGTCGTTTAGCCAACTCTTGGTTCCAGATCTCTTGCATGAATGCATTCAGGCTTTCCTTGAACCTCTTAGCTCTTGCTCGTGTTACCGGTCCTTCTGGCACCTTGATTGGATCGAACATCTCCTCGACCTTGATTGGATCGGACATCTCCTCGGTTCGGGTTGTATCATCTCCCTCATCTTGAAAAGGATTTGTCCTCAAATCCAGCTCGTCACCTACATCAAAAGGACTTAAATCAGCAACATTAAATGAAGAACTCACTTTGTACTCACCTGGTAAGTCCAACTTGTATACATTGTCACTGATGTGCTCCACAACTTGGAATGGTCCATCGCCTCTAGGAAGCAACTTAGAATGCCTCTGAACTGAAAACCGCTCTTTACGCATATGTAGCCAAACCTAATCACCGGGCTCAAACACTGATATGGTCCCGGTATGATGCTCAACACCGAGAGAAAAACGTAGCGGAAGACTTTTAGATCGAAACACGTCAGGCGAATGAAGGGCTTCAATCCGACTCTATGAACAAACTAAACTAACGACGAAACTCGATATTTAGGACTCGAATATGAAAGGAAAAGGGTACGGACGTATAGTATGATGATAGGGGCTGAAGAATGGCTGGTGTAGATAGGTTATGATAAGAAAATAGAGAACTTACGGTATACTTGCTCAACTCGGCGCGAACAGCACGTATACTTGAAAACAACGGAAACGGCTGGAACACTTGTAGAACTCGACTGGATCTTGATGGATAACAAAGATATGGACGTCGGATGATTGATGAGTGTTGTTGAAGGCGAACGGCGTTGTTGATTGGTAGAATGAGACAATAACACAGCTACAAACCCCGTGAAGATAACCTCACGAAACGTACAACAATTGGTTGTCTTCTCGATAGCAATCTAACCCTATTCCCACAAGTGAAATAGAACGAGATTTAAGAATAAAACTTGGAAGTTGCTAGGCTTTCAAGAGTGTATATTTTCGGCTGAAAATAAAAAAAAAAAGAGGATCTTGGGTGAGACAATATTGAAAGGTAAATTCTTCTTAATCAAATATGGTCTAAATATCAATGTAACAATGATCCCTTATTTATAGTAGAGGGATGGACGAAAATTTAAGTAAAAATCCTAAAGGAATTAGAAAAATAAAGCTGTCCTAATCTAACTAGGATTCCTACCTTAATTAGAATAGGAAATCTACCTTAATTAGAATTCCAACTAGGAAAGAAGTTCCCATAATTAAAACTCTAATTACCTAACTAAAAAGACCTTCTAGAAATACCCTAATAATAAAAAACGAAAATAATAAAATAAATACCAAAAATCAAATAATAAAAATCTAACTATGGATAAAATAAACCCAACAACTTTGGGCCTTCAAACTTGGGCTCTTGATCTCGAACATGGGCTGATTTAATTACACTTCATGGGTTGCTAATCATGCTCGAATATTTAATGAATTATTCTTCAAACCTTGATCTCCAATCTTTAATTTTGAACAACATAACAATCTTGGGATCTTTTAATGGTTGCTTTAGAAGAGCCGATTTGATGCTTGTCGTGCTCGTATCATTCCCCTCCTCTTGAAAAGAATTCGTCCTCGAATTCGAATCTCCGGGATCAAAGACCAGCGCGAATAGATCATCAATCTTTCTTTCCACAAACTCAACTTTCAATGGAATAACTTCAACAACCTGTAAAATAGAGATAGCACAAGAAAATGGTTGACAAATGATGTTAGAATGCGGCAGCTCTTCCGGGCTCGTTTGCTCGAGTTCTTTGTCAATCAATGCTCTATTGATGCCAATCTCCTTTTCTTCAAAATACGGCTGTATTTCCTCCAACTTTGCAATTACTTCAACTTCCTCAACTGCATCATTGACCTCCAATTCTTCTCCTTTGACTTCAGCTACTATCTCCTTGGATTTGACGTCGGTCAGGGGCTGCTCTAACTCTTCTTTGATGATGCCTTGTTCAGATTTGGACAAAACTTGTTGATTCGGACATTTGAGACCACATGCATGACATACGTGGCATTGAATGTCGCTGTCTTGACTTGGCATATCCATGACTGACTGAACTAGAGGTGCGGGCCGTGTAGGTGGTACATAAATACGTAGAAACTCCTCGAATGATTCAGGTTGGTAGCTCGTGGTCAAGCTGGTAGTTTGGCGTTGAGCTCTAGGTGGTGGAGGTGATGCTTTTTGCGTGTTGAAACGCTTAAGCTGCTCTGTTAACTTGGCTAGTTGATTACTCAGCTCGTCTCTCATTGATTGTGCACTTTCTTCCATGCTCTCGATCATTACATCAAAATGGTACTTCATGTCCCATGCAAGGAACTGACTGGATGACTCGGGCGCATCGTATGGATTCATAGTCAATGATGGAGTAGGTGACTAGTTTGGTGTAGGTAAACCGGCTGCCTTGGGTGTATGGTGTTGGTGTATGCGTGTAGGGACCGTGTAGGTGTATGGGTGTATGGTCCGGATGGTGTACGGGTGGTGTATGGTGCACACAGTGGTGTATGGGGTAATTTTCGATCCACAAGTGGTGATGTGGACGAAAATTAATCCTATGGGGAAGAAGGATAAGGATGGTGGAGAAAGATTAGGATGAAGGAAAACTAGATAAGGAAAGAAAAGATATATAGATAAGGAAGGGTGGATTTGGATATCTTTCACAAATGTGGACACAATCTAAATAACCTAATCTAAATTTATGATGTGACCCGGACAATGTATCCAAGACACGAGATTTATGCACGCGGAAGACTTCAAGATCGAACTACGTCAGCTAGAAAACAATGGAATCAATCCGACTCAAAATACGATAAAACTTACTAGAATTACGTAGACACGAACTAGGACTCGATTGAAACACTTGGAACACTCGAGGGTGGCTGGAATTACGGTGGTGATGGCGGCGGAAGACTGCGGTGAAGGTGGCTTGGGCGGCGGTGTTGTTGGTAGAAGGATAGGATAGATTCGGCGAACCCGTGTTGAATAACCCGAACGCGCACGTCTAGCTTCTCCGGATAGCAATTCTCCCAAGTACTTGAACGCACCCTGAAGAACTTGAATAGGACTATTGAGTTGCTAAAACAATAGAACTTTGAAGATAAAATTTCGATCAACAAAAGATCTTGAGACAGATTGAGAAATAACTCTTGAATTCTTGCAATTGTCTAACTTTTAAAGTGTCACATGGTAGCCCTATTTATAGGACACATAGGGGACGAAAATTAGACCTAATTAAGTGATAAAAATCAATCCAAAACTAATCCTAATGAATCTAGGATAAAATCAAAAGATACCAAAAATAAGATAACAAAAATCTATCTAAATCTAACTAGATAAGGATAAATCCCAACAACTTGGGCCTTCATAAATCTCGCCTATTTGGACTTAATTAATCACAACAATGGGCTGATTTTATTGATTAAATTCGTGGCCCATGTTATAATTAATCTTGCCACCTTTGCATGAAAAACAGCATCTCCCAATTTCCCATGCAAACGCGTATAACTTTTCATGCACACGTCCAAATGGCGTCGTTCTTCTTCTCACGTCTTCATGCTTCCTTCTTCATCATCAAATGATAGCATGGTGATCAATCTTGAGCTGCCCTTGACTTCATCTTCATACATTTCGAATTTGCGACGAATAGAAGCTTGTAAATAAGCTTGTAACTTCTTAGCTCGCAAACGCGTCATTGGACCTTTAAATTGCAGCTCCGGATCATCTTCTTCTTCTTTACCTTGCACGACCTCATCATTCCCCCCCTGCTGAAAAGAATTCGTCCTCGAATTCACAGGCTCATCATCATCGAACTCATCATCTGCAGAAAAGGGAGATAAGTCAGCAACATTAAATGTAGATGAACACTTATACTCACCGGGTAAATCAATGCGATATGCATTGTCATTGACTCGACTCAGCACGGTGAATGGTCCATCTCCTCTAGGCATCAATTTCGATTTTCTCAAGTTGGGAAATCGTCCAGGACTCAGATGAATCCAAACGCGATCTCCAGGCTGGAAAATCACTTGCTTGCGCCGTTTATTCTTTTGAACAGCATTACGTGCGCCAACGGCTTCAATACGCGCACGTATTTTCTCATGCATCTCCTTAACTTGTTCCGCTTTTCTTGTACCTTTAACACTTGTTAGATGCTCAACAGGTAAAGGCAACAGATCATTAGGCGTTAGCGGATTAAAACCATAAACAACTTCAAACGGAGACATATTGGTAGATGAATGCACAACTCTATTATAGGCGAATTCAGCATATGGCAAACAATCTTCCCATGATTTCAAGTTGTTTTTAACTAAAGCTCGCAGCAAAGTACCTAAAGTGCGATTAACTACTTCAGTTTGTCCATCAGTTTGTGGATGACATGCAGTAGAAAATAACAATTTGGTACCTAATTTTCCCCAAAGTACACGCCAAAAATGTGCAAGAAACTTAGAATCCCTATCACTAACAATAGTTCTAGGTATTCCATGTAAACGCACAACATGTATAAAGAACAGATTGGCTATGTGTACTGCATCATCGGTTTTCCTACATGCAATGAAATGAGACATCTTGGAAAACCTATCAACAACCACAAAAATACTATCTCGACCAGATCTAGACCGTGGTAATCCTAATATGAAATCCATAGATAAATCAATCCACGGGGAAGACGGGGCTGGTAGAGGAGTGTATAAACCAAACGGGTGTGATGTAGATTTCGATCTCCTACATATAATGCATCTACTACACACATTCTCAACATCATGCTTCATACGTGGCCAAAAGAAATGCTCATGCAGCAAGTTTAACGTCTTAGACACACCAAAGTGACCCATTAAACCTCCCGCATGCGATTCAAGAACTAACAACTCACGCATAGAAGACTTAGGAATGCATAATTGTGAACCCTTGAACAAGAACCCATCATGCACGAAATAACCATCATAAGCACGAGATTTTGAACAACAATCAGCATATATGGGTGCGAAAAACTCATCACATGCATATAACTCCTTAATTGCATCAAATCCCAACATCTTAGCATGCATAAGGTTCAAGAGAACGTACCTTCTCGACAATGCATCAGCAACAACGTTTTCGGTGCCTTTCTTGTACTTGATGACGTACGGGAAAGACTCGATAAACTCTACCCATCGTGCATGTCGCTTGTTCAGATTTTGTTGGCCTTTCAAATGCTTTAAACTCTCGTGATCCGTGTGAATCACAAACTCCTTAGGCCATAAATAGTGCTGCCACGTTTCTAAAGCTCTCTTAAGTGCGTACAACTCCTTGTCATAAGTCGAATAACGAAGGGCTGCATCGTGGAGCTTTTCACTGAAATAGGTGATTGGACGTCGTTCCTGCATCAAAACAGCACCAATCCCTTTGCCCGAGGCATCACATTCAATCTCAAAAGTTTTATTAAAGTCTGGAAGAGCAAGAACAGGCGCATTACACAAACATGATTTTAAAGTGTTAAACGCATGCTCTTGAACAGGACCCCATTCAAACTTTCGATCTTTCTTGCTTAACTCAGTAAGCGGCGCGGCTATGCTGGAGAAATCGCGCACAAAGCGACGATAAAAGCCAGCAAGGCCGTGGAAAGACCTCACGTCACTCGCAGACTTAGGAGTGGGCCATTCCTCAATCGCTTTGATTTTGGAACGGTCTACTTCTATACCACGTAAACTCACAACGAAGCCTAGAAAAACGACTTCACTCATGCAAAAAGAACACTTAGACAGATTACCATATAATTTTGACTCTCTAAGAAGCTCAAAAACGTGTCTAAGGTGCTGCATATGTGTATGTGTCGTGTCACTGTAAATCAAAATGTCATCAAAATACACAACGACATACTTTCCAATCACTTCACGTAAAACATGATTCATCAGACGCATAAATGTGCTTGGTGCATTAGTGAGACCAAAAGGCATAACAAGCCATTCATACAAACCATGCTTAGTTTTAAATGCGGTTTTCCATTCATCACCTTCTTGCATACGTACTTGAAAATAACCAGAACGCAAATCAATTTTAGAAAAGACACGCGAACCAGATAACTCATCAAGCATATCATCTAATCTAGGGATGGGAAAACGATACTTTACCGTGATTTTGTTGATTGCACGGCAATCCATGCACATACGCCATTCGTTGTTCTTCTTTGGCACTAGAATCACTGGAACGGCGCACGGGCTCAGGCTCTCTCGAATTTGCTTCTTCTCCAACAGCTCTTTGACTTGCCTATCTATCTCCTTAGTCTCGTCGGGAGACGTCCTATAGGCTGGTCGGTTGGGAAGCACGGCTCCGGGGACGAAATCGATCTGATGCTCGATTCCTCGTACTGGTGGTAGTCCTCCGGGTATCTCCTCAGGAAAAACGTCCTTGAACTCATCAAGTAAGGGCTGCACATCACTATGCAAATACTCATTAGTAGCACTGCTCTTAAATGTGAGTAGAACAAGGGGCATACCTGCTTTAACGGCTTTCTGAACTCCTTTTGCTGAAATAAACAAGCTCTTCACATGAGGCTTGTTTGAACTCGACTCCAACTCCTTTTCCACAGCTAGGGAGGTCGAATGAGGTGGTTTGGAAGGTGAAGTGGCGGTGCCAAGGGGCTGTCCGGGGGCTGAGGTCTCGGCCGTGGCCTTCGGGGCCCGTTTTGCGGCTGCTTGCTTCGCCTTTTCCTCTTTGAACCTCTCTTGCATGCGTTGCTGATCCATAGCAACGTCTTTAGGTGATAATGGCCTTAGGGTGCTGATTCGGCCATCAATGTCGATGGTGTAAGTGTTCATACGTCCATCGTGGACAACACGTCGATCATACTGCCAAGGTCTGCCTAACAACAAGTGTGCCGCATCCATAGGGATAACGTCGCACAAAACAGTGTCAGAAAACTTATGGATTGAGAATGAGACACTTACCTGGTGAACCACGCGTATCTCGCCTCTTTCTGTAAGCCACTGCAGTCTGTATGGTTTTGCATGTTGTTGAACAGGTAGACCAAGCTTTTCAACTGCGTATTGACTAATGGCATTGATCACACTGCCACTGTCAATTATCATGGAACACGTGTGACCTTGAATCACTGCACGGGTGTAGAAGATGTTTTCCCGTTGGTGTTCTTGTTCCTCTTCTCGAATGATGCTCAAACTCCGGATTGTGACCAAACTGAGCTGAACTTCCGGATCGACTGGATTAGGGGCTGCATCATTCTCGACTTCTTCTTCAATGTTGGCGTCGCCTATGGGCTCTTTTTCATCCTCACTAGCTGATTCGACTTCATTTGATTCCGTTAAGTATAGAATCCGCCGGTTTGGACATTGAGCTTGGAAATGGCCCCAACCTTGACACTTATGACATTGGATGTCACGAGCACGATTAGGGGCTGCATTCGGGGCTGTAACACCTTGATTTGGCCGAGTAGGGGTCGGCCGTGGCTGGTTGGGCGGCGTAGACTCGGGTCTACGGCTTGTTTGCGGTGTAGAACGGTCGAAACGCCGTTCGGGTGGTCCGGATGGACCTCTAGGACATGTAGAATCAGTAGAAGGAGTAGAAAGTGATGTGGAAGGTGTACCTTTACTCCAAGTAGTGCGTGTAGGGGCTGCACTGTAATGGGATCGACGGCGGCCCTCTCTTAGCTGCCTTTCCACAATCGTTGCGTACTGCACCATTCTTTCTACATTGGTGAAGTCTCTGAGCACGACTTCACATGCAATGTCGGGGTTCATGCCTTCAATGTACCAGATGATGGTAGCATTTAAGGTCTCTTGCTTCCCGACTCGGTTCAGAAGGGTCTCCAATTCCTTGTGGTACTCTTCAATCGACCTTGTACCTTGTTTGACCCGATTGAGCTTCTTCTCAAGCTCCCTTTCATAATGCATAGGTATAAATCGCCCACGCATGAATCCCTTCATTTCCTCCCAGTTGTCGATTGGAGGATTGTGATTTCTGCGTCTTCTTTCTTGTTGCATTTCCCACCATGAGGCTGCATAGCCTCTAAACTCTAAGCATGCGAGTTGCACCTTCTTTTGCTCTGAAAAGTTGTAGCATGCAAAGATCTTCTCTACCTTACGTTCCCAATCTAAGTAAACATCGGGATCGTGAAGGCCTTCAAATTCAGGTATGCTCGTCTTAATGTTGTTGAGCCTACCATCATCATCATCATGATGATTTGCACGCCTATGGGGACCTCGGGGTCGGCCATGGCGTTCTCTGTGCCCTTGTGGTGGATAATCAACTTCATACCCACTGGCTGCATAGGAATCGTACCCATAATCGTAGTCATCTTCAAAGGCGGGCTCACGGGGCGGCCTTTGATCATTGTGTTGTACAGGCGGCGGCCTGTTAACGTTCCTCTGCTGCTGGCGTCGGTCAGTAGGCCCCATTTGAGGCTCAGGACGCCTCTCAGCATCGTTTTGAGGCTCAGGTTGCCTTGCTGCATTGATTTGAGGCTCAGATTGCCTCGTTTCGTCATCTTGAGGCTCGAGTGGCCTCTTCTCAGGATCTCCTTGGACCGTTTGAGATGTGGTCGACTGGGCTTTGAGTCTTGCAAGCTCCTCTTGCAATTCAGCTACTTGGTTGCCAAGTTCGTCTTTCAGTAGACAATTCTGTCGTTCAAAGTGTTGAACTAGAGCTTGGTATTGGAACTTGGGATCCCACTGTGGTTCGGACGAGTAGGATTGTTCGCCTGGTGTGTTCGGCGATCTAGGCTCCTCAAGGGGTGGAGTAGTCGCCCCTTTATTGTTTCCTTTCTTCATGGTACCTGTAAAACGAACAAACGTGAAGAAAAAGCAAAGTAGTACCTCACAATTCCTCACAGACGCTCGTCTATGTCACTCTTGATTTTTCCACTCGTGTTTAACTCTCAAGTATGTGTAGTGCACGTGTGGAGTGAATTATGGGGGTGGGTTGATCGAAAAATTCAGCAGCTTCTCTTGACTAGCTCCTCTGGGTCTTCTTCAAGCTCCAACGGATAAAATCAAGCCGGAAGGTTGCTAAGAGTAGAAGTAGGCGTGTGGAATGAGTATTCAATGGGTTGGTGTATGCGGACCACGGGTGTATGGGTGTATGGGTGTACGGGTGTACGGGTGTACGGGTGTATGTGTATAAGGTGAACCGGGTGTATATGGAAGAGATGAAATTTTCGAGCCCTTTAGTGATTAGGATCGAAAATAGGTATGAGTAGGGATGGAGGATTTGATTAGATTTGGATGAGGATGGAAAGATCTTGAATAGATGTAGATTAGAATGAAATCTATCTAAACAAGGTAAGAAATCTAATGGATAAGGAAATAAGGATTTTGGATGTGTGAACACAATCTAAGAATCCCTAAATATATGGAGCAAATCTAAAAACAAGGAATTAAAAATTGAAATCAAATAAACAATCTGATTTTCGTTTTTTTTTTTTTTTTTTTTTTTTAATCGGCGATTTTTTTTTTTCTTTTTTTTTTTGGCCGATTTCTTTTCTTTTTTTTTTTTTTTTTGTTTTCAATGAATATGAATCAGATTACAATAGACTCGAAACAATACGAAAATTAAATGACACGTATGATAGAAAACTAACACGTAGATGACACGTCGGATTGAACCACGACCAGCAGAGCTGACGTGGCTCTGATGCCAAATTTATGATGTGACCCGGACAATGTATCCAAGACACGAGATTTATGCACGCGGAAGACTTCAAGAACGAACTACGTCAGCTAGAAAACAATGGAATCAATCCGACTCAAAATACGATAAAACTTACTAGAAATCACGAACAATGAATGGGACAACGATGAGGACACGACGAACAACTTGAGGATGGCTGGAACTTCAGCGGTGATGAGGTTGATGGCGGCGGACGGCGGTGGATGTGATGGTGTTGGCGGCGGTGAAGGATAGTTGTGGATTGGATAGATTCGGCGAACCCGTGTTGATAACCCGAACGCGCACGTCTAACTTCTCCGGATAGCAATTCTCCCAAGTACTCGTTGTACCCTGAAGAACTTGAATAAGACTATTGAAGTGCTAAAACAATAGAATTGTAGATAAAAGTTTGATCAACCGAAGGATCGTGAGACAGATTGAGAATAACTCTTTATTTCTTGCAATTGTCTAACTTTTAAAGTGTCACATGGTAGCCCTATTTATAGGACACATAGGGGACGAAAATTAGACCTAATTAAGTGATAAAAATCAATCCAAAACTAATCCTAATGAATCTAGGATAAAATCAAAAGATACCAAAAATAAGATAACAAAAATCTATCTAAATCTAACTAGATAAGGATAAATCCCAACAACTTGGGCCTTCATAAATCTCGCCTATTTAGACTTAATTAATCACAACAATGGGCTGATTTTATTGATTAAATTCGTGGCCCATGTTATAATTAATCTTGCCACCTTTGCATGAAAAACAGCATCTCCCGATTTCCCATGCAAACGCGTATAACTTTTCATGCACACGTCCAAATGGCGTCGTTCTTCTTCTCACGTCTTCATGCTTCCTTCTTCATCATCAAATGATAGCATGGTGATCAATCTTGAGCTGCCCTTGACTTCATCTTCATACATTTCGAATTTGCGACGAATAGAAGCTTGTAAATAAGCTTGTAACTTCTTAGCTCGCAAACGCGTCATTGGACCTTTAAATTGCAGCTCCGGATCATCTTCTTCTTCTTTACCTTGCACGACCTCATCAATCTATCTAATAAGAAAGGAAATAATCTATACTAAGTAGGAAACAAAGAGAAAATAAAAAATCAAATTCGTTTTTTTTTTTTTTTCAGAACAGATTTTTTTTTTCCAATGAGTAATCAGATTACAACTCGATGACACGATACGAAAATAAATGACACATACGAAAATAAATGACACGTAGACGACAGGTCGGATTGAACCACGACCAGCAGAGCTGACGTGGCTCTGATGCCAAATGATATGGTCCCGGTATGATGCTCAACACCGAGAGAAAAACGTAGCGGAAGAGTTTTAGATCGAAACACGTCAGGCGAATGAAGGGCTTCAATCCGACTCTATGAACAAACTAAACTAACGACGAAACTCGATATTTAGGACTCGAATATGAAAGGAAAAGGGTACGGACGTATAGTATGATGATAGGGGCTTAGAACTTACGGTATACTTGCTCAACTCGGCGCGAACAGCACGTATACTTGAAAACAACGGAAACGGCTGGAACACTTGTAGAACTCGACTGGATCTTGATGGATAACAAAGATATGGACGTCGGATGATTGATGAGTGTTGTTGAAGGCGAACGGCGTTGTTGATTGGTAGAATGAGACAATAACACAGCTACAAACCCCGTGAAGATAACCTCACGAAACGTACAACAATTGGTTGTCTTCTCGATAGCAATCTAACCCTATTCCCACAAGTGAAATAGAACGAGATTTAAGAATAAAACTTGGAAGTTGCTAGGCTTTCAAGAGTGTATATTTTCGGCTGAAAATAAAAAAAAAAAGAGGATCTTGGGTGAGACAATATTGAAAGGTAAATTCTTCTTAATCAAATATGGTCTAAATATCAATGTAACAATGATCCCTTATTTATAGTAGAGGGATGGACGAAAATTTAAGTAAAAATCCTAAAGGAATTAGAAAAATAAAGCTGTCCTAATCTAACTAGGATTCCTACCTTAATTAGAATAGGAAATCTACCTTAATTAGAATTCCAACTAGGAAAGAAGTTCCCATAATTAAAACTCTAATTACCTAACTAAAAAGACCTTCTAGAAATACCCTAATAATAAAAAACGAAAATAATAAAATAAATACCAAAAATCAAATAATAAAAATCTAACTATGGATAAAATAAACCCAACAACTTTGGGCCTTCAAACTTGGGCTCTTGATCTCGAACATGGGCTGATTTAATTACACTTCATGGGTTGCTAATCATGCTCGAATATTTAATGAATTATTCTTCAAACCTTGATCTCCAATCTTTAATTTTGAACAACATAACAATCTTGGGATCTTTTAATGGTTGCTTTAGAAGAGCCGATTTGATGCTTGTCGTGCTCGTATCAAACACAACCTTCCGTCGCCCCTTGTTGGCCTTGTTGGCATACTGCTCGGTTCGTCTCTCTATGTTTGCTCTAGCCTTCTCATGTATCTGTTTAACAAAATCAGCTCTCTTTTCCCCTTCAAGGTTAGTATGTTCATGAACAGGTAAAGGAATCAAATCCAACGGAGTTAAAGGATTAAAGCCATATGCAACTTCAAATGGAGAAAACTGAGATGCAGAATGCACAGACCTATTATATGCAAATTCAACATGTGGCAAACATTCATCCCAAGTTTTGATGTTCTTTTTAATAATTGCCCTTAACAATATAGATAAAGTCCTATTTACTACTTCCGTTTGACCATCAGTCTATGGGTGACAAGTAGTAGAAAACAAAAGCTTCGTACCTAACTTACACCACAAAGTCTTCCAGAAATAACTTAATAACTTAACATCTCTATCTGAAATAATGGTCTTAGGCATGCCATGTAAACGCACAACTTCTTTAAAGAACAAATCAGCAATGTAGGATGCATCATTTGTTTTAGAACATGCTATGAAATGTGCCATCTTGGAAAATCTATCCACAACCAAGAAACACAACCTTATCTGTGCAAAAAGTGCATTTCTTCAAGTTAGCATATAGTTGTTCCTTTCTTAAAGCAAGCAAAACAAACTTCAAATGTTCAACATGGTCCTCTTCATTCTTGCTATAGATTAATATGTCATCAAAATAAACCACCACAAATCTACCTATAAAGGCACGTAAGACATGGTTCATAAGACGCATAAATGTACTAGGAGTATTTGTTAATCCAAGCGGCATAACTAACCACTCATACAATCCTAGTTTTGTAATGAATGCCGTTTTCCACTCATCCCCTTCCTTAATACGAATTTGGTGATATCCACTTCTTAAGTCTATCTTAGAGAATATGCATGCACCATGTAATTCATCTAACATATCATCTAAACGGGGAATGGGATGTCGATACTTTACCGTAATATTGTTGACGGCTCTGCAGTCGACACACATCCGTAGCGATGAATCCTTCTTCGGCACGAGCAAAACTGGACTCGCGCACGGACTCAAACTCTCTCTCACTTGGCCATTCTTCAGTAGCTCATGTATTTGACGTTCTAGCTCTATTATCTCCTCAGGGTTGCTTTGATATGCCGGGTGGTTTGGCAATGTGGGGCCAGGCACGAAATCAATTTGGTGCTCAATTTCCCTAATTGGTGGCAAACCCGGTGGCATCTCTTCAGGAAAGACATCCTTGAATTCCTGCAAAAGAGACACAATAGGACTAGGCAAAGATGGATCAAATGGGTTAGTACTCATTAACAGATCTCTGCGGATCATCAAGTACATTGCCTTCTCATTTTGCACAGCCCATCTGACATCACTGGTTGTGGCAAAACAAGCATGTTGGACCACCTCATTTCCAACGTTGGCCTCTCTTCCTTTCTTCCTCATGGTATCAGCCTCTTCTTGTAGCTTCACTTGGTCCTCGTACACTTGAGATGGTGTTAGAGGAGCTAGTGTCACCGTCTTCTTGTTAAGTACAAAAGAGTACTTGTTTGTGAAGCCATCATGCTTCACCCTCCTATCGAATTGCCATGGACGCCCTAGCAAAATATGTCCTGCTTGCATAGGCACAACGTCGCACAACACTTCGTCCTCATACTTGCCAATCCGAAATGGCACTCGAACTTGCTTGTTCACCTTGGTTTCTCCACTATCATTCAACCAATGCAGCTTGTATGGCTTAGGATGTTTGAGAACCGGCAATCCTAACTTTGTCAACATTACAACACTTGCAACATTAGTACAACTACCGTGATCAATAATCATACTACATACCTTATCCTTGATGTGGCATCGGGTATGGAATATGTTCTCTCTTTGCTCCTCGTCGACACTCTTGGTGTGCAGGCTATGAGATTTGCGTGCAACCAAAATGAGAGCATTGGGCGCTGCGTACTCCTCCTCCCCACTCGACTCGGATAAACCCGGCATCTCCGGATCAACTTCTTCTTCATCCGTCACAATCTCACCATTGTCCTTTAGGATCATCACACGTCGGTTTGGGCACTGATTGGCTATGTGTCCTCTACCTTGACATTTAAAGCACTTAATGTCTCGGTTTCGGTTACCCGACGAGTCTTGATTGCTCGATCCCATCACTATAGGTGGCTCAGTCTTCAGCTTAGTGAACGGTTTCTTCTCGTCTTTTTTCCCTTGATTTGAAACTTTCCATGAAGCTGTGTTGGAATTTGAGTTCGACTTCTATGTGGAAGAACTCGCTCGATTGTTGTTCCCCCTCCTCTTGAGTTGGTTCTCTACTTTGATAGTCATTTGTACCATATCCTCCATCTCGACATAGTGTTGCAACTCCACCACTTCTCGGATCTCTCTATGCAAACCGGCTAGAAATCGAGCCATTGTGGCCTCCCTATCTTCCTCCACATTTTCTCGGATCATTGAGACCTCCATTTCCTTGAACTAGTCATCTACACTATTCGTACCTTGTCTCAAGTTTTGCAACTTGTTGTATAGCTCTCGATATAGTAGCTTGGTACGAATCTCTTCCTCATCACCGCCTTCATCTCTCCCCATGTCTCTATTGGGTGTTCTTGATTACGCCACCTGTTGGATGTCAACTGATCCCACCAAACTATGGCATAAACTGAAAACTCCACTTGGCGCTCAAACTTGGCGCTCCCATTCAAGGTACAAAGCTGGATCATTTTTACCTTGGAATGAAGGCACATTCATTTTGATGTTTCCGAGATCGTCGTCTTCTCGATTCCTTGCTCTCCCGTGTCTCCTACCTCCAGCAATTGAATATCTATCTTCCTCTTCTGAGTCTCTCATCTCAGTGTCATAGTAGTCATTCCGTTGTCTCTCTACATATGGGTAGCGTCGAGCCTCCATCCAAACTCCGCGTCCGCCTCTTCCATTGATGTGACCCGGGGCTATGGGACACAACACGACACAAATATGTGCAAGCTAGGAAAGAAACTACGTCGGCGAAGTAAGGGTACGATACTCAATTATCTAGATGACTAAGACTCAACTAAAATACCTAGACAATGACACACAAAGTAACACAAATCCAAACAAAAGAGGGGCTGTTTTGGGACGGTATTATGAAGGATAAAGATGATGGTGATCGTTGGATGTGATTAGGTTTAGAAGGGCTAGAGTAGAGAGGGTATGACAGAGTAGAATCGAACTTACGAATGGAATTGGAATGAAGACGAATTGGACTTGAACGGGGCTGAATTGCTCACGAGCGTTAATGATGATGGTAGGCGTCGAATATGGCTGGATGGACGATGGTTTGTAGATGTGAATCACAACCCGAAAGTTGCCTTGAATCTCAAACGTACATAAGTTGCTCTTCCATAGCGAGTTTCCGACGATCCCTTGAACGTGGACGGCGAATTCCCTTTGTAAAACTTAGAGATGCTAATTCTAAGAGTATGAATTTAAATGATCTAAACTCACAAAGATTGAAAAGGTTGAGACGATATTGAAAGCAAAGGCTTTAATCAAATATAGTCTAAAATAACAATGAAACATAGATCCCCTATTTATAATAGGTGGATCGAAATTAAGAGTTGTAAGGGCCAAAACAAACTAAACTAGAACTAGGAAACTTCCTAAACTAGAATCCTATTTAAGGTAGAACTTGTAGATCTTGCCTTATCTAAAATCCTAGTCAAATCTTTATCGAAATAACCGAAAATCTCAACTAAAGAAATAATAAAATCTGACCAAAAATCTCTAGTGTAATTAAATGAAATAAAATACTATAGTCTAATAAATCATTCCCCTTAATTGGATCATTAAGGGCCAAAACTTTGGGCTTCTTCAAACTTGGGCCGTGGATCATCAAACGCACAAATGCACACGTCCATGCACACATGCACACGTCCATGCACACACGTACACATCTTCATGCAATGCACTCCAAGTCTTGATCTCCATCTTCCATTTTCAACAAAGTCATCATCTTCAAGCTTCCTTGCACGCCGTCTTCATCTTCGAGCTTCTTGCGAATTGTGGCTTGCAAATATTCTAGCAACTTCTTAGCTCGTATTCTTGTGACGGGTCCTTTGAATTGCAGCTCTTCATTAACTTCCTCATTGCTATGGATGTCCTCATCATTCTCCCCCTGCTAAAGAGAATTCGTCCTCGAGTTTGAAGTCTCATCTTGGTCGAACTCATTTGCAGAAAAAGGAGACAAATAAGCAACATTAAATGTAGAAGAACACTTGTACTCACCAGGAAGATCAATGCGGTATGCATTATCATTAACACGGCTCAAAACAGTAAATGGGCCATCTCCACGGGGCGACAACTTGGACTTCCTCAAGTTAGGGAACCGGCCTGGACTTAAATGAATCCAAACATGATCTCCAGGCTGGAATATCACACGCTTGCGCCTCGTGTTGCGTGCGGCGGCGGTTTGAGCGCCTTTGTGCTCGATCCGGGCACTAACCTTTTCATGCATCTCTTGAATAAAATCAGCTCTCTTCATACCTTTAACACTCGTTAGATGCTCAACGGGTAAAGGAATCAAATCATTAGGAGTTAACGGATTAAATCCATAAACTACCTCAAATGGAGACATGTTAGTAGAAGAATGAATAACACGATTATAAGCAAATTCAGCATATGGTAAACATTCTTCCCATGACTTCAAATTATTTTTAATTAGAGACCTAAGTAAAGCTCCTAATGTACGATTCACAACCTCAGTTTGACCATCGGTTTGTGGATGACATGCAGTAGAAAATAATAACTTAGTACCTAATTTTCCCCACAAAACACGCCAAAAATGTCCTAAAAACTTAGAATCCCTATCACTAAAAATAGTACGAGGAATTCCATGCAAACGAACAACATGCACAAAGAACAAATTGGCAATATGAACAGCATCATCGGTTTTTCTACATGCAATGAAATGAGCCATTTTGGAGAACCGATCAACTACAACAAACACTGAATCTTTACCCGACCTAGACCTAGATAATCCCAAGATAAAATTCATAGAAATATCGATCCAAGGGGCTGAAGGGGCGAGTAATGGCGTGTACAAACCGAATGGGTGTGAAGTGGATTTGGCTTGACGACAAGTAATGCAACGACTACACATATTCTCTACATCCCTACACATATGCGGCCAAAAGAAGTGTTCATGCAGCAAGTTCAATGTTTTATGCACACCAAAGTGACCCATTAAACCTCCCGCATGCGATTCCAACACAAGTAGCTCACGCATAGAACAAATGGGAATGCATAACTTAGACTCGTTAAACAAAAACCCATCATGCACATAATATCCATCATTAGCTCTAGATTTCGACACACATGAAGCATAAATGGGGCTGAAATAGGCGTCCTCAACATATAGAGACTTAATGGACTCGAAACCAAGCATCTTAGCATGCATTAAGTTCAGAAGTGCATACCTTCGAGATAGGGCGTCTGCAACGACGTTTTCCTCACCTTTCTTGTACTTGATCACGTATGGAAAGGACTCAATGAATTCCACCCATCTTGCGTGTCTCTTATTCAAATTTTGCTGTCCCTTGAGGTGCTTTAAACTCTCGTGATCTGTGTGAATCACGCCTTGGGCCAGAGATAGTGATGTCATGTGTCCAACGCACGCTTCAAAGCGTAGAGCTCTTTGTCGTACGTGGAATATCTCAAACTGGCGCCACTAAGCTTCTCACTGAAGTAGGCGACGGGCCTGCGATCCTGCATCAAAACTGCACCAATACCTATGCCCGAAGCATCACACTCGATCTCAAAAGTCTTAGAAAAATCAGGTAAATGAAGAATAGGAGCAGAACACAATAAATATTTCAAAGTATTAAATGCATGCTCTTGTTGTTTACCCCACTCAAATTTCCAATCCTTCTTACTTAGCTCAGTAAGAGGGGCGCTATACTAGAGAAATCCCGTACAAAATGACGGTAAAACCCAGCTAGACCATGAAATGATAGAACTTCAGAGGCATTTTTCGGGGTTGGCCATTCCTCAATCGCTTTGATTTTGGAACAGTCTACCTCAATACCTCTGAACTGACGACAAAGCCTAGAAAAACAACTTCATCTATGCAAAAGGAACACTTAGACAAATTTCCATACAGCTTTGCATCACGCAAAAGCATAAAAACACGCCTAAAGTGTTCTAGGTGCGCCTGTGCACTGTGACTGTAAATCAGAATATCATCAAAATAGACAACCACGAATTTACCAATCACATCACGCAAAACATGGTTCATCAACCTCATAAACGTGCTCGGTGCATTAGTGAGACCAAAAGGCATAACTAACCACTCATATGATGTGACTCGGACAATGAATCCAAGACACGAGAGAAAACGTAGCGGAAGACTTTTAGATCGAAACACGTCAGGCGAATGAAGGATTCAATCCGACACTATGAATAAACTAAACTAATGACTAAACTCGATATTTAAGACTCGAATATGAAAGAAAAAGGGTATGGACGTATAGTATGATGATAGGGGGTGAAGAAAGGCTGGTGTAGATAGGTTATGATAAGAAAATAGGAAACTTACAATATAGGTGCTTAACTCGGCGCGAATAGCACGTATGCTTGAAATTGGCGGAATCAGCTTGGAAACTCGATGAACTTGATGGATGATGGTGATATGGACGAATTGATGAAGGATGGATGTCGTTGAAGGTGGCTTTGGCGGCGGTGCAGTTTGATAGAAGGATCGGCTAGGATCGGCGAACCCGTGTTGTAAACCCGAACGCGCACGTCTAACTTCTCCGGATAGCAATTCTCCCAAGTACTCGTTGTACCCTGAAGAACTTGAATAAGACTATTGAATTGCTAGATCAATAGAATTGTGTTTGATCAACCAAAGGATCGATAAATGTGATCAACCAAAGGATCGGTGAGACAATTGAGAAATTAACTCTTTATTTCATGCAACGTCTGAATAATAAAGTTCACAACTGATCCCTTTATATAGGGTAGGGATTATGAACGAAAATTAAACCCTAAATCTAGGAGAAATCGAAAATCTAAAGGTGTTCTAGTCAAACTAGGATAAAATCAAAAGTTACCAAAAATAAGATAAGAAAAATCTATCTAAATCTAACTAGATAAGGATAAATCCTAACTAACTTTGGGCCTCTTATTTTTGCCACTTTTGGACCTTTAATAACACAATATGGGCTGCAATATATCATAAATAATTCGTGGCCCATATGTATTATTCTTGCCACCTTTGCATGAAAAACAGCATCTCCCGATTTCCCATGCAAACGCGTATAACTCTTCATGCACACGTCCAAATGGCTTCGTTCTTCTTCTCACGTCTTCATGCTTCCTTCTTCATCATCAAATGATAGCATGTTGACCAATCTCGGGCTGAATATTTGATCTTCATGGCTGCCCAAAAATATCTGAATATTTTCATGCACTTGTGTTCTTCAAATCTTGATCTCCAATCTTTAATCTTGAACAACATGATTATCTTTGAAGCTCTCAATGGCATTCTTAGATTTGATTCTTTTATGCTTTTCGGGTTCGTATCATTATAAACCATGCTTAGTTTTAAATGCAGTTTTCCATTCATCCCCTTCATGCATTCTAACTTGAAAATAACCAGATCTTAAATCTATCTTAGACTACACATTAGAACCACTTAATTCATCTAGCATATCATCAAGTCTAGGGATAGGAAATCTGTACTTAACTGTGATTTTGTTGATGGCGCGGCAATCCATGCACATCCTCCATTCGTTGTTCTTCTTTGGCACTAGGATGATTGGGAACTGCACAAGGGCTCAACGACTCTCGGATTTACTTTTTCTCCAACAGCTCCTTCACTTGGCGGTCGATCTCCTTCATCTCTTCGGGTGAAGTGCGGTACGCCGGTCGGTTGGGCAAGACAGCGCCGGGCACGAAGTCGATCTGGTGCTTGATCCCACGAACTGGAGGTAATCCACTTGGAATCTCTTCCGGGAACACGTCCGCGAACTCCTCCATAAGGGGCTGCACATCATTAAGAGTTGTAAGGGCCGAAAATTGTAAGGCCAAAACAAACTAGACTAGAACTAGGAAACTTCCTAAACTAGAATCCTATTTAAGGTAGAACTTGTAGATCTTGCCTTATCTAAAATCCTAGTCAAATCTTTATCTAAATAACCGAAAATCTCAACTAAAGAAATAATAAAATCTGACCGAAAATCTCTAGTGTAATTAAATGAAATAAAATATTATAGTCTAATAAATCATTCCCCTTAATTGGATCATTAAGGGCCGAAACTTTGGGCTTCTTCAAACTTGGGCCGTGGATCATCAAACGCACAAATGCACACGTCCATGCACACATGCACACGCCCATGCACACACGTACATATCTTCATGCAATGCACTCTAAGTCTTGATCTCCATCTTCCATTTTCAACAAAGTCATCATCTTCAAGCTTCCTTGCACACCGTCTTCATGTTCGAGCTTCTTGCGAATTGTGGCTTGCAAATATTCTTGCAACTTCTTAGCTCGTAGTCTTGTGACGGGTCCTTTGAATTGCAGCTCTTCATTGACTTCCTCATTACTATGGATGTCCTCATCATCCACCTCTTCCGCCATGGTTCTCTCGAGGAGCTTGTTGAGATTGCTCATGTATTGAACTTTCTACTTGGTTTAGCCTCTCATTCAACGACGCCATCTCAGTTTTGAACAACTTCGTGAGATGTTGCTGGATGGCTTCCACTGTATTCTTAGGATCAAAAGTAATGTTCATCTCATCACTCGATCCAGCGGCTGCTCCCTTGGTACCTGCACCTTTGTTAGACATGTCGATTCTCTTTTTTTTTATCGACTCTTTTTTTTGAACAATTTTTTTTTCGTCCCTTTTGTTTTTTATTACGCAATGAATGAAATAATTATTAAAATAAATAAAGAAAATAACTACAAATGTGACAATGAAATGAAACAAACTTAACAAATTTCTAGCTCTCCACCTCACGTGTATACTCTCGTGTATCACACAATCAGCTTTTTTCACTCTAATAATCTCACACACTCTTGCCTTTTACCACTCGTATTCTCTCCAAATAAAATTAAACTAGAAACACAATCACAACAATAAAATCCCAAAAGAACAATCACAGATTCACAAAAAATGTGCCGGAAAAATTTCAAAAATTTGAAAATTTCTGAAAAATTTTCAATTTCTCCCTAGGTAATATACGCGTCTCCAACAACCCAAATATCAAAATCAAATGTAATGAAAACACCAAAAATTTTCCCGCCTTTTTATTTTTTTTTTGAAATCAGCGACTTTTTTTTATGCTGATATCGTCTTTTTTTTTTAATAGGCGAAAATTTAAATTACACAAATTAAATGATAAACGGAACCTGATACGACCTGGCTCTGGATACCACTTGATGCGATCCTCACCGGCATACGACAAAGACAACAGATGTTTTATCCAGGATTGTAGCAGATCCCACGGAATGGATGGATGGATCCAAACCCTAGCCTCTCAAGGATGTCAAACCTCGAACACGATGTAGTCGAGACCCTCGATCAATTGGAAACACGAACTTGGAATTGGGTGATGATGCCACAAACGGGGATGCGAATCTGTTTGATAAGTCGATTGAATCTCACGTTGTGTTGTGAAACTCGAATAACTCTCTCAGAGAGAAAAGTGAATAACTCACATTAAATTTAATGATATCAAAGTTGTTCTCAAAATAAGAGATTACAAGCCTTATATAGTTGGTCCAAAATAAACTAAGACCTAATTAATATCCCACTTGAATTAGGAAAATAAAACATAAAATGACGCAATTCCGGACACGCCCAGCTGGGCGCGACACGGGGTCAATCACGCCTCCACTCGCGCTGTAGGTCGCGCCGGTCTCATTCTGTGTAGCGTCTGTGGCGTGACCGGCTTCACTCGCGCCTCAGGTCGCGCTGTAGAACGCGCCGGTCTCATCACCCGAAGCGTTGGTGGCGCGGCCGGTTCCACTCGTGCGTCCACCCACGCTGTAGCTCGCGTCAAGCGGTGCGACCAGGTGCTCGCGTCCTGACTCGCGCTGTAGTCCGTGCCCGCAGCTCAAGATCACTATCTTCCACTTGGGATCGGGTTCTTCTCCTTCTACGGGTCGTTTAGCCAACTCTTGGTTCCAAATCTCTTGCATGGATGCATTGAGACTTTCCTTGAACCTCTTAGCTCTTGCTCGTGTTACCGGTCCTTCTGGCACCTTGATTGGATCGGACATCTCCTCGGTTCGGGTTGTATCAGCAAGTGGGACTGCTCTGACCCGAGACATGTTGAGCTTTGGGACGGGCACGAGTTACAGTGTGACCCGAGGTGCGAGTGAACTGCTCTGACCCGCAGTGTGTTGAGCTTTGGGACGACGCGAGTTACAGCGCAACCTGAGGCGCGAGTGAACTACTCTGACCCGCGGCATGTTGCACTTTGGACTTGGCGCGAGTTACAACGTGACCCGGGGCGCGACTGACCCCGTATCGCGCCCGTTCAATGGCGTGTTCCAGAATTCCAATTTTATTATGTTTTATACCTTATTTCCTCTAGGATATTATTTTTGGATTATTTATTTTTGGACCCAGCTATATAAGGGTTGTATTACATTGTTCCAAGACAATTTATCATTATTATTGAAATTATTTTGTGAGTTATTTCTCTTTGGAGAATTCTCTTTATTTCACGCACACACCGTGAGATTTCTACCGACTTATTAAACAGCCATTCCATATCTGTTTGTAGCGTCAGTATTAATTTCGGGTTCGTGTTTCCAATCTTCTTCGAGTTTCATCGAGTTCATCATCGGGGTTCGAGTCGTTGTGAGGCTAGGGTTCGATATCTCCATCCAATTCCACCATTGTAACCTGATACTCCTGGAAGAATCGCATCAACATTGCACAAAATATAGAAAACTATGCACAACTTATCAATTTACGCATACATTGCTCAACAACTATCATCCAATTGAACCTAAAAATGTATGAAAATCATGAGTTTATCAATACGCAATGCATGAGTTGCGGAATTTTAAAAAAAAATGAATTAATTAACTTTATTTTTAGGGTTCACTAATTCCATTTTAGTATATATATTAATTTTGAAATTAGAGTTTCTTATTTTCAATTATGTTTTACATTTGTTTCGAAAAAATTCATTGTCGAGCACAATGTACGAGCCATGCGTTTACGTCAGACGAGTGCATTGCGCGAGTCGCCACATTTTAAAAAAATCACTTTCATTTTGTGATTCACTAATTCGATTTTAGGGTATATTTATTTCAAACTTAGAGTTTCTAATTTCTAATTAGGGTTTATATTTATTTTGAAAATAAATTATTGAGCGCAAAGCATGAATCCATGTGTTAGCGCTGAATAAGTGCATTTCGTGAGTCACTTGATTTTTAAAAAAATTAACTTTAATTTTGGGTTTATTAATTTCATTTAAGCATTTATAATTTTATGGGAAAAAATAAACAAAAAAAAATAAAAAAAAAATAATATCGAAAAAAAAGCGCTTGCACCTCACGCATTGTGCATAGGGATGTCAATTTAGCCCGAAATTGGTGACTTGGCCCGAATAGACCGAGAAAAATATAGGGTTAGGGCCGAAAAAAATTAACTAAACTGGCCAAACTTGACGGGCTGCGGGTTGGCCCGTCGGGCTGGCCTGGCAGCCTCCGTTATTTTGGTCATAACGTTTTCTAGGAAAATTCAATTCATGAACGGTAGGAAGCGTTGGAAAGCTAACTCAATTATCTTTCCATCCATATATTATGCATTTACAGATTCCAAGTATGCTAAGAGGTATGAATTTTTAAAGCTACAACTAATAGTAAATGAGTCTTATTCAATGTTATAATTTTTCATTAAATGTTTTATATTTTCATTTATGACATACATTATTGCATTTATCAATGTTATAAGGACTATAAGTGATTAGTATGATGTATAAAATATGTTGTTTATTCGTTTGTTGCTTCTTGAATGTCAAGACATTTCACTTTAATTTATTTTATTATTTTATTTTATTTTATTTTTGTTGAGAAAATAATCTTTCACTCGTAATCCATCTATTATTATATAGTAATGATGTTTTAAAATATTAAAATTATATTATTTATCATGTTTTCAATAATTTAATTTTATATACATTCTAATGTTATCGTTTGTTTATTAATATATGAGAAAGAATACAAAGATATATGTAATTTGACGTATCAAATGTCTTTATAGTAGAAAAATAATGTAATTTCAATATTTATATATCGATGATTGAGCATAGTTATTGTGATGTAATTTGAAATTATTATTTTTAAAAAAATAAACTAAGTTTGAACATTATTAGATCGGAGATTGAGCTATAATTAGATTTATGATTTAGTTTGAAATTATTATTTTTGAAAGAACAAATTATGATTGAAGATTATTGTAATTTATCATTTCATGTACCGTTAATTTCTTTATTTGATGCACTATGATGTTAATGAAATTTTATATTCATCATATTTTTTTCATTTTATGTTATTTTTCGTGTATTTATTTATTTCAAGAATAAGAGATTGTGATCATTTTTTAGAATTATTAAGATATAATTTATAAATGTGAAAAAATTCGTTAACATGTCGTCCCGACAGGTTAACCCGAAAATCGAAGGGTTAGGTCAACCAGAAAAAAAATTTAACCGCATAGACCCGAAACTGAGTAGGATTGGCCCGAAATCGAATAGGTTGGCCCGATTGATATCCCTAGTTGTGCATGACATGCATGCTCCTGAAGTAGAACCCTTTTTTTTTTAGCTTTTGGGCAAAAATGTTTATTGGGCTTGCCTGATGGCCGGAGGACATATGATGTATGAGAGACCTACTCTTTCTGAATACTTGATTGAAATCACAACTTCAATAAATAAATAAAATCATAATTTAAATTGCAATCTAAGCCTAATATATGTATATACATGAAAAGAGAGATTGAAGCAGTTAACAAGGTCGTGCATTTAAGAGGCGCACGGGAGATATATGGATTTTTTTACCAAACTAATTAATTAGTGATAACATTTCATTTTTCTTCTTCTTTTGGTGATGATGAAGACTAAAAGAGTTCTTTTAAGTGACTGAAGTTGATCTAAACCTAACTCCATCTACCCATATATACATATATTAAATCCTTTGGTAATATTAATATTTCGCGCTAGCTATCTTTGTCTTATCATAATGTTTTACAAAGACAAAAACTGATTTATTTATATTGCGTTTACATAGAAAGGGAACAAATACTGACACAAATAAAATAACAATTGAGGCACTTAAATTTGATGGGTTTAGACTTTAGATGTAAGTCCAGTTTGGGGAGTGCAAAAAGTGAAAAGGAGAAATTTGTACCTTGATTGCTAAGAAAGTAATGAAAATATACATCACATTGCACACATGTGATGTTCTAAAAGTGTGGTGGCCCATATCAATGGCCCAATAGTATTCTCTCTCTCTCATCCATTTCTTTTTCACTGAGAGAAAAAAGATGGGAGACTGAGTGCATTCAGAAAAGTGAAGGGGTTGCTTTTACATAGCCAATATCACCTTCTAAAAATGTGCTCACGTTCTAGCTATGGTAACTCATTGTCAAATTTTATTGATGCTATATCTAGTACAACACGTAAATAAATTACCAAAATCATAATTTGTTATACATCAATATTTGAGTTTTAAGTGCTACGGCAGCTCGTATATTTTCATATGCACGATAAAGTTGTGTCTATGGAAAATGTGTTGCAGTAGCACTTTATCGAACATTGATAACAAAATTACGATTTGACTGATGATTTAGGCTCAATACCACACACAATAAAGCTAAGAAACACAGAGATCATATCTTAAAGGAGGAAGAAGCAAGAAATATTAAGGCATCAAAAATGTTAGATATAGTGCATAAATAAACTCAGTACAAAAAATATTTGAGATCATCTCTTCATCATTTCATTTTTGCACAAAATAGCTTCTTCCTCTTCTGCTAAATGTGTTATCCTACACAGTCTATGCCTCTAAGCTGAGAAAAACCTCCAGTTAGCATATCTCTAACACACAATAATCTAGGATCAATACTTAGGTACGCAGTTGTTTTGCTTTGTTGTCGAGCAGGACTTCTGCTTTCCTCTTCTTGCATTCACCTACTATCCTCTTTATATATGCGATGTAGCCATCAACATCAAATTTTCTCTTGCAGCCAGCATAGTTCATGTACCGAATTTTCCCAAAAACTGGCCGCTCTTTCCACCCCTAAACGATCAAACAAACCTCAGCACTAGCAATTGTGTCTCTTACAGACTTACTTCAAAGTTTTATCATTCCACAATGCAATATGTCTAAGATTTCTAGTTCAAAGAATGAAATTAGCTAAATAAGTTAATCTACTACTTCCATGTGAAATTAGAGGTGGAGAGTTCAGATTGACCTGGTCATGTACTCCACATATCGACCACATGCATCCAACATAACCATTTGGATCCCTGCCGTCTATTTGATACTGCAGATGAATTAAATGAGGAAAAATCAATATCTCAATCGGGTTGATATGCATGACACAGTACGAAAATACATTCTCTGACAGAAGTGGGAAAATAAAGTTCCAAAAAAATGTGTACCTTATCATTCAAGTATATTGATGTTGCAAGTGCTTCCTCTGGTCCACCAGTCCATTCAAGAATCTTTTTTGCCCAGTACATCCTGAATTTATATTGCAAGTTTATCAGCAGAAATATAGATTAGTTCATTGTATGTAAGAAGAAGTTGATGCGCGTGTAAGATTCCCGTTGCTCATTGATAATTCAACCACGGAAGCTTTAGCTTAGATATGCAAGTATAGATTTGATCCGTTATGGGATTGATCAGGATCAGAGTAGCAGAATAAGAATCCGAATGAGAGAAGAAAATATAGTTGCAAGAAATATGTAACATCTTTCCACTCAACCTCTTCCATGAGTTGGAGAAGGGCCACTTTATAGTCATAAAGTTGTTTCTGAAAGCATCTTAAAAAGATGGAGAAAAGTACCTCATAAAACCGTGCATCTTTCCATAGTGAACCAGTTCTAACTGGGAAGCATTCCAGAGCTGAAAGAAAAGGGTAGACGAGACTGTAAGAGAAAAAATATAGCATTGATAACTTACACGTGCAATTTAAACAAAGATCAAGATCAAGTAGGAGTTAGAACAAATCTTAGCAATGACAAGGCCTTCACAAGGATCATGGATATATGATATCTTTCAGAGAAAAAATATGCAAGATAGAAAATACTTACTGGATCAGCCGTTTGTGCTTTCTCCAACTGCTCTCGCCTACAAATGAAACACGAATTTCCAAATATTAAGCACCCATGACAAATGAATCATAAATACGAGGGAGAAAACTAAATAAAATCACTAACGTATACGTATGTTCACGTTTATCAGAGGCATGGTCCATCAAAGTTTTGCGAGCCCACTCCCAAGCACCTTCTAGTGAATCATAATGTGGTTGGTAGAAGCAGAAGTTATCAGCAAGTTCTCTGCGGACAATTAATTCTTCCAGAAACACTTGAACTGCCTGAGAATAGCAGCCGCAACAAGCATTTTGTCAGATATAAGAGCAAAATGAGCTTCAGATAAAATCACCAAAGTAGAGTATCAAATAATATAATATATTGGGAGCATAGGAAACCTTAACAAGTCTGAAACCAGAAACTTGAAAGATATCACACCTTGGTGTTTAGTTTCTGCACTTTTTGTGCCTCCAAGGCACATCTCTGAGCTGATATCTGCCCAAAATGCAAATACGGAGAGAGGCCAGATAGTGCTTTCGGTTTCAGTGGATTATTTCTGTCTGAAGCATAATTCTTCAATCTTGCTTTCAAGAACCCATTTTTCTCTCCCATTAGCACTTCGAGTGCTGCTTCTTCACCTGGCTCACACCATTCAAGTTCAGGAACTTCTGCTCCTTGCCTGCTCATATTGTTAGATGTATACCAACATCTAGCCTAAATTGTAGCACATATTCAACAGGAGTTAGCATCTCACCTTATAACGTTAGCAATGAGGTTCTCCCAATCTATAAAATTACTCGAGGAAGCCCATTTTTTAGTCGGACTCGTGAGCTCAGGAAACTCAATTAAATATTCAGGAAGCCTTTTGTTTATCTTGCCCCTTATAGTTCTGGCACCGTATTCTAATTTGTCCGATGCCACCCAAACAGGCACCACATTGTGTGCATCGACTTCATGAATAGAAACTGAGCCAGTTACCTGCTTGCAGATTTCCTCTTTCCACTGCCTAACCTCCCGCAATGGTGAGAAGTCTGTCACCAAAAGCGAAGCCCCAGATTCTTTCAGAAAATTGGGAATGTTATCCACAGCCTCACCCTATTAATTCAAGTATGTTAAAAAAAAAAAATTCAGTAATATGGCAGAATAGCTCCTGTCCTGTCTTTCCACTAAAACAAGCAAATAATTCCAAGAATAATGGCTCATTCAAAATTGTGATATTCTATGCTTGGAATTTAATTAGCAATTGCAAATTCGATCTAATATCCAAATGAAATATGCAGAATGAGATGATCATATTCACAACAAGGCAATGATTAACAACATAATTAACACTAGAAGAATGAGTTTTAATCAGTTTTAAGTCCAAAGGGAACTGGTAAACAGTAAATTCTGCATTAGGGTCATAATTCATAAATAATCTTAGGGGCAGACTTGGGTGAGACCGTCTCATACATGAGACGGTCAATACTCACATGCGGGGATCATTATTTATGGGTGAAGTATCATTAACTCACATGTGAATATCATTATTTATACCCGCATGTGAGTATCATTATTTATGGGTGAAGTATCATTAACTCACATGTATCATTATTTATGGATGAAGTATCATTATTTACGGGTGAAGTATCATTAACTCGCATGTATTGATTCGTCTCATGTATGAGACCGTCTCATACAAATTTTTGTCATAATCTTATGCAGCCTAGCAACAAATTATAAGAACCTTTTCTTCAATAGTTATCACGAACAAAACGAGCAAAATTTGCAGGATTTCCAAAGCCAAAATGTATTAGTTAAACAAAAACATCATCTATCCATCCAACCATTGCAAATAAACCAACTAAAACATAATTCTGCAAAAAGCAATTTATTAACACTTGCTATCATTTCCCTCAACACTAATAGCGATGCCAAAATTCTTTCTCAAAGTAGCAAAACCAACTAAATAAATAATGACTACGCAAAACACATAAAAATAATAAAAAAGGTGAAAAGGGAAACTCGCCTGAAACAAGAAAAAGGGGACGTCGAGAGTGGAGGGGAGATGAGAATGCAATTTCTTGAGGCCTCTCAGCATAAACCCTAATTGGCGAGCTTTGGCGCCTTTAAACTGATTGAACAAATTGAAAGCTATGGCAACGGGAACCTGCAGCAGATTGGCCTGATGGACGGCGTGGATCAAAGCCCAGTTGTCTCTCAGCCGTTGATCCCTGAACATCCAGTACACCACCGGTCCAGCCGGATTCCGGTCGGACCCTTGCTTCAAGATCCGGATCCTCCCAGGCTGGACGGGCGGCATTGAGGAACACATTCGGCTTGGCGGAGCGAAGGCGGTGGAGCTAATGTGCGCCGGGGGAGAGTGTAGGAAGAGGAATTTGGTGAAGGTTGAATGCAAAAGGAAGGGGGAGATGAAATGGAGGGAAATCAAACGGTTAACAGTTGTGGTTTTGAAACTGGCCACGTAGGATTCATCTTATTCGTTGCTTTGCATTACTTTTTTGTTTTTGTGATTTTGACTTTTTTTTCATAACCCATTTTAGATATGACATCATATATTAAATTTTGGTGTTGCATTTTATATTGCACATTGTTTTTTTTTTAACTTTCTTTTTTGATTTTAATTTCTTTTTTAGGGAAACCTACCCAATTAGGATTTAGTATATTTTTTTAGTATTTAATTATTCCAATAATTAATTAATAACACTCTTTTTACTTTTCTTCTTAATTTCAGTTTCTTCTTTAGGGTTCAACATACGCAATTAGGGTTTAGTATAAGTTTTCAATATTTAATTTTTTAAATAATTAATTAATAATTACAAATTGAAAATTAAACACAAAAAAAATTATAATTGATGCACTATTTTTTACACACTTAATTGCAACTAACACATAACAATGCAATAAAGCTAGTAAATCGAGTATCGTATGTATAGAGACTGCAATTAAGACATACACCAAAATACTAAGCTAACAGATTCTATTTTTCAAGCTGTTTAATTTCTTAAGTGAATTATTAGTAGGCAAAGAATTAAAATTAAACTATTTAATTCAATAATCAAAAAAGGAGAAAATTATAAACTAAAATAGATAAAATTCCACAAACAAGTACTCAAGCAAAATAAATAAATAATCATAGAAAATGCATATACATGAATCCATTATATATTAATCTAATTCTAACAATTTCTAATTTTAAACCAATTGTCGGTGGAGAATAATAAATATCACCATATATCTCCGTCAGGTCTTAAGGTAGTCGTGGATTAATGATGTGACCCAGGACCTATGGGACACGACACGGACGAAATATGCGGAAGCTAAGGAACGGAACAACGTCGGATGCGTAAGGGATCAATACGAACAAAGAGAAAACAAGAAAAGACGCGGCTAGAAACGAACAAGACTCGAACGGAAATAGAACTTACTAGAATACGATGACACGAACTAGGACTCGATGACGAACACGTTGAACACCCTTGAGAGGCTGGACTCACGGCGAAGATGGCTAGGATCACGGCGAACGACGGTGGTGGAAGGAATCTCGGCGGCGATGAAAGGTAGAAGGATAAATCAGGATCGGCGAACCCGTATTGTATCAACTCGAACGCGCACGACTAATTCTCCGGATAGCAATTCTCCCAAGTACTATATACCCTGAAGAACTTGAATAAGACTATTGTATTGCTAGAACAATAGAATTGTAGGTAAATGTTTGATCAACCGAAGGATCGTGAGACAGATTGAGAATAACTCTTTATTTCTTGCAATTGTCTGCATTGTGAATGTCACAAGGTACTCCTATTTATAGGAGCATATATGGACGAAAATTAGAGTCCTAAAAGCTAAGAAAATCGAAAATATACTAATCCTAATCAATCTAGGATAAAATCAAAAGATACTAAAAATAAGATAACAAAAATCTAACTAGATAAGGATAAATCCCAAACTGATTTTTGGGCTTGAAATTTTACCTATTGGACCTTTAATTAACACAACAATGGGCTGAATTCAATGGATAAATTCGTGGCCCATATTATGGTTAATTAATTCTTGCCACCTTTTGCATGAAAAACAGCAACTTGTCGGATTCCCATGCAAACGCGTAGAACTCTTCATGCACACGTCCAAATGGCGTCGTTCTTCTTCTCACGTCTTCATGCTTCCTTCTTCATCATTAATTGATAGCATGTTGACCAATCTCGGGCTGAATATTTGATCTTCATGGGTTGCCCAAAATATCTGAATATTTTCATGCACTTGTATTCTTCAAATCTTGATCTCCAATCTTTAATCTTGAACAACATGATTATCTTTGAAGCTCTCAATGGTAGTCTTGGATTTGATTTTTTTATGCTTTTCGGGTTCGTATCATTCCCCTCCTCTTGAAAAGAATTCGTCCTCGAATTCAAATCTCCAGGATCAAAGACGAACATGGAAGGAACATCAATATCTTTTTGGACAAGATCAATAACATGGGGCATATCTTTAGCAATCTGTAAAATAAAGATATCACAAGAAAATGGTTCACAAATGATGTTAGAATTCGACTGCGTCTCGATGCTCGCTTGATCGAGCTCATCATGATCTTCAACCACTTCCAAGTTGATCTCACTCTCGGCCTCTTTTTCTTCTTCTCCAACGCTTTCACAAGTTGCAACTTCTATCAATTCTTCAAGAGAGACTTCAACGGAAATGGTTACCTCTAGAATAGGATCTTCTTCTATGGTTACGATTTCAGATGGTAACTCAACGTGGATGTCCTCTTGAATGTTGTTGGCTTGGCTTGGCACATCCATGACTAGCTAAACTGGTGATGCAGGTCGTGTAGGTGGTACATAGGTATGTAGAAACTCCTCGAATGACTCAAGTTGGTAACTCGTGGTCGACTCTACTTGAACCTCTTCCTTTGACTGCATCTCTAGTTCCGCTCTGATACCAAAATATGATACGACCCGGACAATTAATCTAGGATGAATAAAAGACGTAGCAGAAGACTTAGAATGCGAAACACGTCAACTAATTGAAGGGTTCCAATCCGACTCGATAAACAAACGAAAAGACGAAAACTAGACAACTAAAATACCTAGAAAAATGACACACAATATATAACACAAATCCAAAAGGATAGGGGCTGCAAAGGAATGGTTTTAGGGCTGGAATTTGTAGGAAATTCGTGTGTGAGGCTAAGTGAAGAACGGCTTGGTGAAGATAGGATATGATAGAGATAAACGAACTTACGGTATGGATGGATTGGCGTAGAACACGATCACGATCTTGGGGGCTGAATTGAAGCGTGCGTTGATGAAGTATGGAAGACGTCGATGATGGTTGATGGTTGGTGATTGTTGATGTGAATCACAACCCGAAAGTTGCCTTGAATCTCGAACGTACACAAGGCCAAATTCTTTAAGTTGATCTTCAAGTAGCGAGTCTCCGACGATCCCTCGAACGTGGACGGCGAATTCCCTTTGTAAAACTTAGAGATGCTAATTCTAAGAGTATGAATTTAAAATCTAAACTCACAAAGATTAAACGGGGTTGAGACGATATTTCAAGTTCATCTTCGTCTCGTTCAATCTGTAAGTCTGTTTCTACCCTATCATATCCTATCTAGTCTAGCCTTTCTAAACCCTAAACACATCCATCGATCATCATCATCCTTACCATCCATAATCTCGTCCAATTCAGCCTCACCATTGTTTGGATTTTGTGTTATTTTGTGTGTCATTGTCTAGGTATTTTAGCTGAGTCTTAATCATCTAGATAATCGAGTATAGATCCCTTACTTCACCGACGTAGTTTCAATCCTTAGCTTCCGCGTATTTTGTGTCTCGTCGTGTCATTTAGCCCCGGGTCACATCATAAATGGGAAAAGGGTCACGCAGGCCCCTGAACTTTTTGGCGGGGACCTCGCAGGCCCCTGTTCTTTTTTTGGGCTCAATTGAGCCCCTAAACTTTTTTTTTGGGTTCTATTGGGCCCCTCCGTCAAGCCCCTGTAGACGGCACCGTTAGTTCGACATGAAACGACGTCGTTTTAGGTTTTATTTATATTAAAAGAAATTCTAAAATCAATTAAAAAGTAACCCGACCCAAAATGACCTAAACCCCCCAACCCGTCTCCTCTACCCATTTCCCGTCTCCTCTACCCGTTTCATCTATTGGGTTTTGCTTTGTTTGTAGGATTTTATGTTAATTTAGGGAGTGCAGCTAGGTTTTGAGCTAGATATTTTTGGAGAGAGATTCAATATCTGGAGGAATCAGTTTATTTGAACTTAGCGAGTTGATTGTGGCCCCCCGAAACTGCAGTTTCATGAAAATTGCCTCTTTTTCTTGTTGAAAAGATTTGATCTTGGCATCTGGGAGATGGGATTTCAAGTGATTTGTGCGAAATTTTTGGAGATTCCCGGCAATTGGAGATTTTCTTGTTCTGTGTTTGGAATCTAGTGGGAGAAAGGGTATTTCGATCGAGAGAGAGATATAGAGAGAAGGAGGGAGAGAGAGATAGAGAGAGAATGAAGAGAGGGAAAGATGAGGTGAAGGTTATGGGGCCTATGTTCGTCCCATTAATTCAAATTCTACGCCTCCGAATTCGGAGCACGCATCAGGCCAGGTGATTTTTCTTTCGGGGATTTTTAACTTTTTGTATGATTTATGCATCTTGAACTTTGGGATTCAATCGAGTTTGGTTTTTATACAGAAGTTTCGATATGTTGGTGCTTGATTACTAACTGAGATCACTAGCATTTGGTGTAAGTTATGATTGCTGTGGAAAGATTGTAGATATTGCTGGTTGTTCATCAGACTGCAGTTTGGAGCGACCACAGGGGTGGGAAACGGGTAAAGGAGACGGGTTGGGGGGTTTGGGTCATTTCGGGTCGGGTTTCTATCAAAATGGATCGGGTGCATTTTTAATTGAATTTAGAATTTTTTTTAATATCAAGAGGGGCTTGACGGAAGGGCCCAATAGATCCCGAAAAAAAAGTTCAGGGGCTCAATTGAGCCAAAAAAAAGTACAGGGGCCTGCGAGGTCCCCGCCAAAAAGTTTAGGGGCCTGCGAGACCCTTTTCCCTTAATAAATTATCTATTATTTTCGTCTCTATTTATTTGTTAACTCCCTAAAGCATCATATTTAAAACCTCCTACAAATTGCAAAGCACGTGTATCAAATTGTTCAATTAATCTTACTCATTAATTATCTATGTCAGGTCTAAAATTAACTAGCTAGCAAACAACGATTATGATCACTATTCATGCATGAAAAATCAACTCTTGAACATTTGAACACGATAATCGGAAGAAAAATTGTATAAGAATTAAATTAATACATAACTTCAATCATGTTTTACAATCTTAGAATTAAATAAAAGAAATTAAAAGACATAATTGAAATTGCAAAATATTAAAAGAACTGTAGTTAAATTATGTAAAAAAAAAACTTCAATCTTGAAAGTTGCAGAAAAACATTTATCACCTACTGTAAAATCTAAAATAAAACTGAAATATATTGAAAAGAAGGTCCCAAAATTCGTCCAAGAAAAGCCCTTAAATAGTAGAGGAAGTTAAAACCCACATAAGGAAGGAAAGTTTGGTCCAAAAAAAAATCCTCCAGAAGTCACCGAAAGGAGCACAGATCGTGCTTAAAATTCAAAACTCATGGAGTCTGGGAAAAAAACAAAGCACGGATCGTGCTCATCTCTTCGTCACCCGACATACTTCACCGTTTTGCTTCGTTCTCGCTCATTTCTCATCCGATTGACTTTATTCTTTTTGCAACGCGCTCCTAACTTGAATATTTATCTTCTTAGGCACTTCTCAAGCTCAATTTCATCTCATAAAATATTTGAAAATAAAACCCTTCAAAATGAACAAGTGACATTGAACAAATTATGGAAAATTATGCGCAACTTGTCAACTTATGCATGCATTGCTCATTAACTACCATCTAAATGACCCTCAAAAAGTATGAAAAATCATGGGTTTATCAATAATGTATTCTAATTGGATATGATGAATTCTAAATAATAAGTGTAAAATGAAATTAAAGCATAAGAAATTTAAATTGAAGAAAAAATTGAAAAAAAAAACTAAAATAATCTAGTGTGCAATAGTCAATAGAGGATTTTAGCTCCCATTTGGAGACTGAAGATTCGATACCACTCGAACATGCAGTTCAAATTTCCTGTTGCATATTTTCATATTTCACTTCGTATATCATTATTAAATTTATAATTTTTAACAATATTTATTTTAAAATAAAAATTAATTATAACATGAATAATCATAATCAACATTTATTAATAAAAAAATGAAGTTATAAAATTAAATTTTATAATAATCAATCATATTAATGAATTACTAATTAAAAATTAAAATATAAAATATTAAAAAACTAATTATAAATCGTAATTAGATGGTGTGGACCCTAAAAAAATAATCATAGAATTAAACTAAATGATAAAAAAAATTGAAAAACAAAATACAAGAAAAACATAATTTAAAAGTGCAATATAGAATGTACAACAGAGACTACAATATAAAATATGATGTGCTGAATACGCACTACCTGACTTTTAGACATCCAAACACAATATATTGCAGTCAAATCTTCAATGTTGATTCTGCATTATATGATAAAATTCAAGGCATGCAACTGTCTTAAATAATTTAACCACGAATGTGGCATTCCATATAGTCTTTGAAAAATAGAATACAAAAAAAAAAAAAAAACACATAAAGTCTATGCTCTTGCAAATTATATGTATATGTATATGTATATGTATTCATTCGTTTCTAAATAAATGTCATTTTAATATTTTAATTTTATTTCACAAAAAAGTATCATTCTAGATAATCGAGATGGAAAATTTATATTTTTTAATATTTATCCTCATTTAATGGATTCAAATATTCCTATTTAATTCAGGTAATGTGTTCCCATAGGAGTATATAAAATAATTTGATTACTTTATTTAAAGATGTGCATTTATCAATTATCCATAATGACAAAACAATACATATTACTCCCTCATCCCATTGATAGGCTGATTAGGGTTTTTTACGGGGATTAAGAAAAATATTAGGAAAGACATTAATTAAGAAACTTCATAATATACTCCTATTTATTTCTTTGATATTGAATTAATGCATAATGTGAACATATTAAATTGGAGTATGTATTATTAATTTAGCTAAATATATATAGAAACGTGTCTATATGTCAGGACATACCAAAAAGGAAAATAAATCTATCAAAGTGAGACGGACGAAGTATTTGAAGATGGTGAAATATGATCTGTCAAACTAGATCCCATAATTAAGAGATGAACAAAACGGTAGTAACAACTGACCGTAAAAGAAGAGGCGGCGCCGGTCAGTTGTCGGTGACGGTGGAGGATCGGAGAATCATGCGACTCCTCTTAAATTTGAGCTTCGGAAATGGGATGCAATAAATGAAGTGGTAATGAGGTGGTTCATATATAGATGAAGTAATGGGCTCTTATTTAAATTTGTAACGGGCTGGAAAAAAGGCCAATTCATAATTGGGTCTATTTATAGAGGCGTCCGAGTCCCAGACTGGGTTTTCCTTTTTGTTTTTACGAAATAAATTCGTAGATACTCAAATAGATTTAGTCTTTGCATTGATAAACTAACTAGTATTTCTCCTGTGCACAAATAATTATTATTTTTATAGATCTGTAATATAATGATTATTTTTTAATTTTATATGTTGTGTTTAATTTTTAAAAATTTATAAAATGATATGCACATGCGTTAATTAATTAGACATGCGTTAATTAATTAGACAAGAAGATCAATTTTGTATAGTTACGATAAATAAAAAGAATATTAAATTTTAAGAACTAAATGAAAATCCATGTTAGAAAGATCGAATTGGAATATTTTCCAACATCACCATTTTATAAATAACAATGTATAATTGTCCACGATTATAGAACATTTGGTTTCTTTGAACATATGACATATATAAAAAATATAATTATTTAATTATTTTAAATGATGAAATTAAAATAGAAAAAATAACAAATTATTGAAAATTATTATTATTATTATTATTATTATTATTATTATTATTATTATTATTATTATTATTATTATTATTATTATTATTATAGTGCAATACAAATGAAAGCTATTTTTTCAGGCGATAAATGTAGAGCACTACAAATCATCCATCTATGCATAAAAATAAAATAAAAAATATTACAAATATCAAATTTTCAAGTAAAAATATAATAAATAAGATTGAAAAAAATTATTAAAATACAATGGTTGTAATATAAACCGTCGTGGAAAATGCAAAAAAAAAAAAAGAAGAAGAAGAAGGAAAATTTACAACAATAAATGTCACTACTGTTGTCTATTAATTCAAAATTGTTGTCTATTATTCAATAACTGTTATCTAAGATAGAATATGTAATAGATACCGGTTTACACCAGAATCGCTGTCTATTACATGATTTTGCCTTAATATATGTATAAATAAAAAAAATTATAATTTTTTTGGATGTTACATTCTAGCCCCTTAATATAATTTTCGTCCTAAAAAATTGCTTCATATCGAATCTTAAAAGGTTTAGCTATGTGTTCGTATTAACTCTTTGGACACTTAATTACTAGCATAAGCTAGTCGATAAATTAATTATTCTTGGATTGATTAGACATGAAAGAAAGAAAAAAAAACTCTATTTAATTTCATAGAACTTACATAGTTGCATGTGCTTGCTTACGACATGTCGTGAGTCGAAAATATAATGAAACACAAACATATACGATGCCTTCAAAAAGAGGCATTTTCGATATTAGTTTGCATACTTCTACAATCTATCTTGAGCCATTTTTGTATTAGCATTTAGAAAACTACGGGTGCTAACAAAGAGTAAGCATTTTATATAGAGGGAATTAACATGGACACTTCATCTACGGAACTGGAGCATCAAAATTGGCTTGATTTGCAAAATCTAAAAAATCTATAGAGAAGCAAGTGACTGGCTTTCGCCTCTCTAGTCCACTTTATGTATCTCATATGATGTCCCACTATCAGTTTAATTAGTTTTGAATTTCATTTTTGTTAATTATTTATTATTATATGGTTCATTGTTCCATAATCATGGTATGTACTTTTTAAATTTTAATTATCAGCGATAAATGTTAATTATGATTGTTTACATATAATAATTTTTAATTTTTATAATAACCATTATTATGGGTAAAATTACACCATTACTCAAACTAATAAGATTTTCACGAAAATGTCATTTTAACTATAATTAATTACAACATATATCTTAAACTATTGATAAATTAATAATTTTTTCTTGAGAGTCAAAATTCTGAGACTCAAAAAGCTGATGAGGGTGCCATTAATTCCGTGAAGAAGTATAAGTAAACCTAAACCTAAGTACTCGAAGAAATGTGAATTTAGAACGGAGAATGAGATGATACTAGGTTTTGATTTTTCTTCAGTTACCAAAATTTGATTATTGGGATTAATTTGTTAATGAATCAATACTTTGAGACATAAAATGTAATTAGTCAAAATTCAAGATATTTTTGTTTAAGTCTTAATAGTTTAGAACACATAATTTACCTTTATTATAATAATAAATTTAATAATAAAATACGAGAGTGAGCCATAAAAAGTGAACTAGAAGATCTTATCTCGTCACATATATCGTCTTTCGTTTGTGAGGATGTAAACCTTCTGCCTAATGAATGATAAATCTTAACTTTCGCTAAGAAAAAATATTTTGTATTATAAATTGACGAAATGACATTTATAATTTGAATTTGAATTACAAACTCAGACTCGTGAAATATATATATATATATATATATAGGGAAATGATCAAATAGGAATCAAATCCTCCCGTGAGAATTTAGGAGCCAATTCTAACCTTAGATTTGATTAGATCTAATGATCATAATTTAGTCAAAGTTTTAGTCAAAGTAAGGTGACAAACTTGTAATATTTGAGAACTTAATGAAGGCGGAGTTATTTTCGTAATTTAGAAATTCGGTTATGTTTTTTCGAATTTTGGATCCAATTCTCGGAATTAAATAGACAACGCTTTAAAACCGTTGCCTTTCTGGCATTGTATTAATATGCTAAAATGAAAGATTTATATTGCTAACATTAATAGATTTTGTTCCTAATATGAGGTAGACTCATATTGCTAACTTGACGAGATCATAATATTAAATTGACACGTTTTAAACACCACACGTATAACATTGGACCACATTTAAAATAATATTGTGTAACATCATTCATACAACATATTGCTAATATGTTAGAGAATATACACACTGCTAATATGTGACTAATAATTTGCTAATATGTTAGTAACATGTTGCTAATATGTGAATAATGATATGCTAGTATGACTTAAATTCTCAAATATTATAAGCTTTCAAAATAATATTAAGCATTGATAAAATTATAATTGTTTATGAACTTAACTACTATTTTCTCATGAAAGAAACTTAAAATTCAAAGTCGTGCATAAAAAGTTTCATGTTAGTAACATAAACACAAGATTTGAGCAATATTGTGATATCATATTAGCAAATGTCTGACAGTTACGAGTTGAATATATGTGAAAAAAAGTTTTTTGTATTTTTCATCAATTTTTGCTCAAATAAACATATGCACTATGGATTTTAAATGAAAGGGCATGAAAAAATCTTTAATTTGATATTTTTTTTTTTGCCTAAATTGGATAAAAAACAAGTAAGTTATGATTATTTAAAGTTTTTAAGAATTTTTTAAAAGATGATGACATCACTTTATAAAAATAATTTGGAACTATCCCTTATATTTCAAATTTTACATATTTACAACTATGTCATTACCTTTTTATCCACCATGTCATCAAAATCCTTGAATTTGAATGGTTCCTAGGTTCTCACAGGGGATTAGTTCCTATTTGAACCCACCCCTATATATATATATATATATATAATAAAAAGATTGAGTTAAAGGACGTATCTACGAGTTATAGGGGAGCGGGAGAATATATAATAATTAAGAAAGTGAAAGTAGTAATTATGATTAATAAGATGTGAAAATAACAATTATTGTGAAAGCTAAGTTGTAACTAAACAAGATTAATTATTTAAGCTGGAGCCCACCACATTGTCTTATGAGTGAGATTCCAGCTAAGTTGTACCAATTTCATGTATTCACGTGCTATAAAGTAAAATAATAAATTTTCAGAACATAAAATATATCAATAAAATAATTCAAATTGGTTGATTAGTAAATAAAATTTTGTGTTAGGTCAAAATCAAACAAGTCATATAGCAACTGTTTGAAATTGATACTGTTTGAAATTGATAACTAGAATTATCCACCGATCTTGTGAGAGTATTATGTACGAGTCATTAATTATAATACAGTATATTATTTTATTATGATTGACTCGACAGTTGAGAACTAATTCGTTGTTTTTATGTTTCTAAATTATAATTGAGATTGCGAGTTATTAAATAGGCTGTTTTGTACCCTAAAAAAAGGGGATGTTTTGACCTTTTTTTAGTTTCATTTAGAATATCTTTTTGTTGAGGTAAGAAAAAAGTAGGATTATATTTTCGGATGTCTCATAAAAGAGAAAAGTCCAAGTCAAAATAAATAAATAGATAAGACAATATATATATATATATATATATATAGGAGTTGGTTCAAATAAAAACTTATCTTGGTGTGTAAACTGCGGACTGTGCTTATTTAGTGTATTTTTAGTGCTTTTCTTTATGTATTTTGGTGCTAATTTTTGCTATTTTTTTAATGTTTTTCTTATTGTATTTTGGTGCTAGATGTTTTTAGCACCAAAATACATAAAGAAAAGCACTAACAATACACTAAACAAGCACAATGCGCACGTTTACACACCAAGATATGTTTTTATTATAACCAACCCCTATATATATATATATATATATATATATATATATATATATAAACACTTATTTATTTATTTAAGGAGTTTTTCAAATTTTGAGCCTAAAAAAAGATAACTATCAATTTGAAGTTGAAAGATAAAAACTATCAATTTAAATCTTCATTAATTGAAACTATGAATCTAAGAACTAAAAAATTATTTATTTTGATTCTTAATTTATTTATTTTAATTATTTTAATAAATTATTTATTAAATTTAATAGATAATTTGTGAATAAATTTTCATTGAAAATCAATATAAAATTAATTGAAAAATAAACTAGAATCAAAATACATGATTTAAGAGGCCTTAGATTGACAGACTCAATCAATGATGATCTATTTTTTTCTTCCAGACTTCGAATTGATAGTTAACATATCTTTTAACTCTAAATTGATGAAACTACGTACTTTATTTAACCAATATAGAAAAACGTTCTTGTAATTCTAATAAGGAGATCATGTTACATTCTACGTCCCATAATTGTAATCCGTTATTTTTTTTGGGGATATCTTAAAATTACAATCTTATTTTTTTTTTAATTGAGATTGTATTAAGACATTTTTTTATAAATATAACTATATTTAATATTGAAAGAAGTTCGACTCATTAAGTATGAAGGAAAGTAATGAAGTTGTAAATGAGAGCAATAGAAAACAATTACATATAATTAATCGTGTCAACCAATACATATCAATTGAGTTTTCTTAATACTGTATGCATGAAAATAGAAAAAAAAAACCTAAAATTATGAGATTGAGGGAGTATTTGCTGTACAGTGGGCAAAACATTTGATCCGTTGTGTAGGCCACATTGTCAACCCACGTTATATCTTTGCATTCTTTTTTCTTTCTTTCTAAATCCAATTAAAACTTAATTTAAAAAAAAATAAAAAAAATTGACATGCCGTGCACTATAATATAGCATTATCCCGGACATATGATCCATCAAGATTTTTTAAAGTGTCCATTATTTTATTTGAGTTGTTTGTAATCAAGATCTCCAACATTGAAGAGCATTGTTGAGAATTGAGATTATATATACAGGGAATAATTTATTTATAAACATTAGTCTAGTGTGTAATTTGTGGATAAATCATATTCATTAGATTTGTTACATGGATGGTTATGATCATTTTTAATATTTTTATAGTTATTTTATGTAGTAAAGTCATATTTGTCATGAAAAAGTTATGCTGCTTTTACAATTCAGAATGTTTAAATTGTAATTTCATAATCCTTTTTTTTATATCTAAGATACTTGTAATTTAAATTGCACGATTTTGAAACTAGGAAGAAAGATGACATAATATATTGCTATGCTATTTTTACATTTCAGAATGTTTACTTTGTTATTTCTTTAAAAAATTTCACATTGAAATACTCTTAAAAAATGAAAATGGCGATTTAATTAATATTTGCCCTTAAGAGCATCTACAATGAAAACAATATAATTTTTCTTAATTCATTCCTAACTAGCTAATTAATAATGAAATTTGATCTTATCAAATTAATGCATATGATTCATCGAGAATTTATAAACAAGACCCATGTTTAAATGCTGAGATTCCCTTATATATATACTGATATTCTTAATTTGATGGTGTAGTGTTTCCTTTTGTGCTATCTTTTATGAATATATTTTACCTAGCTATATAAGTAGGTGATCGTTGTAATTGTAAATTATGAGATAGCTAATAACATAACTGCATATTTGTCCATGTGTGCGAGTAGTAAGTCGTATGGTCGAACCATATCTTATATATGTTGTTTTTTTTTCTCGGTCTCTCATTTTTGAGCAAGTCCCCTGTGAGACGCGGTGCGATCGTCCCTAGTAAATTTTAAAATTAAATTGAATTAAGTTAATTTTTTTATTCAACGGTTCGCATAGTGTACGCATTCGAAGTTAACGCATGCGTGCAATGTATTTGATAATTAATTTTTTTTGAATTAAATATAAATCTTAATTGGAGAGCTTTGGACTATATAATGTTAAGTGAGTTGTCAATTTAGGACTTGAAATATGTATAATCTATCAATTAAGGATCTGAAAGATGAAAATTATCAATCCGGTAATTGAAATATAGAAATTGTCAATCTATGATCTCAAAAAACATGTGTTTCAATTTCTTTTAAATTTTGATTTATATTTAATCATTTCTTTATTATATTTAATAGATAATTAATGAAGGAATTTTCATTAAAAATTAATATAAAAAAGAATTAAAAAGTCAAAATACATGATTTTTGAGGTCCTAGATTGACAATTTTCATCTTTCAGGTCCTGAATTGATAGTTTCTATTTTCAGGTTCTGAATTGATAGATAATCCATCTTCTAAGTCTTGAATTGACAATTCTCCATAATGTTATGACAATTAATTTTTTTGAATTAAATGTAAACCCTAATTGGAGCGCCTGGATTATATAATGGTATGCTGATGCAATTTTTCGTGTATGATTTTCTCTCCCTCTAGCTTGCTCTGGAGTGTCCTATTGTAGACACCATTTCCACAATTTTCACATTTTTAGGTTTTGTATTAATTAGGATTGATCCTGCTACTGTAACCCATTGACTCCATCAGGAATTACATGTTCCACATTCAAACTAATTAGTCAGGTGGGTGTCATTACACCCTAACACACTAACAGTAGCCCATTGACTCCATTAGGAGTTACATGCTCCATATTTGAACTAATTAGCCAGATGGGTGTCGATTACCCTAACACACTAACTTCTCTAGGTGAAAGTTACAAGTTTGAATAAGACCATCTCATTGTGCTCCACATTCAACTAATTGGCCAAGTAGGTGTTGGTTACACCCTAACACACTAATTAATACACAGGTGAAAGTTACAAGCTTAAGTTTTAATGAGACCATCTCAGTGCACCTGCAGGGCATATGTTCAGCCCGATGATTGGATCTGGTGAACCCGTCCGTCCCACATACAACCTAAAGTCCAATTGTCGAGAATGAGCCCGAGCACAAGCCCCAGACCCAACACAGACATGGTCGGGCGCTCGTGTGGGCTCAGAGCCCATATCCTTACACATTAGATATTCCACTTCAATGATTAAATAATTAAATACAAGTCTTAACTAAATTAAGACATCAATGTAGAAAATAATAAATGTGCCTCTACACATTTTCCTACACTTCATAAATGCATTTCCGAGTGATCAACTTTTATAATTAATTTTTCATTCACCAAAAATTGATTTTGAGAAAATAAAAATACTTATGATTATCTACTACAAATAAAGATCAAACGTACACTATTAATTTCTCAAAAATTAAATATCTTGATCACTAAAAATCGGATAAAATGAGACACGACTTATTTTATTCACCCCGATTTTCCAACACCATTCTCAAATACTGTGTTGCAAATTTAATTATTTATTTCAGAATTAATGCATGGGATGAAATATGATACGATCTACAAATAATTTAATTATGAGAAGCACTCGTGTGCACTAGGTGCACCATCAGACGCATTGACCGGGTCAGCGTGTTGACCCGGTCAACTAAAAAAAATTCAAAATCAGTATTAACCGTAACACTAAAAAGTATTACTCAAAAGCCCAAAAGTATCACCTATATCCTTAAAAGTATCGGCCAAAATAAATAAATAAAAAAACCGTCAAAATCAGTATCAACCATAATACTAAAAAGTATCACTCAAAATTCAAAAAGTATCATCTGTATCCTTAAAAAATATCACCTATTTTACCATTTTTCTTTTTTTACGGGTTGACTGGATCAACACGCGTTAATCCGCATTTGACCCGGTCAAATGCGTTAATCGTCTGATATAAACCTATATACATCTAGTGCATACAAGTTTTTGCTATTAATTATTTGGCAAAACTACTACTGTGTTCGTAGGAGGTCGAACATAACGAAGGGGATCGGAATTTGGTGGTTAATCTAGAGGGAAAAAGACATGCAAATGTTCCTTTATTTGTTAGTTGGGTTAACTGTTTAAATGTGGTAAAAAAAACACACACACACACAATCTTTAATATAAGTTGTAATTACAATACTATTAAAATATTATAATTACAACATTGTCCTTTAATTTTTTTTACAAATACAGTATTCTCAATTCTTGTGTCAGTAAAATTGCGCCATTTTCTCGGTAAAGCGTTGTCATTTTAAGGATACAAGTCGGATAAACTTCGTCCAAAAAATTAGGGATTCACAAAGTTTTAAAAGTCGCAGTGTGATTTTAAATTAGGCTAAATATTGTGTTGACATTTAATCATAGTTAGTTAAATATCTGTTATACCATTTATGTGATTCGATGAAAATAAAGAAAAATATTGTTCACCATTTTGAGAAATTTATACATTTTTGGATCTGCATATGGACGAAGAGATCGCTTTAGAAGCTTTACAAATTAGGCTGTTTGGCTAAATTTGTGTTATTATCAAACATTTGAAACTATATTTTTTCAGATTTTAAATTTATGATTTTTCAAATTCATTAAAAAATGAGTTATTCTCTTGTACATTGAATGTATATAAAGAAGACCTTATATCAGTCAAAAAAAACATTATCACTTCTAGTACTAAAAAATATCACGTTTATGTTACTAAAAATTATTGTTAAAAACAAAAACATAGGGACATTTCTATTAATTATTACTGCTTTTTTTGAATTGAAAAAAAGTATGATTTATAATACTAAAACGTATCACTTATAACACAGAAAACTATCATAAATTTCCATTTGGGCATAACAATATGGTACAAGAGCACATCCAAGTTTTTGCCTAAAAAGAATTAGATTTTAAAAGGAGAGAATTATCATAATTTTATAATAAAAATACGGAGAAAGTAAAAATATTTTAGTCATCCTATGATTTCTAATCAGGTCTTTTATTTTGAAACTTATATATTCCTATAATTGGTGGAATCTACGAATCATTGAAATGTTATGAGCTCGTCAGCTAAAACCTAAGTAAAGCACCAATGATTTTGAAATTTTTTGAAATGACGTAATAGTTAGTAAGATAATATATTTTGGAACCTAGAAATTCAATTTTGAATTCCGATCTGTTTGCTTAGCAATTTTGGAAATCAATTATTTCATATCTAATATTTATTAAACGCAAATACTCATGTACATAAGATGTACATCAGACGATCAACATTAATCGGGTCAACGCGCATTGACCCGATGAAAGTATTGATCAAAAAAATCGTCAAAATGGGTGATACCTTCTAGGGACACAAGTGATACTTTTTTTAATTTTGAATGATACTTTTTAGTATTTAGATTGATACTGATTTTCACAATTTTTTCTTTATTTTTTTATGGGTGATACTTTTTAATGATACAAATGATGCTTTTCAACTTTAAAATTGATACTTTTTAATATTATGAATTATACTAATTTTTACGGATTTTTTGATCAACGCATTGAGCGGGTCAACGCACGTTGACTCAGTCCACATGTTGACCGTCTGATGTGCACCTAGTGCACACAAGACATGTCCTTTATTAAATAAATATTAACTCTAATATATAATTTGACATTTTACCGTCAAAGTCTCCTCCCACAAGTTCGAAAGACTAAAATAAACACGAACTTAAACTATCAAATTAATTCTCCCAATTCCCAAACTTTCAAATTTTACAATAATTAATAGCATAAGTTTGTAATTGATAGGGTAAAGTAATCTAGTCAAAAGAATAACCATTGAATTAAATTAATTTAAGTTTAAATGGATAAAAGTAGACAAAAGTAAATAATAATTGGGAAAAAACAACAACTTTTAAATATAAGTAGTTTGTTAGGCAATTTGTACTATATTACACTTGGTCCCCATACCCAATGATTGACACATTGTACTTTTGGCAGGCATTAAATGCACCTAACAGCCCAAACCTTAATTCTAAAAATGAAACCCTAACAGCCTCGATTATATTTAGTAGCATCGATTAATTCATAGCCTCGATTAATTTTCTAAGTTGAGCCTCGATTATGGTGATTTATGAAGAGTTGATGATTTAAATAGCAATTCTTCTTAAATCGATGCTTCATCGATTAATTATGTATTAATCATGCTTCATCGATTAATATTTAATAAGCATAGATTAAGAAAAAACTCCTCGATTTCTTTTTTAACATTTGCTTCCTTGTATATCCTAGATTAATCGATGCTTACTCGATTAACTATGAATGATTAATATCTAACCATTATTGATTAATGTTATTAACCGTCGATCATGCAATTTTATCGAGACAATGTTCCCTACAATTAATCATGTTTTTTTAGTGAATGCATTTATTTCTTGTCTAAGGTAAGTACTAGTTTCAATAAATAAAAAGAAAAGGTTGTTGGCTTCATTAAATGAAAAGAAGGGGAAGATAGGACCGAATTAATGAAAAGAAGAGGATGTTGTACCGAATTAAATACATTCTAATGTTTTATAACGAGGTAGGTGAATTTTTTGAATAAATAGATGTAGAATCTGGAGCTCATTCACACTACAATACAAATCTCATTCACAAAAATCATACAAGTTTTTATTCACACTACTACAAATTGACGAAGAATAGGAAAAGTTGGAGAATTTTTTTCGAGCAAGGTGCGAAAGAAAAGATTTTTCTGGAGAAAAAAATAGTGTTCGGAAATTTTCACCAATTTTCAAAGGTACGTTTTGCACTCCATTTTTTTGAACTTATTTTGCAAATATTTATTATTTTGATTATATATTGCATGTGTTGTTAGATTTACTTTGAAAATAGAGTTATACGGCCTTTTTTTGGAATTGGTTGGTAATGTTTAATTTCGGTTAATTGTTGTTGGTTTTGAATTTAGTCATGTTTATGTGATTTTGAGGGTTGTATAATGTTAACCTAAATATAAAACATAATCGAGGAGCATAAAACATAATCGAGGAGCATAAAAAACAATCGAGGCCTTCCTCGATAATTATAATAATAATCGAGGCCTTCCTCGATAATTATAATAATAATCGAGGCCTTCCTCGATTAAATTACATAAACAAAAACTAATCGAGGCCTTCCTTGATTAATTTGAAAAATAAAAACTAATGGATTAGTTAAAAAAATTAATCGAGTTACTAATCGATTAATTAAAAAAATTAATCGATTAGTAGTTTAATAAAAAATTAAACTAATCGATTAATAGTTTAAAAAAAACTAATCGAGTAGTCCTTTAATTAAAAACAAATGAATCGATTAATAATTTTAATAAAAACTAATCGATTAGTACTTTAATTAAAAACAAACTTATCGATTAATAATTTGAAAAAAAAAACTAATTGATTAATAGTTTAATTAAAACTAATCGATTAGTAGTTTAATAAAAAAACAAACTAATCGATTAATAGTTTTAAAAAAACTAATCGAGTAGTCCTTTAATTAAAAACAAACGAATCGATTAATAATTTTAATAAAAACTAATCGATTAGTACTTTAATTAAAAATAAACTTATCGATTAATAATTTGAAAAAAAAAACTAATCGATTAATAGTTTAATTAAAACTAATCGATTTTAGTAGTTTAATAAAAAAACAAACTAATCGATTAATAGTTTAATTAAAACTAATCGATTAGTAGTTTAATAAAAAAACAAACTAATCGATTAATAGTTTAAAAAAACTAATCGAGTAGTCCTTTAATTAAAAACAAACTAATCGATTAAAAAAATTAATCGAGTTACTAATCGATTAATTTTAGAAACAAAAACTAAATGAGTCACTAATCGATTAATTAAAAAAATTAATCGATTAATAGTTTAATAAAAAAACAAACTAATCAATTAATAGTTTAAAAAAAACTAATCGAGTAGTCCTTTAATTAAAACAAACAAATCGATTAATTTTTTCAATAAAAACTAATCGATTAATAGAGGCTTGGGGTTTATAGGGTTTTAGGGTTTACGTTTAGGGTTTAGTGTTTTATAGGGTTTAGGGTTTAAGAGGGTTTAGGGTTAAATTGTGATCTCATGTAGCATTATTTAAAAATTGTCCAGATGGTTAGACGCCGCATTATTGTACGTCACAGTGGACGATAGGAGAGATCAGAATATGTAGATGGGGACGAACAACTCGTGACGATGTCATCCGATAAGCTGTGCTTTAGCTCACTGGTGAGGGAGGTTCACAAGTTGTTGCGGACTGACCCGAACAGGATCGAGTATGAATTATTTTACCTCACCAGCACCAATACTGGCAGACGGATCAGAGCATCTTTGCAAGATGATGGAGATTTACTTGATTTGCTTCACGAGCAGACTACTGAACTCGTCGTGTACGTGATTTCAAGACAGTTGGAAGGTTCTGGAGCCGGACCATCTATGAGGGATGACTATGTTCCCTACTTTTCACATGCAGAGACGCATGGTCCTACTGCAGAAGAAGAGAGAGAAGGAGAAGAAGAGGCAGAAGGAGAAGAAGAAGAAGAAGAAGAAGAAGAAGAAGAAGAAGAAGAAGAAGAAGAAGAAGAAGAAGAAGAACAAGAAGAGGTGAATGATAGAACGAGGTTGGTGGAGTCACTATTGACAGAATTCAGTGGCTGGCTTCGTTCTTCTGCTGATCGTACAGACAGATTGCTGTGTTTGACGGGAGTCGTCCCACCATCTACCACTGGTGTTTCATTTAGATCTGACGGGCCTTCGAGCAATTGGGTGGTTCCCCTTGCTGACTGGGACATTGCGGGCCCACTATCTTGGGATGAGGGACCAGCACCAGAAACAGATACACTGCACCAGGGAGCTATTTTTCGGACGAAGGATGAGCTCGCCCTGGCGATCGGTATCTATCACATGCAGAATCGAGTGGAGTATGACGTGTATCGCTCGAACAGGTCACGATTGAGCTATGTTTGCAAGCATGGCGGTGATTGCCCGTTCAAGTGCTTTGCGGTTGCTGATGGGCATATGTGGAGAATATACAAGTTCAACGGCACTCACACATGCCATCTTGATATGGGTCGAATTGCTCCGCGACAGGTACCTGCACGAGTGCTCGGAAAATACTTTGCTCGTAGATTGGTGGACAAGCGGGTTGTTCTAAAGTCGAAGGAGATGATGGCGGAGCTTGTGCGTGAGTTTGGCATCCACATCGACTACAGCTTCGCTCTGCGCACGAGGAACATTACCATTCAGATGGTATATGGAGACTTTGACAAGTCCTACGCACAGTTGCCCGCTTTCCTTCACACTCTGCAATTGATGAATCCAGGAACTGTAGTAGACATGGAGATCACGAGTGATGGTCGGTTCAAGCATTCATTCCTTGCTCTCGGTGCGTGTGTCAATGTATTTCTCCAGTATGCTCGTCCAGTGCTTGTGATCGATGGGACCTACCTGAAGGGAAAGAACAAGGGGGTTCTCTTTGTTGCTGTGATGAAGGACGGCAACGAACAGGTCTTACCTGTTGCAGTTGGGCTCGGACCGATAGAGAACGATGAATCTTGGATATGGTTTCTGGCCCACGTGCACATGGCTCTGGGTGATATAGATGATCTTCTCATCGTTTCGGATCAGCATCAGAGCATTAAAAATGCTGTGGAGGCCGTTTTCCCAAGAGCGACACACAGACTGTGCTACTACCATTTGAAGAATAAGATGACGAAGAGAGGGAAACACGTGACGACGTTGTTTCAGGAGGCTGCCTACGCATATCGGAGAGAGTCCTTCCAGGAGAGTATGTCGACGTTGGAGCAGGTCTGTCCAAATGCATATCAGAAGCTGTGTAATATTGGCCCAGTGCATTGGGCTCGTTCACACTGTCCCGTACGACGCTACGGGTTCATGACATCTAATGCGGCGGAGAGTCTCAACGCTCGTCTGTTGTGGGCGAGGAGGTTACCTGTTTGCTCATTGTTCGAGATGTTTAGATCAATTGTTGAGCAGTGGTTCGTCGAGCGACGTGCGGCAACAGTGGGCTCGAATCATGTGTTGACTGATGGCATCGCGCTTAAGCTTTCGGGTAACGTCGATAAGGGACGCTGCTATGTCGTGCGTCCCACTACATTAGCAACTTTATGGAAAGTCGAGGTTGGGAGGGAGGTCTACATGGTCGATCTTCAGAACCGGACCTGTGACTGTCGTGAGTTCGAGCTGGACTTGATCCCCGCTCTCACGCGGCAGCGGTCATCTGGTACGACATTTAAATCTATATTTGTTCTTATTTTTGTACATGTACCTAATTGAGTGTGTTTATTTTCCCTTTCGCAGTTATACCGGGGCGGCTATATATGATTATGTGGACAGGTGTTACAAGGTGGAGAGCTTGGTCGGCATGTATAACTCGATCATCAGGGGTCTGCCTCATCCAGAACAATGGATTATGCCCAATGCGTTTGGATCACGAGTGGTTTTGGCGCCAGAGATCAGACGACGTGTTGGGCGTCCATCTACATCCAGAGCTCGAGCCCCGTTTGAGGCCTCATCCAGTGCACGGAGGCAAAGCAAAGTGGATACGAACCACTACCCAGTGCTCCTCTGCGACGTCACATACCACAATCGCCTGCGACATAAGATCGGGATCATATCAAGATTAATGTCACCAAATAATGTATGATAATATATCAATTTCTTGTGAAGCTTACTTACATAATCACGTCCCATCCATGGCACCTGATACCGCCCATCCCTGCCCTGGATCCAATGTATCAGTCCCTCGGCAGGTGTCCATCGCTGGTAGTCATCGTCATCGTACGTGCACTCCGGGTCAAGAGGATGCAGTCTCTTCCATGTGGCAACGAGGGCCTCCTGCAAAAAATGAATTACGATTAAGCGTCTAGTAAGGAAAAAGACAAACTATTTTCAAATAAGTACTTGAACTCACATATAGACCAGTAGTAGCCACCGTCGTCCGACAATGGTTGTCCCTCTTAACTCGTCGAGTCATCGCGCTCAGAAAGTAGCTCATGTGAACATCCTTCAACTCAGTCGATTAGTTTGTTTTTTAATTTAAGTACTAATCGATTAGTTTTTTTTAAAACTATTAATCGATTAGTTTGTTTTTTTATGAAAGTACTAATCGATTAGTTTTTTTAAAACTATTAATCGATTAGTTTGTTTTTTATGAAAGTACTAATTGATTAGTTTTTTTTAAAACTATTAATCGATTAGTTTGTTTTTAATTAAAGTACTAATTGATTAGTTTTTTTAAAAACTATTAATCGATTAGTTTGTTTTAATTAAAGTACTAATTGATTAGTTTTTTTTTTAAAACTATCAATCGATTAGTTTATTTTTAATTAAACAACTAATCGATTAGTTTTTTTTATTCTCTTAATCGATTAATTTTTTTTAATTATTAATCGATTAGTTTTAATTAAACTATTAATCGATTAGTTTTTTTTAAAACTATTAATCGATTAGTTTTTTTTAATTGAACTACTAGTCGATTAGTTTTTTTTTTAAATTATTAATCGATTACTTTTTTTTAATTATTAATAGATTAGTTTTAATTAAACTATTAATCGATTAGGTGTTTTATTAAAAAAATTAATCAATTAGTTTGTTTTTAATTAAAGTACTAATCGATTAGTTTTTTTAAAAAATATTAGTCGATTAGTTGGTTTTTAATTAAAGTATTAATCGATTAGTTTTTTTTAAACTATTAATCGATTAGTTTGTTTTTAATTAGAGTACTAATCTATTATTTTTTTTTAAATTATTAATCGATTAGTTTTTTTTAATTAAACTATTAATCGATTAAGTCCTCAATTGGTTTTTTTTTACTTAATCGATTAATGCCATAATGAATTTTTTTATTAATCGATTAGTGCCTTGATTAATTTTTCTTAATTAATAAATTAGTGCCTCAATTAATTTTTTTTAATTAATCGATTAGTGACTCGATTTAGTTGTTGATTCTAAAATTAATCGATTAGTTACTCGATTCATTTTTTTAACTAATCGATTAGTTTTTATTTTTCAAATTATTCAAGGAAGGCATCAAATAGTTTTTGTTTTTCTAATTTAATCGAGGAAGACCTTGAATAGTTTTTGTTTTTCTAATTTAATCGAGGAAGGCCTCGATTATTATTATAATTATCGAGGAAGGCCTCAATTATATTTTATGCTCCTCGATTATTTTTTAACAACAAATAACGTACAATTAACAACAAATAACCCACAATTAATATCAAATAATCAATCAATAATACATAGGGCCATGGTAATTAAAACAATAAACCGCGACTAACAATACCTAAACCATGATTAATTTCAACAACCACTATTAGAATAATATTTTTCGCGATTGATTTTAACGAGCAATGAACGTCGATTAAATCAAACAATTAAATCTAATGAACAATTAATAAAACGCAACAATTACACCTACTTGAGAAGAAGCCGTTGCCGACGATTCTCCTTGACCTCGTTCCATCTCCGGCGGCAAGGTTTCGAGAGAGAGAGATGGCAGCGGCGTTGGCTTTTGAGAGGTTCCAAGAGAGAGTGGTAGTTGGCCGGCAAGAGGGGGAGAGAGAGATGGCAGCGGCGGCAAGGTTTCGGGGCCGTTGGCCGGTTCCTTTTTAAGAATTAATATTCTTGCATGTTGAAGTTGTGCACAGCTTTTTCAGTTGGGGGTTTTGCAGTTTTTTTTTTTTTTTTTTTTTTTTTTTTTTTTTTTTTTTTTTTCAGAACGTGCTATGGTGCAATGGAGAAGGAAGAGAGAAGGAGAAGGGGTGGGTAGTTGAATCCTTTAATATCAAACCCTAGATCATAAATATTCTTTTGCAAGTTTGAATTTAATTGGAAAGCAGCTTTTTTCAGTCTCTTTTTCAGATTGTGTGGGACCATAGCAAAAAATTGTGTACAATGTAAGTACAAATTGTCGAGTAAACTATCATAATTTAAATCTTGCTTTTTTTTCCCACTTCTTATATATTTTTGACGAAAAAAACATGGGTCCCTTAATTTAATAGTAATTATGTTTTCATAAAATGTGAATATCTTATTTGAACTTATATCTATTTTCCTCCGAATATTATTTCGAACATTGTAAAACTTCTCATATATATAGGGAGAACGGTGAGTTTTGAAACTAAGACGCCTCCCTTTTTATGTTGAAGTCTCCACTGTTTGAATATCCCGATATAAAGTAATTAACGAATTGCTAAACTCGCTCAAACAATTCCGGCTAATTATGAGTAGCATTAACTACTCTATCTTAGAAAACCCCACTTTAAATTCTTGAATTATTTACTCAAATAGTACATGAATCAAAGGATCAATAAAGAAATTCGAACCAATCAAGAACTTTTTGTACCTAATCAATAATTAATTAAGCATTTCATTTGTAGAGATACATCATACATGGTAGATGAAACAACACATATTTTTATTAAACACAGTATTTATAATTCGAATACACACGTGCATTCAGAATTACAAGAATATATTTAATAGCTCTATATAATCCATCTTTTTTTTTTTTTTTACCCCGAGAGTAATTCAACTCTTTTGTCATTTGAGTTACACATATCTCTTCCATGTTTACTTCTAGATGTGCTTAATAATAATAATAATAATAATAATAATAATAATAATAATAATAATAATAATAATAATAAAGCTCCCAAACCGAAAGATCATCGAAAAATTATTGGGGTGGCTTGCATCGAAGCAAAATTGATTAAGAGATAAATTTTTAATGATTAGCAATCGAAAATTCCGCCATTAAAAAGTGCATTTTGTCCCATCACAAAAAACTGAAGTCCTCCTAAAATATACATGTACACAGACATCCTTCGCTATACATGTATGGATCAAAAAATTGTATGATATAGAATTACACCTAATTAAAGAAATAATGTGTATTGGCTTTGGAATGGAGAAAGATTCTTGAAAAAAAAGACAAGTCTGTCTTCCTACATTAATCATTATACCACTTTATCTTTTTTTTCCTATGCAATATTATAAGTGGGGTATGATGGAGCATGAACATACTGTAAAAATCTTGTACAATTTCTAGGAAAAAGAGTTATCATAGCATTTAACTAATAATATTCTTGTAATATTTTTTGTGTTTATTATTTGAAGTTGGTGAGTAGTCATTTTATTTAGTCATCTTTTTGTGTTTTCAGAACTACCAATGTACTAATCTTGCCGACAAGAATTTCTGTCTTCCCACCAAAACAGTAATTAGATGATGGAATAAAGACAAAGTAAGCCTAATAATATTCTACTCTATTTTTTCTATACTTTTTTTTCTGCTCACCAAAAAGCACTAAGTACTAATAAATTTCTTTTAATATTCAAATTTCCCTTTTTGTGACAGAGTTGGTGGATAAATATGTTATGACTATCCATCATTGAGAGAGGAGATGAGGTTGGGGTGTTGGGGGGAATTTTTCAAAAATGTGAAAAAAGCTTTTAACTTTCCATTATTGGAAAGCTGAAGTAGCATCATGATCAATCATCAACCCCTATTATTTGATCATTTTATCTATTTTGCATGGGTTGGGATAGGATTTCATTTTCTTGTTCATGCTATGTTTCTATGTCGTATTTCATTGTATAAGTGCATGTTACGTCGCAAGGCGGACGTCATCATACACTACATGTCGTGCATTGGTGATACGAAACACAAATCATAGAATTAAATATTAAAGACTCCCCCTTATGTTTTATACATACTATGCCAAACTAAACTGCAGAAACAGCAAAAACAAAAAAAAATTGAAGTAAAAGGGCTCTACAACAGCAGTACAAACAGCCTGCATAATAACATTACAACTATGACAGTTAATTACTCTGTAATAATAGATTTCCATTACTCTGTAATAATAGATTTCCATCTCTCAAGGCCAACTGGAACCCGCAGAATTAGTTGAGTTTCTGTTAGCAAATCACTGTCAAGGCATCTTTGTCGTTGCTTGATGCCGACAGCCTCGTTAAACGAGCTTTTTTTTTTCGTCAATCATGGGGATCCAGCATAATCCTATGACTCTGCATGAGCATCACCAGCTCTCGAGCGTTGAAAACACAAGGCAAACCATATGATTCCAGCAAAGTGCTTCGGATGTGGCTCCACTCCACTTTCTCTCAACAATGTATGAATTTGGCGATGGTGATGTGATAGAAGCGCAGTAGCTAGGAAGTAAGGCTCACAGATCTGGTGTTGGGTGCACTGCCACTCTTCCACTTGAACAACCAGTGGCCCTTCTGAGAGAAATGAGGCAGCTGCTGCTTCAACGGTCATGGTGGTCTCACCGTGTAGGGATCAAATGCTCCTGTCATCAGCAAAATCGAACTGGAATTATGTTTGTGTTAATACAGATGGGGAAACATGCAAGCAAGTAATGTAGGATATCAGATGAAGAGATTATGCTCTCCTTAAGGCAAAGACAAATCAAGAATTCAAAGAAAAATAACAAAATAGGAAGATACACAGATTCTGGTTTGCTGTGAGTTAACAACAGCAGCAGCAGAATTTATGGTAAGGTCTGAATCAATCATCTGGTTATGAACAGACTTGATTAGCAAAGTTAAACTCGAAAGTTCATAGTTACATGAACTCATCAACTTAGGTAATCTCAACTTGAATGAAGCAGTGATCTAAAGATATCTAGTCGTATTTAGCTGCAGGAGAAGATAACATCATAAATCCATCTCATCTGAAGCTCAAACTTTTATTGTTATTTAGATGGTCAAGATACGGCCATGGCGTGAGGATCTTGTTGAAACTTTATTTCAAATGGATTACATTGTGCTACATCAAATTATGCATTGACCATAACTTTGTGTGACCAAACATAGATCAGCGAAAAGGAGAAACACAGGAGCACAAAAATTGCAAATAATCAAAAATGAAAATTGCAATGAAAATTAGTAAATCTAATTACTACTAACAGGAGCATGCTAGCCACTGATATGATCAAACTAGAAACATAGGTTACAATCTAAATCCTTAAGTTATAAATGGATAAACAAAAGGCTTCTTCTAACTCTGTTTCATTGCAAAATTCTCAATGCTACTCCGGTTTTACATGCCTCTTCTCCATTACAAACTCGCATCTATAATCAAAACATTGAATCTAAAGCCGAGCAGCTAACTACAACACGATTTATGCATCTCCGTAGCATATAAGTTCGTTGAAAGATCAAAATACAAGAAAATCGACAAAAAAGGAAACATATTAACTACAATTAGGAAGCAAAAGGAAAGGATAAAAAGGAAATCTTACACAGAGGATGTATCAACAAAAACCTCATTGAGCACATCGTCCTCACCATTTTCCAAGGGGAAAAGCTCTGCATCCTTGTCATCATCATTAGAAAACTCCCGCCTTTCCATTTTTGAATGAGCAGCAATAAATATCATCTTCTGGATCCTATCAATCCCTGCCCTCGAATGAGGATGATGAGAATGGGGACGAGCGCTGCCGGCCCATTTCATCACAGACCAGTTGCGCTTGAAACCACATGAGGTCGCGTGCAGGAAAATGAGCCTGACCGCAACCTTCCCTAATGACTTGAACTCAGTCAAGTACGTTTCCCACACGAGCCTACTACTCTGTGGATTAGCGATCTTCATCTTCCCCGTGTTGGGATCCCTCTGCTTCACCTGCACGGCTTGAGCATAAACTGGATCGAGCCCTTCACTTCTCCACTTCATAAGCTCCATTAGAGCAATGTGAGCCTCCTCTCTAGAGACGAGGCGTGTTATGAGCTTGTCGACATCCTTCTCTTGCTCACTTGTCAAGCATTTGAAGGGGGGTAAGTACTTCCCACTAGCATCCCTGATCAAATAGAGAGGATCAAGTATAAATGCTGCAGCCCAAGATGGATGATAATTCTTCTTGAACCTCTTCTCAACTATTTTTTCCACTACTCCATCAACAATGTGATATTTCGAGCACCATTCCTTCACCTTAACCCGAAGCTCCTCCCAGAGGGGCAGGCACTGCCCAATTCGAGGCCTCTCCACCTCAATTTCTTGCGCCATTGATTTGATCAGCTTAACTAGAGAATGAACTGCTTCAAGTTCATTCCAAAAGTGTGGATTCCTCCTCATTTCTTCAATTTCTCTAGCCATCGGCTCCTCCATCAAGACCATCTTGTACGACTCATCCAAGAACACTAACTGAATAGCACGAGCAGAGCTCAGCATATCTTCTATCAAAGAGCAAACAGGGCCAAAATCCGATCTTTCAAGGCCTCCTCGAAGAGGCACCCTCAACAAGCCGGTGTGCCCGTATTCCTGCAGCTGGTATTTGTGGAAACTATGGCGAATTGGGGACTTATTGTTGATGAAAGTGACGAGCTTGAAGCAATTATCAGCCACATTCTTGAAGAGGGGAAGCTCCCTTCCGAAATCCTTAATCAAAGCGTTGAAACCTTGAAACTGACAGCAGATGTTAACCATCCAACGATGGCGATCCTCTAAAACCCTGAGAGCCTTAGCCTTAAACCTGTCGGAAACGATCCCCACACACTGCTGCACAGAGCTCCCACAAATATCAGCAATGGTGTCCCACAGAATCTCTTCTGCGTATTTAGAAGGAGCGTATCCGCTCGTGAAAACG